>JARYHS010013630.1:76468396-76849914 GCA_031002005.1 Vandiemenella viatica
CTTTAATGTTTGTGATTGCGAACGACTTTAATTATTTATAACCTTAACAATAATTTAGTTTTAAAAAAACATGGGATGGGAAAAAATAATAAAGATCTTATTGGCAGACCGAAGAAAAATTTTCATGGCATAATCTTCTTACAGATGAAATGAAACCAGTGACGTTTAAAATGTTTACATTTTTATTTGCCAATTTCTACTAAGCTTTTGTAAAAATCAGAAAAAAAATCTAATTTCTCGCTCTATTCACGAAACTACTGATCAGTTAATTCATTCTGAACGACTTTCTCCTTATGTTTATAGAAGAGCTAATAGCGATTTCCGTCCGGTTTATATTTTACGCAAAATTACAAAATGAGTAATTTTAACAAATTAAAGGCTACTGCAGACAATTTTTACGACAAAAATTTATATTAATCCTTTCTTACAGAATTTTACGAATCGGAGAGTAAATATGTTATTAAAATTCACATCAAGCTTTTCAAAAATTATATAATATTTATAACTCATATATTTTGTTTGATTTGTATATACCATTTGAAAAGAAATTTCTCAAAATTGGAAGCAAACTCTTTTTAAAAAAACATTTTCTACTAGTTTGCTTTATAAATGTATATATATTCTGAATTGAAGTTGATACACTATAAACCAAACTAGCAACTGACCAATTTTAATTTTTATTTTCTAGTAATTAAAAATTGACCAATATTCGTGTCTCCTATGATTCAACGAAAGTGTGAGCTTTCACGGCGATTACTGAAGTAGAACGTAGGTAGTTTTGAGACTTAAAATCTCTCAGCCCTGCAGCTGACCACAATCATACGTTTAAATGCCCGACTGTCACAAATATTAGTGGAATGACTACCGTTCCTTGCAATGTCTCACGTGAAACCGACAGATATGCTTATGGCACTGGAACAGGATTTTTTATTCTTCTACCTGCTGAGAAAAATTGTTACGGATATACGCATCACATGGATTTTTTTTTTTTTTAATGAAACAAACACATTTAAAAATGGAGGAAAGGAACTGACGAGTTGCAGTAAATACATTGCTTGATTAATTTTGCCTAAATACAAGACAGTTGAGTTAAAATCTTGCAGAGGTGGGCTACGTTTCGTGAGAAGCCACGTTCCGGGAGATTATTTAAATACCTACTTTCACGTTCGTAGCGACGCGTTCTAAGTTTCTATTCACAGAACTTAGTTTTGTTGCGATGAAAAGCTTTTACGGAAGCAGAAGGATGTAATCAGTTTTGATATGGCCTATGTAAAATGAATTCTGTTAAACGCAGCGAAGTTATCAACCACAATGCGAAACATCATCTTGACAATTACGGAAGTCAGATAATAGCTTCCTATCAGTGAGAAAACTTTTTTAAACAGGTGATAATGTAGCTTTTTATCATTACTCAGCTTATAGACGTTATAATATTACTCGCAGCCAGACCCTCTGCTTTAAATGGAAAGCAAGTTCCGAGTGGTCAAATGCTCTGCGTAAAGTTAAAATTTCCTCCTTCAACTATAACAGCTATTCTACAAACCAACTGCAGAGAATAACAGCGCTAAACTATAAAAATTTGGAACAGTTTGCAGTGAAGCTCTTGATCGCAGGGTCTCCTTTTCAGCTGACTCATAATTTTCAATATTCGAAATATTAAATTATTTCAGATCCTTACGTAAAATTCGTCCTCATTCATCGCTGTTGTATTTTAGTATTTTGACACTATTTTTTGGTTCAACAGCTTCAGTAATTCGATAAATTACTGGAGACCGTTACTCAGACTTAATGAAACTTGAGATCCACGTATAACCGTTTCTTCTTTGGGAAGGTATTTTGGGGTTGTTGTGTTACTGAACTTGTTGGGTGCGTGGTTAACGCTCGAGACTGGAATTCGGAAATTCGCATTTTGGAATCATCGGTCCGATTGTCCTGACTTCGGTTTTCCTTGGTTTTCCGAAGTTACTCCAAGCGAATGCCGCGACATGTTTCCCGATTTACCATGGTTGCGATAATTGGCGTTACTTTCCCCAGCGTTCTCCGTGCCCTAATGACTTTGAAATCGACTAGTAGTAAAGCCCTAACCAATTAAAAACATTGTTACGTCTTCACAGTATTGAACTCCATCCTTCTATAGCTGTGATGACAGCAAATTAGTTGATACATAGATTAGATTGGTGAACATAAATCAATAATTTTCTTTCAGTAATAAGCGTGCTACAGGAGACAGTTAAGATCACAGTAACAGATCACCATTAACTGATTTAAGCGATTTGACGGAAATTGTTAGATTTTTATGATCAAGAAGTTTATCCGTTCTGACTATAACTTTGCTCTTAACGTCACATACTTAGTTGTATACAACAATGACAGTAGAACAATTTCTTCTGATAGGATGCCTAAATAGCATTTCGAATCAGTAACTGCTACGAAAACTAGTTTTATCGTATCAAAACTTTGGCTTGCCTTTCTATATAAGTTAAAAGTAAGCCTTGGAAGCTGTACTTCTTTTCATGAAATCATTGAAATTTTTACCAGTTCTGTTGGCACTGACATTTTGGACGTCCACTTTCAAGTATATTTGTCAGTAATTTTGTGTATGTCACGGTCAACAAAATCTATGTTTTGGATTTCAGAGGATTAACGAAATAATTTCAGGCTAACAGTGGACTAGTTCAGACTTGAATACCGTGGCCGGATTCCTTTACAATCCTTGGTAAATAATCTTTTCCGTGACATTTAAAAAATATAACATTCATTTAAAGACTGAATTGGTAAAAAATAAACCAAGAAAGCTTTTGTGTAAGTTTATCGATACGTGCAGCCTCTCCATTATTTTAGCTTCTCAGTTGGTGTATGTTGTGATTTTAGTGATCCACAGTACATTAAACACAAGAAGAACGTAACAGTTCATGAAAATCACTTATGTCCGAGGCTGGAATCGAACCGTCTGCTCCAGGAACTACCCGAGCGCTAACCACCATTCTTCCGGGTCGGCACCCGCGATGCCTACAGTAGCAGCGGATGAGTCCTACCAAGACCGCAGCAGAGGGGTCAACTACTGTTATACACATATTGGCCAGCATTACGTTTCCTTGTTCCCAGTTTCCTGTGTATTCCTCGAAACTATATGTCTCATAAACAACAGTTACAAAATATAGAAACAATCGTTCATTGTCATTCATTATTGATTAGTATCAGCTTTTCGCACTTGTTAAACTTCTGGTTGTATTCTGGGTTACCAGTTGACTGGTAACAATTTCACCCCTCAAATCAGTGCAGTTCTTTACGGACTACTGTCGGAAGAGTTCACCATAGTATTAACATCAGAATGGAGTGAAAAGTTGGCCTACTATAATAACTTCAAGTAGCAAAAAGCGTATAAATCGCGAAATAAACTAATGATTTCAAACGTGTCCGCTAGCAATCGCAGCAGTTCGATAATTACCAAATGTTTTAAATCTACGTCCTTGGATACTTACCAATAACGTTTTCGGTAAGAACATCAAACCAACGTTTCACCTGTCGTTTGAGTTTTAACAGTACCACCCACAGAATATTGCTATAGCTAAAAAGGCGTATTAGATTTTTGTTCTTTGCCTGTTTATGAAACACCACTAAAACCACAAAGGTGACAACAATTTGTGAAATTGTGCCTTCAACTACTGACCCCTCATCATGTTTTGTTTTTGTTTTGAAAAGAGTGTTCATTTCGCCTTAAGCAGCTTTCGTTATTAATGGTAGGTGAAAATTAGTTGTTTTTTTTACGCTAAAATACTGTCAACTCAGAATGCGTTGACGACATCTCATGTCACCGACAACAGTCATTTAGTTATAATTTTTTCCGTATGTTTCTAAAATAATTTTAAATGTGGTAGTAAGGGAACAACATGTCTTCATAGCACACCGCAAAATTAACTAACTTCAAAAATCTGCAATTATTTGTCAACGCACTCACCTAAAACTATCTTTACATGGCAAATATTGATTTTATTATTAATAGTCAGTTATTTTATGTGAAAGATGATCGGTATAACGTTTTCCTTTCTTTTGAGCCTAGCGTTTCTTCAAAATTAACTTTTTGTTTGAAAATGTTAACTTTTAATGTTCTGTATGGACACGTAATTTCTCTTGAATGTTTTAAAAATCTAAAATGAAGTGCTTTCAATGTCTGCACAACTCTTTTATTAACGAAATACAATCCATATTTTCGTTTCTATAACGAATATGTTAAAATATGTTACGTTTTTTTGTGAGGTGGGTGAGTCTCAATTTTGGATATTAACATGAATGTACCACCTACCGGGTATAGTACTGTCTTGGTAGATGTGTATAATGGGTTGAATAAGTCCCAGGATGAAATGTAGCGATGTGCAATTCAGGTCGTTCGGATTAATATGAGCATGGTAGTACCAGTGTAGCATTAAACGCTTGCGATAATGATGTTACGTCCTTCATTATTTACAAATGGTGAGAAATGTAAATGGTAAATCTTTCTAGATTTCCCTATAGGGTTGAAAGAGAGAAAAGACTGACGGAGATCCCTTGCTGTTTAATAATTACCGTTACTACACATACACAGCTGCATGCTCCAAGTCAGTATACGTCACAGCTCAGTGACAGTGTTACACTGCTCTCGACTCAGGCAGTAAGAGTCCGACGCGGGGGCTTGACGGCTGGCTACGCACCTGTCGACTGCACAATCGCCTACCTGTTGCTCGGCCAAGTCTGCACTCAGGCCAAGGTGAGCCTCTTGAAGAAGCATGCGCCAGCCACCTTTTAATCTGGAAGGTGTCGATCTGGGAAGAGAAAATTATGGTACGACCGTAGTTAGAAGAATTATAACCACACAGACGCTTACAGCATAAGAAGAAGTGAGTTAATTATCAAATCTTTGGTTGAGCTGTTCTAATTGCAGGCTGTTAAATTACACTGTAGAAATTGAGTATATTACTTTATGTTCCTTATCAAAAATAACATATAATACCTCTATATCTATGTATGGGGTGTAAGGGTCTGGGAGAGACAATACTAGTCTTTTCCAACCAAATGTCAACCTCTCATTCACGTGGTGCACCCTGTTTGCACGGACGAGGCTCTGGCGACTGAAAGATTCCCGGTATAAGGAGTCACCCACTGCTTGCCAACGGCCTCCGAAAGGAGGGCGGAAGAGCGGGGAGTGGTTCAGGGCACCCTCTTGCCCTTGGGGTTAGAAACGGCCCCTAAAGGCGGATGAATCAGAAATGATCAACGGCATGGGGATGCAGAAGGCAACGGGAAACCACTGCATTAAAGACCCAAAGGGTATCCCGAGGACATGTAATCCTCTCAAATTACATATATCATGATGGCTTCTTCCTGAGTAAAATATTCCGGAGGTAAAATAGTCCCCCAATCGGATCTCCGGGTGGGGACTGCTCAGGGAGGAGTCATCAGAATGGATAGAAACATTCTACGAGTCGGAGCGTGGAATGTTAGAAGTCTGAATAGGGCAGGTAGGTTAGAAAACTTAAAAAGGGAGATGGAACAACTTAAGTTAGATGTTGTTGGGATTAGTGAGATTAAATGGAAGGACGCACAGGATTTCTGGTCTGGGGAACATAGGATAATTAGCACACAAGCTGTCAATGGAGTCACTGGTGTAGGATTTGTAATGAACAAGAAAGTAGGGAAACGGGTTAGTTATTATGAACAGTTTAGTGACAGGATTATTTTGATGAGGTTAGAAACTAAGCCCGTCCCAACCACATTAGTACAAGTATATATGCCAACGTCACAGGAAGATGATGAAGAAATAGAAAAAATATACGCTGAAATTGAAGAATTAATCCAATATGTGAAAGGGGAGGAAAATCTAATAATCATGGGTGATTGGAATGCAATAGTGGGAGAAGGTAAAGAGGGGAATACTGTAGGAAGTTTTGGTCTAGGAGAAAGAAATGAACGAGGAAGCAGATTGCTAGAATTTTGTGAAAGATATAAGTTAGTAGTGGCGAACACACTGTTTAAGAACCATGCAAGAAGAATATACACCTGGAAACGTCCTGGGGATACAGGCAGATATCAGCTAGATTATATCATGGTCAAACAGAGATTCAGGAATCAAGTTCTAGACTGTAAAGCGTACCCAGGAGCAGACATAGACTCGGACCATAATTTGATATTAATGAAGTGCAGGCTGAAATTCAAGCGAATAAGGAAGCAGCATAAGCAGAACAGACTGGCGGTGAATAAGCTGAAACAATCTAGCACAAGAGAAAAATTTGCAGAAATGGCAGACTTAGGTCTAAGAAGTAACTGTGGAAAGAGCTCAACCGAGGACGAATGGAATGCATTAAAGACCGAAATAATGAAAGCTGGCAAAGAAACATTAGGCTTTAGGGAACAAGCTGCCCGAAAACCTTGGATCACAGAAGAAATTTTGGAGCTGATGGATCAGAGGAGAAGGTACAAAAATGCTCAGGATGAAGCAGGAAGAGAGCAGTACAGGCAATTTAGAAATCAAATAAATAGGAAATGCAAAATAGCAAAAGAAAAATGGCTACAAGAAAAGTGTGAAGAAGTAGAAAAGGAAATGGTCGTAGGAAAAGTAGATGTTGCCTATAGGAAGATCAAACAGAATTTTGGAGAAATGAAGAAAAGAGGTATGAACATTAAAGCTGCCGATGGGAAACCTCTTTTAAGCTCAGATGATCGAGCTAACCGATGGAAGGAATACATTGAGAAACTGTATGATGGGGACGACTTGAACAATAGTGTAATGGAAAAGGAAGGTGATGTCGACATTGATGACTTAAGAGATCCTGTTTTGAGAACAGAATTTAATAAAGCTCTGAATGACTTGAAAGCAAATAAGGCAGTTGGAATTGATGAGATCCCTGCAGAACTTCTTAAATCTCTAGGAGAGGAAGGAATCGAAAGATTATTCAAGCTGATATCAAAAAGTTATGAAACAGGAGAAATTCCAACTAATTTTAATAAAAATATCATCTTCACACTTCCAAAGAAAGCACAAGCTGACAAATGTGAGAATTATCGCACAATTAGTCTCACATCACATGCTTCAAAATTGCTGACCAGAATAATATACAGAAGGATGGAAAGGGTAGTAGAAGAGTAGAAGAGATAGTAGGTGAAGATCAGTTTGGGTTTAGGAAAAATCGCGGTACAAGGGAAGCAATTCTGTCTTTAAGATTAATACTTGAAGGGCGGATCAAGAAAAACAAAGATACTTTTATGGCATTTGTTGATTTGGAAAAAGCTTTTGATAATGTTAGGTGGGACAAGATGTTCAAAATTTTAAAGAAGTCAGGTCTAAAGTATCGAGATAGAAGAATACTCTATAAACTATATAAGAATCAAGTGGCTGTAATAAAAGTAGAGAATCACGAGAGACATGCATTGGTTAAAAAGGGTGTGAGACAAGGTTGTAGTCTATCTCCGTTAATATTCAACTTGTATGTAGAAGAAGCAATGAAGAAAGTCAAAGAAAAATTTCCATGTGGCATAAGTTTTCAGGGAGAAAAAATCAGTATGCTACGATTTGCTGATGACATTGTTAGCAGAGAGGGCTGAGGATATTGAGAAGTTATTGAATGGCATGAACAAAATACTGAAGGAAGATTTTGGACTGAATATAAATCGAAGTAAGACAAAAGTGATGAAATGTAGCAGAAATGATACCAATAGTAGCAGATTAAATATAAAAATAGGATCGGATGTTATAGGAGAAGTGAGTGAGTACTGTTACTTGGGAAGCAAAATTACAACCGATGGCCGAAGCAGGAATGATGTTAAAAGCAGAATAGCACTAGCAAAAAGAGCCTTCATGAAGAAGAGAAACCTTTTAGTTTCAAATATTGACCTAGGAATTAGAAAGAACTTTTTAAAACTCTATGTGTGGACACAGCACTTTACGGTAGCGAAACATGGACTTTAGGAATACCGGAAAGAAAGAAACTTGAAGCATTTGAAATGTGGTGTTACAGAAGAACATTAGGTGGACAGACAAAGTAAGAAATGAACGAGTTTTGGAAATGATGGGTGAGAAAAGAAGTTTATGGAAGAAGCTTACAGCAAGAAGAGACAGGCTTTTAGGTCATATTTTGAGACATGCGGGATTGGTTAATTTGTTAGTGGAGGGAACAGTCGAAGGTAAGAACTGTAGAGGTCGACAGAGATTAGAATATATGAAGCAGATAATTGAGGACGTGGGCTGTAAGGGGTATGTAGAAACGAAATGTTAGCACAGGATAGGAAGGGATGGAGGATTGCATCAAACCAGTCTAAAGACTGACGACAGCAAAAAAAAATCTATGTATATTTATACCGTATGTTTCACAACGTTCAAAAGAATAACAAGTTTCACGTACATCAAATAAACTCATCACATTTTACGTACATTTGTAGTGAGGATTGAGTTTTTTGAGAAAGTTGTCATTTTTATTTAGGGGCATCCTATCTATTTTAAATCCACATTTGCTGACAGAATTATTTTTCCGATGAAGTTCGATGGTCATTTTGTTATTGTTGGGAATAATTAACTATGATTTCAAGTAAAAGCGTGATGAAGAGACAAATTAAACAAGAAAACCGAAATAGAATTTATTCCTTAAAGTCTACTCATACAGTTACCCTGCTAGTTAAAGACTTAGATCATATTGTGTTGCTTACAACATCCTTGCACCTTGTGCGAATGATGAATTCTATCTTTTTTACTTAACACTGTTTCTGGTTTGTGAAGTACTTCAGTTTATACTATATCATTCTTAACTGGGCAGGTTATGTATTAAATTTTTAGGTCACTTGATTCAAAGCTGAGATACTGTCATTATTTTTGTGGCTGTTAAGTACTGGTTAGCTATGTTTTAGAGAGGAATCAGCTTATGTTTTGATTGTTTTTTAAAATGATTACTTTCTGAATTACTTAATCCTATTGTTAGGAAAATCCGATTCATTTTTATATCGTTCTTTGAGAGATCTCTGAGAATAATGCTCCTTGAAATTAGATTTTCTCGGATTCTATTGTATTTAACTATTATTACGTTTTCCCTTTCCTCTCTACTTTATAGAATAAGTGGTTTTTAGTGATTACTGACGAATGATCTGACATTTACTACAAAGTATAACAGAAACACGGCAGCAGTTGTGAGCCTACTGTCTGTGGCAGCACAGAACCCCCTGCTGCGTGCTGTGCTGCGGGTAGCCCCTTTGAGGTTGGCACCCCGCCGAGCATCGCAGGCGAGACAGCACTATTGTCATTCCACCGACTATATTATCACACATTATTCGATATAACTTTTTATGCATTTTCGCATATAAATATGTGGTCGCACTATTTTACAGCTATCATTTCTTGAGTATTCTGTTATCGCATGCTTCATCTGTATCAGCAGGCAGAAAGAACTGGTTTCAGTCAGTTTGTGTGTCCAATACTCGCTTCGTTGGCTCAGTCTGGTGCGGCACCGTGGTTGTGTCGGCGCTGACACGAGGTTTAACGGAAGAAATTTTCATCAGCTGGCAGTATAGGATAGGTGGTGGTACTACAATCTTCTATACTACTTTAAATCTGTAAGCAAGTTGCTTGTGTGTGAAGGTTTGAATAAGTATCACGGAAAAACTACCGCAGAAGTATGGATAGTGTTTTCAAATGTTTAGAGCTAATGGCCCGGATTAAGATCTCAAGAAATAGCTAATGATGTAATGTACCGAGCGACCGAACATGTTATGAAATCATTTCTAGACTGAATAATTACGTGCCATTGATATATTTGTATTTCATATGAGCAATCCTTTCAACAAAAATTGACAAAAGATTACATTTATTTCCTTAGCATTATGTTTTGTTTCTTGACTTCGGATATTTATTTATTTAGTTCAGCGAAATTTAAAACATTTAAATTAACTGAATATGTCAGTTAAACGTAATAAGCCTAAGAAATATGTAAATTTCCATAAATATTTTGTACTTCAAAAGCCACCAAAGATCATGCAACAGTACTAAGATTTACATTCTGTTAAGTTATTCTCCAGTTCCTGAATACAGAAAGTGAAGATAAACAGAATACGTTAATCAAACCATTACTTCATATATGCATTTCAGAAAGCGTAACCTAATTGTAGATTTAATTTAAGGTAAACACTCTTGTGCTTAATGTCGATATGTTTAGACACAGTAATTAGAACTTTATTTTGGTAGCAATGCAAAATAGACATTACACGAAGCAACATTTTTTAATCCTATATGAACAATTCACAAACTGTATTAGTAATATTAATTTTCGCTAACTTTATTTCGTGTCGTACAATCCTATTCGTTTGTAATGGGCTCCATAGTATGAATTTGTTTGCGTGTAAATTGAAATGCAGTTCGAACATTGTAAAACTCAGCCGCATTCATGTAAATTCAGATAATGGTCTCATAATGCGACCCACCTCAAACGGAATTCTCCTTTTGCTATGAAAATTAGTACACACGTTCCTTGGGCGATATTGTTTAAGAATATTGAATGTTACGACCAGCAAATATACACTGAACAAGTAAAATCATTCGGAATATGGGGAGTTCCGTACAAGTTGTTACATAAGAAATACGAAATACTTCCTGTCCATTTTGCATGTAGCTGTTTCTTAGGGTTCATTATTGGAGAAAAACTGTATTCCGCATTCATGTGATTCATAGGGGAGAGTTATGGATACACAAACTTTTTTTAATGTATAGCATTGAATGACAATAGCTGGCATGTTACACCATGGACTAATTGTTAACTGTCTAGGACGTTAATAATCTAATGAACTTCGCATGGAAGCCAACCTCTTACGACAAAGCCAATTACAATACCAATCAGCGTCAGTTTTCATTCAGGTTCAGCCTGAATTTCAACTTTGGACGTTCTATACAAAATAAAAATTAAAATGTTTCTTAGCGAAATGTCTGATTTCCATTCATGTAAAACAAAATAAAGTCTTTCCTGGTGAATGTTCATGGTTTTTTCCATCTGTACGTACTTCACCATAAGATTACGTAATCTGATGGGTCGGCATCATAGATTTTTACCTTTTTTACTATTAACTAGGAAACGTTTCTATTGCCATTTTTAAATAGGTCTTATCTGTACTCTTCAACAACACAGAATTGTATTTTTTCTCTCCATAGTTTGGTAGTATAAAACAAGGAATTTCTATATAAACCAAGGAACACTCGCGAAGCTGCTTGCAAATGCTAGTTTCTAACACAGATTGTACACCAAATTCTTGGGTTAAATCCTTAACCTCTCCGCAGTGCGTATGGAGTGAGGGAATAAGTCACTGTTGATGGTGATTCGTTCATCGGATAGAGACGTTAAACCTGACGGCCCACTTGGCGTCTTTCAGAAGAGTTAGCTTGAAAGGCCTGGCACCGTGTTCCCTTCTTTATCTCTCATGGAATACAACACAAACAAAACTACGAACACACTCAGAAGAGGGTAACGGGAAACCATTCCAGTTTACCTTCCCAAGAGAGTTCCCACGAAGGGAGTATATTCTCTATGGTAAGCGCCTACGGACGGAATCGCGAATCGTAAAAAGAAGAAGAATACGTCTTTTGCTGTACCCGTAATAACTGAGTTCTCGATTATTAACAAATTTCTCCTCAGATACTAGAACACCAACTTAATACAGAACAAATCAGACTACTACATGATTGAAACAATACAGAAACAGTATAAAAACTCCTCGTGACTCCCACCGGGGAATCGCGTCAATCAGATACAACGTATCAGGGCCGTTCTCCGACTCCATCTTCTGACGAAGACACTCGCTCTCCCCTGGTGGGAGGCCAGGGAAGTTTGTATACAGTTAACACACCGGGAAAGTCTTCACTCTTCCAATACACAAAAAATTCACTTATTTGTTTACCGCAGTTATTTCCTGAATGTCATGCTGTCATGCTATGTGATGAATAAAGAAGGGATCAGAATAATGCACTGCAGTAACTGAAACGGTCCTGTGATGAATATAGAGTGAGTAAAACGATGCAATGACTAGATCTAGGAGTTATTCTGAAAAAAAATACGGCTTTTAAATGTTGTTTACTAATTATCTGAATTCGATTAACGTGTCTGTCTGGGTGTAAAATAATCGAGCAACTATAATGTACTTTTAATACTGATCATATCTAATCTGCGCAATAGCCAGATCATGTTTATCCGAGTTTAATATTTCTATTAATACTTTTAAGACCTTTCTAACTAAGAAATTCTTCAGATTTTGCACAGAGACTCTTGTAAGAGGAATTAAAATTCAAGTTAGTATTTAAGAGAGCTTGGATAAAGTGGTCACGATCTTTGGCACTTCACCATATACATATACATAGTCTCAATCTTTTCAAAATCTCTAACTTTACAACTTCTGATTCCTTTCAAACTAAACACTTCTAGTTTCTTCAAATTTTTGAAGCGAACGTATAAAGTAGAATACTTGTACTTTTGTCCCTAAAAACTCATTTTTTAAATTCTGTGCAATGCAGTTTGGTTTCCAGTAATGATTAAACTCAAGAACTAGATGAGATCAGGTGAGGTAGTCACAACCTGTGATCCTAAAATCTCATATTATGTCCACTAAAAATTTCATTTATTCTTTTGTGTCTCTTTCTTATTGTACGATATTAAATTCATAATCTGGGAACTGTTCTAGACCCGTGACCATAACAAAACACGGACTTACATTTATTATACACTAATATAAAAATAAGTTTTCCTTTAAAATCCTATGGAGACATAAATCAAGTAGAGTATATGATTCTGATTTCAGAAAGCTCCAGTTATAATGTCAAGAGCAAGGTTGCGTGTGTACTAATAAGTATTTGCTTGGGAGGAGGCATAGAGGTGAAGATTCAACTAACTTCTAATACAGATCACCCATGTTCAGGGTGATCCTTAGAATAATTTTACGGAGACTGAGGTGAACATTAAAGAGAAATCATGTTCAGTTATTATTCTTATTACTGGAAACGTCCAATAGGGACTTTAGAGCACACCTGCATTAAGGACATTGATGATTTGTATGTCTGTCACGAAGAAGTAACATTTTCATTATTGCTCAGCACTTTGATTGAGCAGCACAGGGCAGCAAAAATTCTTTACAGTACTGTGGTTATTTTTATGTTTCTTTGATACGACAAACATGGTGTTTTTTTTTTACATAATCCTTTTCTAACCAGTTCCATTGAATTCATGCGTCCTGACAAATAACACGACCAGCTACCCGTATCGAGCTGTAAAGGAAACTTAATATTGAGAGTAACAACTCATTCGATGGCGACAGTGCTACGCTACTCATTTACCATAAGTTGAATGGAATAGATTGTAGATGGTCGAACCAGAACGTTTTAAAACAATGATTAGTGAAAAGGAATTTAGTGAATCAATGAGTTTCAGTTTCGAAATCAGTAATTATGTTGTTCAGAGAACGCGTGGAGCAATCTTTGGAGGTGCTGGAGTTCACGCAGCTCTGGTATCCGACTCTGGCTTCCGACAGACTGTACGGCCTCTACCCTTAAAGCCACTAGCGAACTACCCAATTCCATGTATAGGGAGCCGGATATTTGTCGTTATACATTAGATATGCGGTAGGGAGATTACGTAACTGCTCTCAGGAGTGACTCTTCTAATGCTATAAGAGAAGCACTGCTAGCAAGAGAACAAAATGTCATAACTTTGGGTGAAGAGCCTTGTTTCGGCCGTCCCAAATGGCATGCACGTAGGTCAGGTGCATGAGATGCCGGGACTTAAGACAAGCCTTCGCTGACAGAGTCTCGATTTGCCACACATATCGTCTCTGCCATGACTGGACCTATAATTTAACATGGAATTCCAACTATGGAACGTCCTGGCGTGACTTATATTGTTAAACAGCACAACGGAATTTGAGCAAGTGCCATAAACTTTTTTTTCCACTTTTGTGTTTTATTTTTCTAAAAATAAACATAGTTAAATACAGTCGAAATCACATAATTTATTTTTTATATCAAAAAACATATTTCTCTCCCGTATTTAAGTTGGAATGGTTTTCAGTAGTGCCAATATTTTCCCCCCAATTAACAGCAATAAAACAGAAAATTTAAGAGTTGCTTGGATTAGGGTTTGGTTGTTTGTTCTCCTTCTGTGATTAGTAATAAATGTTGCAAAGTACGAAGAAGCTGTTGTTGTGAATTTACAGTAAATTAATTTGCAAGAAAGTTTTGAAATCCTCTATAACAATCACCCATTCGGTACAATGGGTCTTGTAGGATAACAGAAAGGTTATCCCAGAACACATATTTTAATGTCATTCTATATCTTTGTAATGTTAGAGTTCCATTGCCGGTTAGTATTACTCTTTAAAAAAAAAGGTTTCTATAGCAACAAGAGAGAGATATATATCTAGGAGATTGCCTAGGTTGTTAACGCTAAGGAGAACCTGCATATTAAGAAGTCCGATTATGTAATTGAAGCGATGTATTTGGAGTTATTAAAACTAAGTTAATCTGTGCTGAATATAAAAAACTATCAGTTCATTTATTTAGTTTAGCTGCACATTCAGAAAATACAATAAATGGCTCCACTTCGCAGCAAAATCACGAAGCTATTAAGAAGAATAAAAACACGATTAATAGAAGAAAAAAAAAACACTTCGGAAATACAACAGTCTCTCAGCACACCCAAAACCACCATGGCATAATGATGGGCCACCAGGGAATTCCTTTTGATTTCGTGGTACTCGTCAATTGTAACAATATTGTTAATTATACAAATATTCCCTCAAGTAATTCTATGATTAACCCCGTGATGATGTCATCTTCATCATAAATCAATCCTCCAAGAAAACCAAATCACATCTGCATCAAAGCAGCGGCTCTGGAGTTGTACAAGTCAAAAATGAATCTCTAAACACATGAGTAAATCATCACTATGAACAGTATGCGTGAATGACGAAAATTGTGATTCACTATGTCTTTCGTTATGTTAAAAAAAGTCTGTGAAAAGATAATTTCTTCCAAAATGTTCGGTGACAGCTGAATGGCCTCAAAACCCGTAGCTCTTCCTAACATTGTTTTTATTTTAAGTATGCTGTTTAATTCTTAAAACATACGCAACACCAGACAGAAGCGCGATATGGTGGTTCAGTGGTTAAGGCATCTGACTGGAGATCCAAAGGTGTCCGCTTCAAATCACAGCCTCGGTGAGTATTTCTATAGACACTTAACCCAGCCTTCACCTCTGGCACAGCTTGCTGTGTAATGTGAAGTGCGCCAGAACGCTTCCGTGGTTCGGATTCCATGTTAAATTATAGGTCCCCTGTACCGGGTAGGATTGCCGGGTTAGGCGGCTACGATAGGCGCGGAATGCGCAACCTATAGAAAACGGGTCACCAGATCATTACGACAACACGGAATTATAAATATTATGTTACAAGATACAAACAGAAGAAAGGGGCAAATAATAAATAAACCATGGAACAATTTTACTTCTTGCTTAGTACTTAGCGGATCCAAGAGTTTCACCAGCCACCGGCCGCCCAGTGGAACGGTAACCCGTACGGTGGTTCAAAAATATTTGCAAATTGCACGGCGTCACTACGGCTTTAAGCGAAACTGTCTACATCAATCGACAGACAGTCACGCTGCACCAAGGCAGTAGTAGCTAACTGTATAGAGCAACTATTATGACATTTAAATTACTTATAAGTTAGCATACGATAATTAATGAAGATAAGCTTTTGTGATGTTCATAGAAATGATAAAAGCATTAAAGAGGACGACAAATAAAAAAGTGAATATTTTCGTGTGTCTGTGCAAACACGAATGAAGCTATACATATCACTATTTAACTACTTAAAAAAATATATATATTTCCATATGTTTGAGGTAAGTGTTCCTGGTTAAGGAAACCATCACTTGATTCGATTGTTATCATCGTTCCATGTATTAATGAACAACGAAAAATTGACGAGTTTAAAGCGTATTTGTAAAATTTGTATCTGTGTTTGAAAACCGAAGCAACTTACTACGAAGTCTTCACGGGTGCAACAAGGGATTGTGTTGTGCAAGCACGACATTTTGACGACTAGCTCCGCAGTCTGCCTCAGTTGCGAAAACATGTAACTGAGGAAGACAGCGGCGCCAATCGTCGAAATATCGTGTTTTCACAACACAATCCGGTGGTGCACCCGTGAAGACTTTACTGCTATCATAGCCAAGCAAGTCTCCGTTCTTAAAAAGAAACTTAATTTTCTTTAATCACGGATGTACATTTCGCAGGCGATGGGTATTGGTGCCAGGAGTAGATTATTAGTAAGGGCGGCAGGAAATCTTCACCCCTCTTTACCAAGAACAATACACAGAGATCCTTGGGATGACTTTGGATATACCGAAACCTAAATTGTTGAACCTGTAATTGAATCCTAGTCCTTCCGAATTCCCTGCCAGAACAATCGTTAATCCATCAGGATTGGTCAATGAATAACTTAAGTGCGTCAAAATGTTACGAGGATTTTGATTAAATTCCTTCTTACCGCATAGAGTAGCTACACATTCCATGGTACACTGGCAGCAAGGTACTATTGACAATACGGAAAAATTGATATTTGGCTTGACTATCTTATAAATTATCAGCAATCGTTGACATCCCAATCAATTGCAGTTGCTGAACTGTTATTTAGCAGATATTTTAGCGTTTGTGTATCCACATAGAGATTAGGTTGATTTTTATTTAGACGATACATCAGAAACACTTTTTGCCTGCCACATTATTTCGAAATTTACACTTCATACTCGTTTGTTACGGTCCATAACTTTGCAGCAACGTCCTGTGTTAATGATCTGCGCCATTGCTTGCGTTTCCGATTGGTGATTTGTCGTCTGGCAGTACAAATAACGGAAGGACGGATGATCAAGTAGGTTTGAACTGGCGCCAGACCTAGCGATCACAATGCTAGAGAGATTTTACAATGTTAAGCAAATTCACTTTTTTATAAATAATCTAATGCACTGAATAAGCTTTATGCAGTTTGGTAAACAGTTACAAATGTGCATGGAATATCACATAACAAACATATTTCAGTGTTTTTTAATCTTTCGTCCACAATTTTTATAACTAAATTTACTCATTAACTGTAGTTAATAAATCTCGTAGATAGACGCAAACCTAAATAGCTAAGTGTAATTTTATAATTGACTAAAACTTAAAGCTGAAATTCTACGTTTCTTGTATTAGAAACCACCTGAATTGTTATAAAATCATTTCTCGTTGGCTCAAGGATGTTAATTAAATGTCTTAATAAATGAGAATGTAATATACATCACATTTCCTATATACTATAAACAGCAACTAACATAGTAATGCATGGTGAATGTTTTGCTGTGTCTAATTACTTTTTGCCAGTAAATATAGTTAGGGATTAAGTTCGACAACATGTTAATGTAAAAAACACTTTTTACTCATGAAATAATATTAAATTAACTATAACCATAAAGGTTTATTTCTAAAGAAATAATACTTATAAATATAAAATTTCGGTTTATGAATAATTTTGTTATGGAAAAATCGATATTTATTCTGAAAGAAGCTGACGAATTACCGGTTAAAATAATGAGTTAACTGATTCAATTCACGATTGCATTGAGTCTGCCCTACGTTTCCACGAATGCTACAAAACAGCTCTTCACCCAGCGGGATCCGAATATCGGTTTAGCGATAGTTGTCTATTGCAAATCGAGTGTGCTTAAAATTCTTAAGTTGCCACGCCTTCATGCATTGCAAATTTCCCTTTCGCTATCGTAATGGAGTTCCACTTCTACTTTTCGTTTGAAGTCCCAAACGACTCCCAAGTTGCGAACGTGCTTCTTTACATCGACTGCCGAACTCAATAAGTCACTCTTGGAGAAATTCAGTCCCAACTTTATTGGATTCGCACTTCACTTCGGAGAGATTGAAAGTCTGCCAAGATCTCAGTGATATGTTAAGCGAGTTGCTGCAGTACTGAGGAGCTATTTGTTTTAGGCTAATACGTAAATCCGCAATGCAGTGTACCACCGTCAATGTCAACATTTTTAGTGTTCTGGTAAAGATAGAAACCAGAAAAAGTTAATGTGACTTTACGAAATGTAACTGTAATATCTTTAGTGAAATTATTAATCTAGCTAATATTTAAAGGAATATTATATTTACATATATTTTCTGAGAAAGGACGAGTCCCTTCATTCTCCTGGAGCGATTTCTGGAAACCATGAAAAATTGAAATCTGGATGGCCGGCCGGTGATTTGAACCAATGTCTTACCAAACGCAGAACCCGAAGGTTCAACGGGAACGCTAATTCTGGATTGGAAAGGGGGGGGGGAGAACGTTTGTCTAACAAGTATTCTCGCATATAAGACGAAATGGTAGAGGTATTTTATTTAAAGCATTTTTTTAAGGTTTGGTTCGTCATATGAATACCATAATTTAATTTATAATTAACGGATTAATGTGTAGTTTAACTCAATTTTTTGATGTAATCAGTCTATTGGAGCATGAATAATTCTCTTTGTAACAGAGGTATTAAAGAAATCAGTTATCAGAAACTAATTAAACACATTGCTTAGACATTCGAAAATATCAAATTATATTCAAGTTTTCTCTTTACGGTTGATTTCCAGTCAAGTTCACTTACAAATAAAAATGTTTCACGGACTGAAAATTGGACGTACTGAACAATAAACGGTGCTCAGGCACCCTGTGTTATAAAGAGCCAGTGAAGACTCAAAGTATAGATTTTATAGTTCTCTTTCCGTACCGGAAAAAAATATAGCAGTAGGCACAGAATATTATAGACGAAGTAGAAAGTTTCTGAACGGAGAAATCCGGTTTTGTGTTTTTAAGGCGCTGATGAACTCTTTTTTCTTATTGCTTTCGCCTCATCGGCGTCGAGGTAATTGGAGAGGGAAGAGGATCGGAACAATGAACGGGAAGGAATTCGGCCATGGCTTTTTCAAGGAACCATCCTATCATTCGCCTGGAGTGATTCTACATAACTACTTAAGAAAAGATCAGGGTAGGGTGTCCTGACGGGTATTTGAACCCGTGTTCTTCCGATGCCAGGCCCAAGCGTGGTCGGTCACATTTTTTTTTACTTATGGCTTTACGCCTCGTCGATGTCGAGGTCATTAGATGCGGGAAAGGACTGGGGACAGTGAGCGGAAAGGAATTCGGACATAGTCTTTTTTGAAGGAAGAATCCAGGCATACGCCTGGAGTGATTGGAGGAAACCATGGAAATCCCAAACTTGGATACCCAGACGGGGATTCGAACCGCCGTCCTCCCGAATACGAGGCCAGAGCGTTAACCGCTCACCCACCACGCTCGATTTTCGGTCACATACCGGGCTCTGTTTAAAATCTAAAACACTAAATTTCTTGTTGAATTTAGTGTTCCTCAGTCAATCTCGAAACGGGGAGGTTATATAAAATTAATGTTGTTTCCATTGAAGAGTCGTACACATTTTGAAAAGTTAATTGGAAATAACTGAAAAAATATTTGGGTCTGTTCAGGTTTTATTAAAGCTGTATAATTTAGTTCTGATAAGTCTGCCAACAGATCAAACGATATCTATATCCGTTGGAAATAACTAATCAAAATATTTCCTTATAAACTCCCTGCGACTTTTTGGCGAGTTTAATTATGAAACTCGAAATATTATTACGTGTTAGTTAATACGTTTTGGTAGAGAAGGCAATTTAAATTAGAGTTTTAACTCGGTATCTCCCAGGTGTAAAGAACTTGTGTCATTATTTAGTTTACATTATAAGGCAAGGTGTGTAGAACAATATTTCATTTTATGAAGTGTCTCTCAGGGTTTCAGCGCACATACACTGTAAATTTTAATATGTAATAATTCTTACCTTGAAATTATTCCTTTTAGCTAACAATACAAACATAGTAACTTTTTAGATCTATTTAAGCCTGTCGTATGGCTTTTATTTCCTGTATAATGAACCAAGTAAAAGTAAGACACTTAAAACTCACAAAATGGTGATAAGAACAACCTCGTAATTCAAAGAATGAAAAAAATAAAAAAAATCTTACGAGGAATGTTAACAGTTATTTCCGAAATAAACAGAAAGAAACATAATTACAATAACAACATTAAAGATATTTCCTGAAAGAAGTTAAGTTTTTAATGTTTATCCAAAAGGAAACTCAGTATGTAGGTATACATGCTAGTTATCATTCGTCCAATAGCAATATTTCCGCTTACAGTGAGATGACTTTTAAGAAATTCTGGAGAAATATTAAAGTGATAAATCTCGCTACACCTAGCGGCCAAGTAACTCA
Source organism: Vandiemenella viatica (assembly GCA_031002005.1). Classification (NCBI taxonomy): domain Eukaryota; kingdom Metazoa; phylum Arthropoda; class Insecta; order Orthoptera; family Morabidae; genus Vandiemenella; species Vandiemenella viatica. The sequence goes on from JARYHS010013630.1 coordinate 76,488,728, forward strand.
GGCGGTAGAGCGTCTGAGGACGGCCCTGATGACCGGGATTCGATCCCCGACGAGGTCAAGGGTCTTTCCTCCAAGCTGGAGGTCCGTAACGGCTCCCCGAGCCATCTCAGCCTGCCATCCAATGAGTACTAGAGGGGAATGAGAATGGCTGGAACCTGACGCTGACCCCGTCATTTCACTTCTATTGCCGAAGATTGTAGTGGGAATACGGACCTCTACCAACGTGAATCTTGCGGGGAGCGGAAGGAGCCGAGGGTACCTCGTGAAAAAGTCTTTACGCTATGATACTGTAAAGGAATTTATAACTCGCAGGGTTTAGTGATTATTAATGAATTTCTTTGAAATATTGTTAACATTAATTTATGAATGTTACACAGCAAGTTCAGAAGATCAACGGCTCAATCTTAACGTCCGCAAAGGAGATATAAATTTAATGCGCTACAAAAAGAGCTAGTCTGCAATATATATTTCAGAGAGCTGCATTATCTTTACATATAATAAAACTGCAGCTGAATAAAGTCTGCACATTTAAAATATTTTATAAAAAATGAGTCTGTGGTATTGTTAATAATGTATAGAAAAAGATCAAATGTTTTTAAAATTTTTGTCTGTCTGTATGTTTGGTTGAACGGTATTCAGGCAAAAACTATTAGTCGGAGTTTGTTGGACTTTCCGGTAATATAAAGCTCGCAGTCTATGGAATGAAGCAGGGTTTGTTTCATTTTGGTGAGATTTTGGAAAGTTGAGAACTTTAAAATAAAAGTGTCAAAAAATTATCATAATTCTTTGTCGAACACATATTAACTGGTTGGATTTAGTTAATTCCCGTAGTCGAAATACTTATCGTGGTTTAAGCAAACATACGAGATCGTGATGTCTGGGGGCACTAGGTTATAATCGGTTTCATTCGTACATTAACAGCCCACGTAAAAGAAGTTTCAGTTAACTGCTAGTATAGAGTGATACAATTGTTATCTCCTTACTCTGTTCACAGATGGACGAGGAATTGGAATCCTCAGGAAATCAGCTGGCGACGAGGTACTTTCTTGTACAGATTTCATTTCATATACCGCAACTATATCCATGCACCCTAAATCACTAGTTAAGAGTATTAAAAATTTATTTGAGTTGTGATTTTTTATAGAATATTTACAACTTTTGATTGATATCAATTCCAAAGTAATTTAATTCAGGTGTTTCTGTTTTCTATAGGAATTTAGCTAAATACTTCTTTAAAAAGAACTGTTAATCATTTTTAATAAATAAATTGAGTCTTATTCTTAATGAATGAAAACTAGTTAATAGTAACCTATGTGCAAACTCGATAATAACAAATTAATTGTGAAGATACCAGGAAAATCTACAATTAAACATGTAAGAAGATTATTTAAAAAAAATGCAAATATGCTCATGAATTTTATATGGGAGTATCCAACTTCAAACGAAGACATCCTGATAGTTCCTGAGGTTTGATTAAAAATATCATAAATTTACTTTCTGATGTACTGGAATTAGGAATGGATGTCATGGTGTCAGTATTCAAAATGAGTTCAAAGGTATTTATTCATAATGTTTCAGCCAGCACAATTACTAATGGAGTATAGACAACTTGCATTTTATCGAGCTTAATACGATTCCATAGACACAGTATTCTTATGTTTGCAAGGCATAAATTATAAAAATAAACTTCTATTTTGTAAAAATATGTTATCTGTTCCATTCGATCTCACTTCTGACAAATACTAGAAAATGTTGATAGGTATCTCGTTTTTTATATAATTAAATAATTAGTCCAAGATACACATTCAAATTAAACTTTATTTATTTATAGAAGACATCAAAATCCACATGTAAACACAAGCTCCAGCGATTGCACTCAATACTGCTTTCAAAGGCAATACTGTTATACACTCTCACAGTACTGAACTACTCATTGCAAAGATAAAAATTCCAAAATTCGTCTCTGCCCATACCTTATATAAGTTCCATACAAAATTCCAGAATATTTGAAAGGCTTCCGACAGATGTTTCTCGAACTTTAACCAAACTTAAACAATTAAAAACATATTACAACCATACAAATCATTTAGAATCATTACGAAATGCACAGAACTTAAAATTAAAGATATTTACATACAAAATTATCCACATAAATCAGTTTGAACTGTCGCAAAGTGTCCTCAAAACTTCGAAACTCACCTCAACACTTGGAATCACAAACAGTTAATCAATTTTTCTTGCATAGTTCTGTCTTTAAACATATTAAATAGTATTTACATAATTTCTTTTCATAAAACAACACCAATTCACAAGGTGAACATGGAAAATCGTATTTACTCAACCTCTAACTTGTTACAAATAATTCATAAAATACAATTTCACTTAGAGTCTGGGTTTGAGAGCTGTTATATGAAATTTGCTTCTTGAATATCAGTCAACACACTTGTTCACAGTGACTGTCTAATTTCAGCTGTGCATGCGCATTCGGCCGCCGCTATGGTGTGCCTCTTGCTATCGGCATCACTCGCTGATATGGAATTTCATCTTTATCGGATGAGTTGATTAATGAATGAATGTGTCTCGGACTTAGCTTCCTTGTTGGAATGGGGATTTCAGAAAACGTAATGGTCACAATATCGGAGAATACATTTTTTCATTGCAATTACTAATCTGTACTATACCTACAAAACTAAACTCCATCATTCCATAGCCAAAGGATCAAAGTATTTGCTACGTTTATTTGTACCATTAAGTTTTCTGCGTGGTGCAGGAAACCTGCCACCATTTTGAGTTAACTTTGCCAAGTGTCTGTAAGGTTCAACTCAGAGAATTCTCAGCCAACAGCTGTCCTCGGCAACTATCGATTTGGTGTATAAAACTTTGACGTATAGTGGCTTTGGTTCCTTTGTGCTGCCTTTAACTATAAAATAAATGAATTTCAAGGCAATGATTGCTGATACTGGTGAAACAATCGAAACAAAAAATTGTACACCGTTTGATATAACGTCTCACCAGAAACCCAACCTTACACATGCGACGCTATACGAGGTATGTACTCTTATGCAACGTCGCGAACGCGGGAATACCTCAGCGGCTGCGGTCGAGCGTATGTTTTCATAAAATTTTCCATTAAATAACTGTTCCATGCTGTCAATTTTATTTTCATGAGACAGTGCAACGGTTATACTCTCTTACATCTATTAAAAGAACTGCAGGTTATAAAACAGTGCTAATAAAACGTGAAAATTGAGTTGATACTTAGGAGAGTGTTGCGAAGTGAAAAGACGAATTTGAATGAAATGCTCGTCGTGTGGACTCGACAATACTTGGAACAAGACAGAATTATAAGAGTCAATATTACAACGAGGTGTTTCACAAATATGTAATTGCTCAAGTTAGTGGGCGATGAACTTTGCTTCAGAACAGACCTACCAGTATAATCGGCAGCAACAACGGGGAGCTACAGTTTCTGGCACGGAGCGATTTTCAGTACACTTCAATCTGCATAACATTATCATGTGTTGGCATCTGGCCACGCTTAACCTTCGCGCGTATGACAGTCTACTTTACCCGTTACATTATTATAGTTAATTTGGTAGCAGACATAAAAACGGTGTCCATGATGGGAACAATTATCATCCATCCCAAAATTCCACAAGAACTATTGGTGTTCCTCATATATAATTGCTGAGTACTTACTAAGGCGTTGAAATCATTTTATCAAGTACAATCTTTGATACCTAGGTTTCGGGTCTACAGTGAAATGATATACACATGGATATCGAGATATCCATTTTTTTATATAAAAAAAAGGCCATAGTAACATAATTTCGACAGCAAGATCTCCACACCTATATCCCTAGGCAATGTATAAGTAGACCTAACAAGCACCAAAGGCGTTCTATACCGATTCCATCAAACACACTGAGCATGGTAGGTAGGTGGACTCGCATTCGGGAGGACGCAGGTTCGAATACCCTTCCGGCCATTCAGATTTGGGTTTTCTATGGTTTCCCGATATCGGTACAAAAGCCCATGGCAGAATTCACGCCCGTTCCTTGGCCCCAGTCGTTTCCCGCCTCTAATGACCTGGACGTAGACGAGACGTTCAGCAAAAAAAATAAAAAAATTATACTACATTCCTTTGGCATAATTGGTATGTACTTCATACCTTCATGTTTTATAACCAACAATAAAACTGAATAAAATCCTTTTGGGTAAACTTGCCGAGTGAGTTCATCGATAAAACACGATGTTTCGGGTGTCATTAACTCTGCCGCCATTGTCAAGTGACTTATTCATATTCAATGCCGAGGAAACCTTTATTCTTACAACAATAAATCTGGCATGTTAAGTTTCAAATCAATTTATTTCTTTCGTTAAATACGGTAGTAATGCATATCTGAAGGCCTTGCCGTGACACGATCACATCCTTATCTTTAGTGTAAAATCTTGAACCATCAGAGTATTCGTCAAGATGATCAAGAGAGATGATAATCGTAATAACGATGGTTAAAATGTCAGACCCCACGCTTACGCTGGAGTCGTTATACCCAAGTCCAGTTGGTAGGAAGATTAAAGCAGACGGATAAACTAGCGGACTTGCTAGGATTGAGGCTATATAAGTACTATAGAAAGAACTTTGTTGGAACTTCAAGTTAAGGTAAACAACAAGAAATTTCTTTCCCTGCCACAGTATTCTAGTTCCAGGTTTCATTTGACTAACAGTCAACACGGTCTCCTCTGTTTAACGTACATTAGGATGGGGGCTTCATCATGCCCTGTATGTTTAAGGTCGTAAGAGTAACCTTTATTACGGCGCGCAAAGAAAAATTAGGACGCGGAGCTGCTGCAAGTTTAAGGGCCGCGAGGTATGACGCTCAGGAAGGTCGTAAAATATTTGACGGTCGCCGTCAGATGGCCTGCATGGCTGCCCTTAGCCTCGCAGCAGCGAATGCATTAAGCTAAATGGTGCCATCAACGTTTTGGTGTGGACTCGGATGAGTTATGGATAGCTCATTGAATTAGTTTTGCGTTAATCTCTACATCAGACTAAATCACTAAATTGAGAATAATAAAATGTTGATTTTAAACTAACATTGTCGAATACGAGTTACTCTCTCGAATTTTGAGTTCCGTTGATTGTTAATTTTAAATCACAAAAAATAATGTTTAAAAAAATTGCTAAAAATGATTTAAAAAAAGACAAGAATAGGAGATCACCTAGCGATCAGGTTATAAGCTCAACGCAGTGTTGGCTCCAGCACTCAACATTTTAAACAGTGATGGGGATGACGTCGTGGCTCATGTTCAGCAATGTACGATTCACGGCATTGTGTTCAGTTCAGCTTGTTTGGAATGAGGACAGTATATAGGATCTTATAAACGTCCGGATTGCGACATGTTTACGTGGTTAATATCTGAAGAACGTTTCAATAAATATGTTACACATCAGTCCAAGCCCAGTTATTGGGGTTTCTTCTTTTCATAAAAAAAAGTGAGGTTTCTGAGTTTACAAACGATTAATCATGCTTATAACGCAGCCTCAGTCGATTTTAATAATCTTGCGATCCGCTATGTTCAATTAAAAATATTTTTCTTAGCTGCGGAAAAACGTTTCCTAGGACAGAAACTTCCACCAAAAGTAAAGTTTTTTTTTTAATTCAAATTAAATTAAAAAATGGAAATTGTTTACCATCCAAAGATGAAAACAAAAATACAATTTCTCCAGCCACTTTACTCAATTTTCAAGGGATAAATCAAAAAGTAACTTTCGAATTTCATCAAAATTCCAATCTGAAAACAATTAAGAATATTTATTTTTTATGGAAATCGATTTTATTTTGTAACTACACGGATTAATTGATTTTTTTTATGTTCAGTAGCGTGAAACTACTTCTTTTTTTAATCCCCTCTGGAGGCAACTGATTTCCATGACGTGTAGCAGAGACTGATTATTGTTTCCATATTCTTGTCGTAAGCTTTATCACTCCCTAGAATGGATTTACTGCATGAGAAAGAAAAGCAAATATCGCAAAACTATTGGAATTCAAGAGAATGAAACGGCGTGGTATTAGTGCAATCTGTAATGATACTTGTCCAAAAATTTCTGATTGTATAAGAAACGAAATAATCACAAAGTTATGAGTATCATATGAGTTCCCAATTTTTATGCTGTATTGATGAAATTTATGTAGCGCTTTTAAATTATGGCGAAATTATGGATAATTAAGATGTGAATAATGGATTTCCACCTCTCCTCGTGAGAAAAATTCTGTAATTTGTTTTGGGAAATTGTTTTTTATGTTATGCTTGAATCACCTCATTTAAATTTTCCATTTTTAAAAATAATTGTTTAAGAATTATATTAAAAATCAATTAAAATATTTGTGATAGAAAACAAGTGTGATAGATTGACTTGTGGAGCAATTAAGGGCAAATTTCGATTATATGAAAGAACACCAAAGGACTCATATTGTATTTTGAAATAAAGTTAACATATATCTTTTCAAATTTTTTTAGGCTGAAAGTTTTCAGATGGAAGGTGTGGTTTATCTTGTGCACACTGACTAACCGGCTTTAGAATATTATTTTCGTCCATATTAAAAATGTTTTGGCATTTTTTAAAAATTGATTGGAATTTTTTATACAAAACAACGAAATTTTCACTTCACATTCCAGATTAAAGAAACGTTTATCAACCTAATATTTATAACATATCGCAAAACTAATAAAAACAGAAAGGGAAACTCGAATTTTCTTGGAAGAAAACTTTTAAGTTTATTTTTCAATGGAAAAATCCTGCTATTCCAAGAATCACGTTTACTTAACAAAAATGAAAAAAAGTTTTAAATAATGCTATTGTTTTGACAGCTACAAAAATAAATATCAATTGTTGAAAGTGATGTTAATTACATCGGATTATGTAGTAGTAACGTTTCGATCATGAGATCCAAAGTTGTTTGATCAGACAGTGTCAGTGAAGTTCCTTGTGTGAGAACGTTCCAGACAACTCCATTTATGCAGATGCTTTGCTTACGTGCAACAGTCTTTTTGTAACCATTTCTTGGTATAAATAAGTTGGTAGCATGGGCGAGGATAAGCCTTGCGACCATCATCCACATACACCATACGCTATGGAGCAGACAATAGAATATGACGTAACATCGCGCGGGCAATGGCTTTTGACGTAAAGAATACCCCGCAGCATTGAATCAATACAGAAACAGTAGCAACTTGCGATGAAATTCCTGACCGAAACAAAGTAGAAGCAGCAAGTGTGGCATTACACACCTGCTTTAAGCACATAAAGAGAAACATTTAACAGCTGCCTTAGATATTGTTAATTTTTACACACTATTCCAACTTTTGTCTTGTAATCACTGTGTAAGTTCTTTTATTTGGTTCAAAAATTTCTGTGATTATAACTTCAGTGACGCATCTTGATATTCACCACTACTGACAGACATTCGCAAATCTAGTAATTCTATTTCTTTCTGTATTTTGTATTAATTTCTATATTTCTGTCCAATTTCTGGAAACCAAAACGTTCTCATTTACCTGACAGATTATAAATTCTGTTCCCCAGATTTTAATTATTTTAAAAGCTAATCGAGTTATAATGGTTGTGACAATTTTTTAACTCACGTTTTATTGAAACAATCATAAAATAATATCTTCATGTTTTATTAACATTAATACAAATTAACACTAGCGAAATATTTGGTTAATTTTCTGAAAGATTTACTACAGTGCGCCAATCGCCAGTTGATAAATGAGTTACCATTTTCGACTTGTAATATCACAGTTCGTACTCCCCGAGTATTCGCATGTTTTCACCTCACAATTCATTTAAAGTTTCATGAGCTTCTTGATCAATACAGAGACTTATTCTCGAAAAAAAAAATAAAAAAAAAAAAAAAAAAACTGGTGCGTGTATTAGTGTGTGCACGCGGAAGAAGTGAAACTTCTATACATTTTATCTGCGCATTTTTTTGTGTTTCTTTCGCACTTGAGTTGACGAGCGATGATACTATATTGCATCTGTATAGTAAATAGGAAATTTGTCCAAATTATTCTTGTAAACAAATGAAAATTATTACGAATTTAAAGCACACTTCGCTAGATTAAACAGTATTGTATTTAGCCTTAGTCTGTATTTTGTATTTAGAGCTTTTATATCGGAGAACATCTGGGTCAAATTTACACCGCGATACAGTGAATGTATTATTGCTCTAGTTTAGTTCAGTTGCAGATCATACGGAGGGTATACGATAAAATTAATTGTGATAATTTTTGCTATGCGAACTAGGAATCCCGCTGTAGGATGTTTCGTTATTTCACGAAATGTAGTATGCGATCTACTTCATGTGTTACGTGTGTTTACATCGTTTAATTTTGTAGCGGAAATATTAACAGAGATTGTGGTTAGGTTATAATGGAACCTGGACTATTCTTGTTACAGCATCAAGCATTAGGAACTTAGTTATTACTAATAATTAATCAGTTGCTCGCATAATCACCATGTTATTAACGATTGGCATAGCTATGTAAACCATTCTCGAACCTCTTGGAAGAAATTATCTGATAACCGTTAATACAGTCAGTTTTAGTTAGTAATATACTTTATATAGGCCCGTAAGAAATAACGGGTTGAACGTAGATTTCCCGTTCATTTTTTTTTTTAATTTTACTTATTTTTATTTTTTAAAGTTTAAAATAACACATTCCTTCTACTTTAAAAACGAATGCTAATATATCTGTATGAAAATGAAAGCTTTTATCGGATCAGATAATACACTGATCAGCCACAACATAATGATCACCTACCTAATAGCCTAATAGACTTTGGCACAGATAACTGCGGCGATGCGTCTTGGCATGGAAGCAACGAGGCCTAAGTAGGTCGCTAGAGAGTGGGCACCACATCTGCACATACAAGTCACCTAATTCTCGTAAATGCCAGGGGGGAGGGCGATGAGCTCTGACACCACGTTCAATCACATCCAGATGTGTTCGATCGGGTTCAGATCTGGTGAGTTCGAGGGCCAGCACATCAATTGCAACTCGCCACTGTATTCCTCGAACCACTCCATCACACTCCTCGGATTGTGACATGGCGCAGTATTTTGCTGAAAAATACCACTGCCTTTGGGAAACATGGTCGTGATGAAACGGTATACGTGATCTGCAACCAGTGTACCACAGTTATTGGCTGTCATGGTGCACGAGTTCCAATTGACCTATGGATGCCCACTTGAATTTTTCCCAGGGCATAATTGAACCGCCACCAGCATGTCTCCGTCCCGCAGTACAGGTGTCCAGATGTTCTTCCCTTGGAAAACGACGGATACGCACTCTCCTATCGGCATGATGAAGAAGGTATCGGGATTCATCAGACCATGAAACGCTCCGCCACTGCGCCAACGTCCATTGCCGATGGTCACTTGCCCAATATAGTCGTAGTTGCCGATGTCGTGGTGTTAACATTGGTACATGCATGGGTCGTGGGCTGCGGTGCCCATCGTTAGGTGTGTTCGGTGCACTGTGTGTTCAGACAAATTTGTATTCTGTTCAACATTAAAGTCTGATGTTAGTTCCGCCACAGTTCACCGCCTGTCCTGTTTTACCAGTCTACCCAACCTACGACGTCTGACATCTATAATGAGTCGTGGCCCACCAACCCCTTTACGGTGACGTTTGGACGTGGATTCACCTTGGTTTCGCCACTTGTTGTAAACACTCACCACAGCACTCCTCGAACCACCAAAAAGTCGTGCAGTTTTCGAAATGCTCCTGACAAGCCTCCGGACCAAAACACTTTGTCCTCGCTCAAACTCAGATTGATATCGTGCACCTTCCCCATTCTAAACACGGATAGAGCGCTCACTGATACTACATGCGACGTGCGTGTGTCCGACTAGCAGTATTTCCTCGTCAGGTGACGCTGCTATCGATAGTAGGTAGGTAGTCATAATATTCTGGCTGATCCGTGTATGATGAAATCATCAAAATTGAACGAATACAGATAAATAAAAAGCAACTAATAATCAAAATAAAGCTATTAAAAATACTGTTTAATAGTGGCTACTCCTCCCGATGTAAATATTTTCTTTCTACTGTCTGACGTCATCACATGATTATTATCGTTCTACGCATGTGCAAAACGTAGCAGAGCATGCACCCTAATAGTGTAACTCGTAACACGTAATTCGTTGCTCATAACGCATAATGCCAACAAATTCATCCCTATCGCGGCCAAAGAAGTTTGTATCAATTTAAAAAAAAACTGTTATAGCTTAAATAACACTTCCATCCGTTGTAAATACAAATGCTAAAATTTTTGCATTACAATGAAAACTCTCATCGCGACAGATAATAAGACGAAATAATGAGCATTGAGTAAATATATGTGAACAAAGAGCAACTAATAAACAAAAAAGCTATTAAAAATACTGGTGCGTGTCTCACTGTTTAATAATGGCGACTCATCTGGATACAAATATGCTGTCTTTGTGTGTGGCGTCATCACGTGATTATCAACGTTTTACGCATGCGCATTGGTCGTTTTAGACGTAGCACCAACAAATTCCTCCGTACAGTGCCGAAGAAGTTTCATTGTAACAAAATTTTTTTTTTTTTTTTTTTTTTTTTATTTAGCGGAGTTTGTTGTATTCCTGTTGCAGTTCGTTTCTTCAAACTACTTTTTTAAATCCGTGATAAGATGATATCATATTATTGGCCGCTACAAATTAAAGGTCATATAGCCGTAAATTCAACAGTGCTGACCAGCAATTCAGTGGCGTTTTGGCCGCATATGACGTTGTGATAACTCCATCTATTGGTTTTGTCTTTAAACATCGGATGTTAAGATATAAACAAGTACTAATAGATGGCTTTAGGATAGCATCAAATGTTGTCGAAATGCATAAGAATCGCTCCTTAGCATTTCATCTAAGCAGTCAAAGACGATATAATTAATAATCAAGTACCTGCAACTAAGTTATTTTATTCTTACTGGTTTGAATCAACGTTTTCGTAGAAAATATACTTTAGTCGACTTCGTGCTGTAACTAAATATTTTGTTTCTTATGGAATTAAAAAATATTTTGTCTATAGGATACAATTTTTGATATCAAAATGCAAACATTTTAAATTTTTTTGTTTGTTGCTTTCTGTACTCGATAAAAAAATATTGTTACATTTAGTGAATCATGCAAAGGCAAGTATAATTCAGCTCGTTGTTCCTGAGACAGCAGTGGCTAAAGCAACTTTCAGGCGGAAGTGTCTTTTTATTTTAAATGGGTTTCGGGTCTTTAAGCCACACAGCCAGCTCAAATATGATTACTAATCCACCAGTGTTATCGATTTCTCCAGTTCACAACTAATTATAGACTTCACAGGACGGACACGAAATTGACATTCACAACTAAACATGGGCCGGACACGAACCAGGGATCCTCGGCATGCTCTAGCCCCAACTCTGTGGAGGCCGGGGTCTGGTAACTAGGAAAGGCATGGTTTGGTGTGGTTAATACGTGGTGTGACAAAATTGTATCTCAATGTTGTGAGTGGTTGCCGCTGAGCAGATTGTAGGCGCACTCAGTCAAACGCTCAGCTCATAACTGTTAGATTTTTCTTTTAACTTCAAACAAACAGTATGCTATGTCACAAGTCGCTAAAAAAATCCTATCCACTGATAGCTTATTCATCGCTGAGAAAAAGGGTTGTGTACAACTGAAATAATATGTAGGATGGATTACGATAGAGCGAATGTCTAGGTGGCAATTCCCTACACACCTATTTTTGCATTATACAGATTATTTAAAAAAAATCCTTTCTCTGTTTACGATGAATTCCGAATATCTCTCTCGATTATTTGTTTCAGTTTATGACTCTCTTCTCTACAAGTGAAAATTGTTCCACCGCCTTATGATTCAAACCAAGGCCTAGTCTGTGGCCATCTCTCCCCTTCCACACACTTCCAGTATCCTCCTAAGCATCGTCACCACCGAATTCCGTAAACACACCCGTTACGCTCTTCCCCTTAATCCTATCTTTCATGACACCTCATCCAGCTGCTTCCAGATATCGGTTATTGACTGTGATTTGTAGTAATTTACACAAACAGATGTTGTTCCTGTATTTTGCACCTCATTCGATTGCCTTATTTGACAACCACAATGAAGATTTATTACTCCCCACAATATCCAAGCAAGTGTCTAATTAAAGTTTTGTATCCCAGTTCCTTCATTTCTTTGGTACATTACATTCGCTCTTCACCCCCTTAGCAGATGCAGTTTTCAAAGCCATCTTTACATCTTTCTCAATGAGTATTTCCAAGCTAAGTTTATCATCAAACGATATTCAAAAATACGAGAATTTAAATTTTTTACCTGTTACAATCAGTTTCATCTCCCATTGTGTAAGCATAAAAATCATATAATTTTCTCTGTACCTAATAAGCGGCATCATTTTTTGTATTAATTCCCTTATCCTATATTTACGTTTTCTCATATATCTATTACACATGATCTATTAGACAAATGAATTGACTTCTTTTCCTTGTTTCATTTACCAGTCTGTCTAATAAGAATTATGAATTCGTAAAAGCTACTAAGCCTGCCTGGTAAGCAAGAATGCTCGAGCATAGCATTCGGAAGTACGCGTTTCAAATCCCCGTCCAGCCAGGTATATTTCGGTTTTCTATAGTTTCCCTAAACCCCGACAGGCGTATGCCGAGAAGGTTCCTGTTAAATACTACGACAAAATTCTTATCCGTTCCTTGTCCTTTGTTCTCTCCCGCTTGTAGTAACCTCAACCTACAGACACTCAACAAGTTCCACTCGGTATTGAAAGTGGGTCCATAAAAAGAGTTCAATTAATTGCGACGGAGAAAGTGGCAGCATAAGACATAAGGGTTACTTCTCTGACGAAACCCTAACGTCAACCTCACCTGATTTCGTCGTTAGGAAACGTTAAGGAACAGGAAGTTGTCCATTAATTTCACATTTCTAATAGTACAAATTACTGTTTTACCATTTTTGAAGGAGCCGGTATTTACCAGGAATAAAACTTGAAACCAGTTAAGTGCTTCCAATTCCTCAGAATTTCATTACACATAGTCACGTTTCCTCAGTTCAAAAAGTTACCTACAAAAATCAGATAAATAAGAAAAACACTGATTAAACAGTGAAATTAAAAAAAAAAATCATCTAACTTTCAGTTAAAGGTTTTCCAAAATCATGAATGCTAACAATTCTTACATTTTCCTTGCAAATTAGTTTCCAACGTTGATTTTATATTTATTTATTTAAAAAATAAAACCTATAAAAATTATTATCCTGAAAAAATGGAAAATGCAATCGTTTCATGTACGATTACAAAACGAACGTATGAAGAAAATGTATGTTTTCACAATAGCGGCCCAGATTAAATTATTACTACAATGTTTATCATTTATTAATTTCATACATGTGCTCCATTTGTGTCTTTGGTGTAAGGTTTGTTAGAGGCAGTGGAAGAATTCTGTTGAGCAACTGCTTTCGTCTTTGATTCTGATTAATGAATTCTTCTTGGTTTTCACATGGAAGAAGCAGCAGAAAGTGACACGGTGTCTGTAATCAACGATGCTAGAGGAGGGCTCAGCGCAGCACTGCAAGCGGGATTCCTCTACGTTCGACCCAATTGAGAATCGTGGCTGCGCTTTCCAATTGGAAATACTTTGTTTTCCCAGCCGACGAGCGAGAAGTTCGGAAACGTGCTTCGAATCGAGTCCTGGAAGCCTCCAACCGCAGCCAGCAGATAAACTAAAATACAGGCAGCAGGCACGGAAAACTCCTACATATATATGGTTTTGTTTATGAGAGGATTTTACTATAATATAATTGTGTCCTACTTGCCACTATATTTTAAATGGCATTCAGAATTGACTATGACCAATAGATTTCAAAAATTTTAATTCCTAATTCACTCTAAAGAACAAATGGAGTCACTATATAATGTTGTAGTTTTGCTACTAACATTCTGTTATCAGTGTTATTTCGTATATTAAATGTTCTCGGGTAACTAGCTAAGTTAAGGAAGTGTTTTTATTACACGATAATTTAGCTATCACATTCACTGTAGTCATCTTCTGGTGAAATGCCGGATGCTTCACTAGAAGATGGCGACAGTGATGTGATCGCCGAAATATCGGGTGATAACAGTTCCTTAACTTGGCTAGTTACCCGAGAACATTTCATATATTCTCAAAGCCGAGAGAAACTTCGTTCTTAAGTATTATTTCGATTCTAAAGAATCTACTTTTTTCGATAATTCAAAAAGAATTTGGATTATAAACGCATAATACCATTTCATTAAAATGATACGATAAAACGAAAAATGAGCTTGGGAAATAGCTTCAAAGTTCAACCTTGAACTGTACCACTGTTCTATAAATTTAATTTAATTTGTGAACATGACTCCAATCAAACGTCTTCTCTATTATTCCAATGGAAAATTCAACTTTTAACCTCCTCCTAAGAATTTATGATTATATTGTGGTTTTGTATATAACTACTTATCTTTTACCATCGTAACTGTTTCTCAACAATTATAAATAACACTACCTTTTTAAATCTCCGCTAACCGCTCCCTGCCAGGATGAGAACGTTCTGTGCTATCTCTAAGGCTTAGTTGACTTTTTATATTAGCTCTTCGGTTACAGTTATAAATATCGTCGATACTTCTTCCTTATCATCACTTTATATTAACTGTAGTTTTCATAATGAGAGTAAACATTTTTGGTCCAATAATGGTAAAGCACGTTTGCGTCAATAGATTATTAACGTTGTTCTCAAACGCAATGTCGCGATTCTGCTGAATCAGTTAGCTAACGAGGTTCCTTACATTAATCCACAAGTCAGGAGATTCGACGAGAATCACAGATGATTCGGAGCCAATCAGCAATGAAAGCACGCTTAATTAAGCAGTTCACAGGGCTAGTAATTGACATCGCATTCCAATCAGGAAGTCTTTCAGTAAGTCAAAGAGTCTCCATTCCACATCTTCTTGATCTCTCCATGGAGCAGAATTTAATATTAAGAGCAGTAGGCTGCGATTTAGCACTAAAGATACTGTTTTCTCTCAAAAATTATTGCCGTCAATAACATCGAAGTTCATCTCGTTCAATTGCAAACATCAATAATTATCTTAAGAATAATTTCAACGCTATCTACAAATTCGTGTTGACTATAACCAAGCGAAATGTCAGTGATATAACTGAAAGAGATTATTCCCTTATTTAAGCTGTTGTAATACGATCCGAATAAAAATTGCTGAGCTGAATTGTGACAAATAAGAGCTTACCTCAGCTAATGATGTGTAGGAAGATTAAGTTTTTCTCATTTTTACGAGATTGGTAATCCTGAATGTTTTTTATTCTCTCTCAGGACATCTTCTTTTGTTATTTTGTCAGCACATGGTGTGTTTAATATATTTCGAAGAACTCGACTGTATTCACCGCGCGGTGACTGCCAGCTTTCGTCAGCCTGTAGACACCGGACACCTGATGAAGACAGCCGAGCTGGTTGTCGAAACGTTGTGCACACCCGTGAAGACTACATTGCTTCAGTACGCAGGGAAAGTCTCCACGCACACATTATTACTATGGGCAAATAGACCCTATCGAATCACGCAAAGCCTTGATTCTAATCATGGCTTGTAATTAAGAATTTTGTCCATCTTTCCACTGGGTAGTCTGAACCTGGAATTGTCAGTTGATGCAGCAATTGGGGTAGTTGCGATCCGTATGCGATTTGTGTAACTTAGGTTCTCTATGGTAAGTGTAATCTTTTTTTAAATAAACAACACTTCGTGAATTGTTGTTGAATGTTATTTCATATTTTAACAAACTATTATACATTCATGTCACCGATTTTTGTTTCAGAGAAAAAACCCTAAAGCAAATTTTCAAAAACTTCGTGTGTTAATTACCTGGAATTTCGATAATCAGAACCAACTAGCTAATTTTTAAAAGTGTTTTCATAACCTGTAAAATTGAACAGTTCGTTTCAAGGAAAATTCTTTGTTATATAAATAGATTTGATTCTTTTCATCTTTAAAATGCAATAGTATCAATTACACCAATATTGTTGGACACAAGAGTGGTTTTAAGACTTCACAATTACACGAACACAATGGATCCTTAAGGTCGACTCATGAAATGAACACTAGGAGCGATAACTGTAAGGAAAGAGGGGACCACGATCATGATTTTCCTTAAAAATAAAAACTGCTAAATGCTACCAGAAGAAATAAACAAACATGCCACTACGAAAAGAGAACGCAAAGACAGAAAGGATGAATGTATTGTTGATTCGGAGCTGGATGATTTTGTTAATCATACCATGGAGGTTTCCTTATTTCTGGAAAAAGAATGGTTTCATTCTTCGGATGGTAATGAGTTAATTCGTTACCGCGATTTTACCATTAAACGAACCAAATGACCTTCTTTGCATATTCCTGTTCGGTAGCCATTTCTGTATTTTTTTTTCTTCGGGATATGGTATATTCCACCTATCATGGCCCTAAGACCCTGTTACCACAAATTTCCGTCCTTGTAATAAACTAAATTTTGTGTCTGAGAGAGAAGCAAAGTGATTGATTGTAAAAGTGCTGTAAATAGATTTAATGACTTCTGTAAGTATATTATAGGCAGCACAACCCACCAACGTCGCTGCACACTTTAAGGGGGCTACAATTAATTACGTGAGGTGTTTTTCCAGGAAATCTGGACCCCCTCTGCCCTGGTGGGATTTGGTGTGACCCCCCTACGGTGAGGTGAGATTTCGAGGGACCCCGCCTGCTGACGACCTTCTTTTATCTCTCCTGGTTTCAAGGCGGTAACACCCCGTCCCCTCCCTAACGTGGGCATCGACGTCGCAAGTAGTTTGTAGACCTTCACTTTTAGCTCTACTGTTCTGCAAGGAATTGAAAAGGTGACGTGAGATTTCTGTCGACCCCCTCTCCGCCTCCCTGTTTCACCTCACGCCCTCTCAGATGCTACCACACTGGATTGGACAGATATAACAGAACCGTGTTCGAGTCCCCGCTCCCGCGTACCGACCGTCTAGATTGCTGTTTTCGATATTCACCTAGACGAATGCTGCGACGGTTCCCAATTTTCGCCTCGTAAACTATACTTTTCACAACTAAAAATACATTTAACATAGAAAACATAAGTTACCCGAATCGCAGACAGGTGGCAACATTAAGTTCCCCCAATTCTTCAGGAACTGACAACCCCGTTTCTAATTACCCAGAGGAAAGAATGGAAAAATTCTCAGTTACAATCTATAATGAAAACCAAGATGATTGCATGATCCAATAGAATCCCTTTTTGCACATAATAACAATAACAAAAGTAGTAAAGTTCATTTGTTACTAATTAAAAAACTATACAAGTCATATTGAGACAGTAAATATGTTTGAAGTAAGATTTGAAGTGTTAAATTTGGTAAATAATTTATTAAATATTTACATATAATATTTCAAGTGATTGATTTTGAATAAGTTTTAATTTTTTTGTATGATCTGAATTACTAACGTAACTTTTAGAACTCCAGGAAAGTATGAAGCATCATTTTTTCTTACAGAACATTATATGTTGTCAATGTAAGCCTCCGTTAATCGCTATTGGGCTCCTCGTCCAGAACATTGCTAAACTGAATTCAACGTCATTTGTTTATTCTAATGTGCTTTAATTTTCAGAACGAAGTTGTTTAAAATTTTGGTATGTTTTTCTAAACTGTTTCTACAAAAAAGCAGCGAAGTTTATTTACAGCGCCGTTATTTGAGAAGCTACTAGCCATGGGAAAAGTCGAGAGCTGAAATAGCGTACTTTAACTGAAAATATAAATCAACTTGGTGACCAGAAAAAACTTAGCATATCTTCAAAAATCAGTATAAAGCACCAGATTCCTAATAAATTCACATGGTAAATTTCCGTGACAGGACTGAGTAATTAAACTACGAATTTTGAATACCTTATTACACTTCTTCCTCAATTCTTTGGAGCTCTGTTTACGGATGTAGACCTTCCAGACACCAACTGCAAACAATTTATTTTTAAGATTGTTCCAGCCAACTCAACATCCTGCGTGGTAGTTCCAGTCGATATTGTTTCACAAATAAGATCAAGAAATGCGGAATAATTTAAATGCTAATAACTTTCGACATACTTTTATATTTAACGAGCGTAGGCCCATGACCGTTTTTATAGTATCAGTTTTTAGGGCCAAAGATTATAACAGGTTAACCTGATCTGATCAATCTCTTGAGCTTGAAGAAATCAGAAGTATTAAACACGAACGGGACAGGGGCGATCGCGCATTGTATAATTGTTTCAAAAGTCGTAGACTAGAAATTTCTGTTTTTTTTTTTTTTTTTTTTTAATGGTTCGTTGGTCATAGTGTCTGTAACAGGCAGAGAACTGACAGAATACTCGATTCTGTAACATACTGTCTGATGTCCACTTTAAATAAACTTATAACTCACATACAGCGAACACGAACAGAGACCATTAAGGAAGGTGATCAGTAAAATACGTAGAAAGAAAATTAACATTAATGTATAAACTTTGATCAAGTAACAACATTAGCAAAAGTTTTAATTAAATTTAAATTAAGCCTTGGGCGGAATGACAATTGGCATTCGTGATTTCAGCAGAGACCATGAGTAATTAATTGTTTTATGTTGCTTTTATTAGTAACATGTTACTGAAAAGCAGTTCCACGTTTTTTCAGCCGTAAAGTTTATTGATAGTTTTTTAATTATGATTGCTACGAAAAACAAACTTAATGGATGTATTATGGTTATTAATTTGATAGCAGTTGCTTGGCTATTAAATTGTGGATATAACCTCGAATTTCTTCTAATGATATCTCTGGTCGCTGTTACTTTGCGAACGAAGGCTGACACGTGACACCATTCTCTTACCAATAGTTATCGAGGCGAGTGAGTGAGTGAGCTTAAGAAATCATATAGTACATACATAATACGCTGCAGGTAGTTTCAGTGGTTGTGGTCAGTCAGTGAGGACAAGAACCTCTAGCTTCTTCATCACGTTAAAATTTATTAATTGATAATCTTCAGGAATAAAATTCGTTAGTGGGAAAAAGTCCTAAGAGCATTGTAAAATTAGAATCGGCTTCACCATTCATAGTAATGATATGATTACAAATTTGGTTGGAATGTTAGTGCTAAAAACGTGGAAACGTATATACGTTTAGTTTTCATTTGTGCGCATCATGCTTGAGATTACTGAAATAATAAAAAAATATTGCCGTAGGTATCTTCGATTTGAAATTTTATGCCCATCAGTATCGGTACAAAAGATCATCATTACACTTGCATACCGTTTTAACTTCATTGGGTGATAAAGTCTTGAAGATACTTCTAGTACTTACACTGTATCTCTGAGAAATATCGAAATCGAGAAGTAATTGCTTACAAACGTTAAGCTGAATTCAAAGAATTTTTTAAAAGTTATTGGTAAAAATAGTTTGCTGTAAATAATTGTCTTAAGCTCTTCAATACTTAACAACTGTTTAATAGTTGCTGGCAATGTGTGAAATACAGTCTCGTCTCAAAACTCAATAAAAAGTAATGTAACTGTTACATTAAAAGGGGAATGCTCTTCAACGCTAGAAAAAATATCATATGAATAAAGTTTACAAAGGCAAAATTGAATGATAACGCGAAAATTTTGCCATGAAAACACACCAATTGGTAGAAACAATGAAAGAGTTATTACGGAGGTAAGTTGAATAAGATGGTGAGAAAACGCGAAACATAACTATGCTTTAATACAAATGGTATGAAATACGTTGTATTAAAATCTCTATCGAAAAAAGTTTCAATACAAGAAATGACAATTCATTACTAATAAAAGATTTCTTAATCCACTTTTTCCACACTGGATGTGATGAAATGCACGGTAAAATCCAAATTTGTCAAGTATCAATTGATTGTTAAATGTTCATATTCAGTAAAAGATTGAACATAATTAAAGAATTTTACATTCAGATATAACACTTAGGTTTGGTCTTAGAAAATGGATTATTATTAGCCTTGAAAGATAAGTTGACGACTAGCAGTTTGTTTTTTCCTTGCGTCACCAGTTTGGCTTCATGCTATGAAATTTTTATACCCAATACACCCAAGAAACTGGAAGCCATTATATTTGATGTGCCGGTTTACGCCCTGACCTCCCGATACCTATCCAATGCACTGACTTCATATTGGAGTGAACATAATAAATTCACTTACTAATACTTTATGTTTAAAGATGTAAGAATATATCAAACGAAAAAATTAAAATTGGATTTTTTTTATTGCGTATACCTTAAATTAATTACATTAGAAATGGACTTGGATTTAGCTGACCAATCTAAATTTTAAATTTTTTTAGAAAACGGAAAAGACAATACTGTTATTAAGGGAATTTATTTTCTTAATTAACTGCTTACTGAAGAGTAAAGAAATAATAGCTTCTGCTTAAGTTGTAATTATTGAGCCTGTTTCTAATGTTAAAAAGCTTTTGTAGATATTAATTGTTGGTGAATGTTTCAATACTTGTTGCAACATGTGGACGATTCAAGGATGTTGCACCGTAAGCAATAAATAGTGATGAAATATCCTGTCCACCCTGAGGCAGCATTTACTGAAAACGTTATGACAATGGTACAACTATGACACAGTTGCGAAGTAATCGGTCATAAAGACCTAAAATTGGAGAGGGGAAGTCGGTCTCGGAAAACCAGTTGAACAGATAGATATAAAACTTACAGTCGACATTCAACAGTTTTAAGCACGTCGAGTTGAAGACCACTCGGAAAGCGAGAATGTTTTGCACACCAGTTGCCAAGAACAGTTTCTGGAAAGTTAAACTTCATTTAGTCTTCAGAGAATGACTGCTGAGGCAGCCTGGGAATTTTTTTAAGTGGTTAAGAAGTATTAACAATATCAGACGCTGAGGAACACTTTATTTTAATCATGTTCTCATTAGAAAGGAATTAGTGAACGTCTAGGAAACCATGAGACATGATAAGAACGGATTTCGATGTCCTGGATATATTACAGGGTATTAACCCTTTTTGGGTGGTGTAGTCATTTTTAAAATTGGTCTTAGCCGCTGGGATACACTGATAAACCAAAACATTATGACTACTGCCCACCGGGAGACTGAGTTGAATCCGGTTACTATAAGGAAAGTACATAAATAAGCGGAGCACAGACTCCTGGGGAGTCATTCTAGCTACGTTACGTGTGGCAAATGGGAAAATATTCTGACATTGAGCAGATTGATATCGCTCGGCTCCTGAGAACGAACATTTCGGAAACTGTACTGTAGTGAACATCTAGGGAAGTGGTCGGAGGACTGTGAAACCACGAGTAAGCGACAAGGTAGTTGACATGGTCAGAGAACGTGGAGGTCGGAGGCTTGCCCGCTCTGTAAATCAGGATAGGGAGTGACCTGTGTAAGATTTGACAACGGAGTATAATACTGGTACAGGCTCAACTGTTTCGGAACACACTGTTCAGCGCACATTTTTAAACATGGGGCTCCGCAGCAGAAGGCCCCTTCATGTACCCATGTTGACCCAACGACTTCATCAATTACGATTGCAGTGGGCACGGGATCATCGAGATTAGACCATGGTTCAATGGAAACGTGCCAACTGGTCAGATGAATCAAGTTTCTTGTTACACCAGGTCGGTGGTTGTGAGGGGATACGACGTCTTCCAGGCGAACGGCTGCTCGAGACATCCACCAAGCCACTGACGCAGGGCGATAAGGACAGTATTATGGTGTGGGGGAATTTTATAAGGGGTTCCGAGGGACCTGTGGTATTAATCGAATGCACCATGACAGTTGTGGACGAAGTAAAAATTACAACAAATCTTCTCGGGTTTGCAGCCGGATTTTATTAAAAAGCGACAAGCTTTCGGCAACTTGCTTAGCAGCCATCATCAGGCCAATTACTTACCGGCTATCTTGCCGTTACGAATACCAGGCCTTTACTGGTATCGCTTAGCAACCTCACGACTCTCGAAGTTCGGCTTCACTGTGATTGGTAGTAGGCGGCGGTTACCAATCCAAGCGCTAAGCACGCTCCGCGTTGCTTAACTGCCGGAGCCTAGCTGTGGTCGGTCGCTCCTGCAAGCCCCCGTAGACGGGGTATGCGGTGGTAACCCATCAGGCTTTTTCAAATGGAGAAATCTGCTGTTGCCCAACATGTAATTGAAAATGGCCACAGAATGGATTTTGATAACGTGAAGGTGCTTACAAAGTGTTCGTTCTTTTGGAAGTCGGTGGTAGAAATACGGTTACATGAAAACCTGGTTAACCGTGATATGAATTATTTGCTGAGCAACGCTTGGAAACCAGGGTTATCTATACCGTGCGGGCCACGTTCCCTGGTTGACGGCGATCCGGTGGAGTGTGGACAGACAAGTGAGGGGGAGCCAATCGACCAATCAGGGCGCGGTCTCGATGACATAGGCTCCGGCAGTTAAGCAACGCAGAGCGTGGTTAGCACTGGGATGGGTGAAGGCCGTCTACGACCAATCACAGTGAAGCCGAACTGCGAGCGTCGTGAAGTTGCAAAGCGACACCAGTAAACACCTGGTATTCGTAACGGCAAGATCGCCGGTACCTAATTGACCTTATGATGGCTGCTGAGCTAGTTGCCGAAAGCTTCTCGCTTTTTAATAAAATCCGGTTGCAAACCCGAGAAGATTTGTTTTCATTTATTCGCCGGGAAAGACTACACTCACATACTAAGTAAAAATTATTTGGGATCACTTGCATTCCTTTGTACTGTACACTTCATGTCTTCAACGACGGCGATGGCATCTTCAAGAAGGATCACTGTTCGTGTCACAAGGCCCGAATCTTGCTACAGTGGTTTGGGGAGTATGATACTGAACTCTCGTTTATGTCTTGACACCAAATTTGCCTGATAGCAATCAGACTGAACACATCTGGCACGCTATCGGATGCCATCTCCACACTCACAAACCACCGGCCCGTAATATAAGAGTAAAAGTGACCAATGCGTAGAAATCTCGTGCTATATACCTTCAGGAAACTACCAAGGAATTTTCCAATCCACCCCACTTGGAATAGCTATTGTATTGCGTTAGAAAGATGGAGCATCACCCTATTAAGCGGGTGGTCACAATTTTCTGGTTCATCAGTGTAATCGAATGGGCAAAATTGCCATGTTGGTTAAATATCAAACATTGCATCCAGTGCAATGTGGTAGCAAGGTCCAGTTGGTAAGATCTGCACTCACAATATGAAAGCTCAGATTCATGTCAGTTTTTTGTTAAAAATGATTTTTTCCTCTAGAAATCACTAAACGTTGTTTTATTTTCATTTACATACATTTTATTTGAGAAACCATATTCTAAATGAACCAAATTACACACAATAAACCATATTCTTCAAATAAAATGTTATGTTTCTAATTCTTGTTGAAATAGGTATACTTTTATAATTTCTGTCATCATTATTGCATAGTTGTATCTTGGGATAGAATATTTTTAAACGAATTCGTAGCGTTCAGAAGATGATCTCCTTAAAATCAACTGGTTTTTAAATATTATTTCGCAAAAGGCAAGTTTGGTATGATCACGAAAGAAAATAGTAGAGCATGTCTATTTAGTAAATGCACTAAAAAGAATTATATTTATTGAAAACAAATGGAAACATAATGGGTTGTTTAGAGAAAAGAAGACTGTTATGTTTTCAGTTGAAAATATTATATCCTGAGATACAACTATGAAAATCATTTTGAAATAAATTCGCTAATGGCCCCGCTGACAACAACAACAACAACAACAACAACATATGTTAAATAAATTAAGAAAGCATACCCTCTTTCGAAAATTAATGAAACAATGTATTTTATGTAATGATATAAAACAGATAAATAATTATTTTCTGACAAAAAAGTTGTATTTAATTTGTTTCGTTTAAAATATTATTTCTCTCAATGAAATTATGTAAATGAAAATGAAATAAAATAATAGATAACGATTCTTGAAAGACAATTTTATTTAGCAGTAAACAGACTCGAACCAGAGCCGTTGATTAAGAAACACACGTTGAACCGGAGTAACATTGAAATTTTTTGCATGCGAATATCTCAGTAAATAAGGTCCCATTTAAGAAACTACTGCACACGGGCATGAAGCCCTGAACATATATTCGAGAGATCGAAATCAATTCTCATCATAACTTATGGTCTCCTTGAAAGTGAAAATATGTGGCCTTTCTAGGTTAGAGGAAGATATTTTGCAAGCTAAGCCGAAAGACCGTTCTACAGTCTTTTCTGGAGTTTGGTGCAATTTCTTGCAATACTTTTAGGGAACGACTTTGTTGGCTGTGATTTCTTTAAGTGACAATAAATGGCATTTAATATTAAAAGCACTAGTTCCAGGACATTTTCCAGGTGCAATGTATCCTGAAAAGTTGCACTACTAAGCGAAAATCGGACGCGTTAATTTCATACTGCCATTAAAGAGTTTTTCCTTGTTCCTTATTTTGCTGATTTAATAAGTTGGGTGAAAGCTCAGTAGACAAGGCCTCCGGTTTTCTATAACTCAGTATATCCAGTTCAAAACTTAGTGCGGCGATTAGTTTTTACGTACTTTACTATTTTATTGGTATTGTTACGCTAGTGAAGGAATGCACAGCAAATCAAAACCTATTACTTTGGGACCGAACCAGTCGAACAGATGCTGGTCAACAGTGCAGTTTACTTATTTTTTACTGGAATGAAGAAAAAAGTTTAATGTTTAAGAGATTTTATTCGTCATATTAGGTTCTTCCTAATTGTGTGATAAAATGTAGGCGTCAAACTCAATTATAACAGCTTCAGACCACGTAATCCTAATGCCCTTTTCTGTCTTATGTTTCCGATACCCTAAAAGCGACTATCAATTAAACAAAGTAAGGTATATAACTTTATTTACTAGTGTGTTATAAAACTTGAAGAACATACTTAAAACAATCTCTGTGATGTTTGTTGAATTTCCAATGTGCTGTTGCAGATCAGTGTTTTCGTGGTCGTTTTCATTTAGTACGTTATCTGTGTGATATTGCATAATTTAAACGATAACTTGAGCTGATAGAGGAAATATCAGAACTCCTTTTTCTTATGACGCCATGTCCGATTCCGGGCGCATGTGGTTACCATAGAGGGAGTGGCCATCAATGGGAACTCACTTGGGAAGATAAACTGGGGTAGTGTTCCATTTCCTTCCTCATTGTGTATTCGTACGCGTCATTGTTAAGTGTGGATGACTGTGATTGTGTTCAATATGGAGAGTTGTTTGAGCTGTATGAAATGAGAAATGAAGAAGGGAGAAGGCTACATCCGGTGCCGGCCCATTCAGGTCAACTTTTCGGAAGACACCAAGGGGGCCGCTAGCTTTAATGTCCCCATCCGACGGACGCGTCACCATCAACAGTGTCGTATGCCCTCTCTCCATACGAACAACGGAGAGCTTTGGGATTTAACCCAGAACTCTGGTGCACAATCAGGTGATTAGGATGGTGCACAATCACTTATCCCGTCCTGATATTGAAAACCTCTTCCACCACCAGGAGTCGAACCAGCTGCATCCGTGTGAGCGCCGCAACTAACTGAACCAACGGTGCGGACGTCAGAAGTCAGAGAATCTAAAATACGAAGGGCTACCATGTATAACCCAAATTAAGATTTTCTTCTTTTATGAAAAATAGTATTTTATAACTTCTTTGCGTACAAAATTGAATGGAATATTTTTACAGCACATCAGGGGTACATTAATGTTTCACCTCACTATAGTGCGCGTCACGAACGATGGCGGGTTGCGCAGAGAGAGAGAGAAATAGGGTTGACATAGAATATGCGACGTTACCGCGTTTGACTATTCGCAGTACATTTCTAAGGCTGGTATCACACGCTTTAGTAATTCTCCCTTGAGCTTTGGCCACGTCGCAGATCGACCCCCTCGCGTCTGCTTCGCGCTTAAAATGCTTATATACTTTCAAATCTTGCTTTGACTATGCAGAACCTTACGCTTATGTTCTTCATCTTCCATTATTTAGAATAGGAATTATTGCAATGCTCACTGATTTACAACTGTACAATTCACAAACATATCGCATTCAACACTCGCGTTAACATGACAGGCTCTGGATTGTTACTGAATGTGATTGGCTACTGGCCGAGTGATGACGTACATGCGCATTTGCTAAACTGGGCCGCCATCGTTCGTGACGCGCACTATAAATATGATATATTATCAGGGAACTTGAATACTTTTCGCTCAAAACTCAGCAACAATTGTTTCATCCATTAGAAAGTTGATCATTCCCTTCTTCACTTCGGTGGTCTAATTTTCTGTTGTTTTTTTTTTACCTAGTGCTTTACGCCTCGACGACGGCTAAGGTCATTAGCGGCGGGATGGGACTGGGGACTAGGAACGGGAAGGAATTCGGCCATGGCCTTTTTGAAGGAAGCATCCCGGCATTTGCCTGGAGTGATTTGGGGAAATCATGGAAAACCCAAATCTGGATGCGCGGACGGGGATTCGAACCCGCGTCCTCCCGAATGCGAGGCCAGAACGTTAAACGGTCACCCACCACACTCGGTGCTGGTTTAATTAACATGCACATGATAAAGAGTAAATAAATAATTTATTTCTTTTCTCTTCGGAGCTACTGTGATTGAATATTCAGAAATCAGAAAGGAATAATGAAAAGAAGATGATACGGCGTGAGAAATACGGAGTGTTCTTGTGATATATATAATAAAGTGTTTTTATATCAAACATAATATACTATGAATCATAAATCGTTTCGTTAGGTTTTCACTTCGGAAAATCCTGTTCGCACAACAGGCGTGCTTGAGTAATTAGGTGAGCCAGCAGCGTTACAGCGTGTTTAGACGTGCACCGAGGTGTGTGCATTATGGCCGCGTGATAGGTCATTAGCACGGACGGGCGGCATCTGCAATTGAGCTCGCGCCTGCTATTGTGTATACGAAATCGAGCCGGTAATTACATAGTGTCCCAATATGTACTGATGACAGTGATATAGCAGCTGCCGTGGGAAGCAAGGCACTCGGGAAACAGATTGATGAGAAACGTCCACTGGTTCTCGAACTGGTGTTGTAGATAAATGGTTATCGCCTTTCTTTTAAATGTGACTGGAATTTGTCACGTTATCAAGTTGAAGATATTTTATAAATCGATAAATGGAAAGGCAACAAAGTCAAAGAAAAGTATCTGGAAGAAAAGTTTGTAGAATTTAAAAGCTGATTTATTGTAGGTATGGTAGATTAGACCATACAAAAATCAAACAGAATTTATAATCATTATATATAGTGATTGTTAAAAGCTTTACAGTTCGAAAAATACTAATTTTATGAAGTGGAGGCCTGAACAATTTAGTTGGAATATGGTTATTGATGGTGTGAGAGACACTGTCTTCAGCACAGAATTTTATAACGCTTTGAGCTACTTGAAACGAAATAATTCAGATAGAATTGACGAGATTCATCAATTACTCCGGTTGCCTCTATGAGAAGAAAGAATTGAAAGATTATTCAAACTAATATTAAAATTTGAGAAACAGGAGATATCACAACAGATTTTACGTATGTATTATTATCTACCTCCTAAATAAGGAAGAAGTTGATAAATGTAAATACTGTTTTGTAGAATAAGATAAATATCACCCGATAAGGCCAACATATTTAACGCATAATCTAAAAATTCATTTACTGATGAAACTAGGGCAGACGTGTGGAGTCAGAGATGGATTCGTTACGAATACGTACTGCAGGTACTATAAAGCAATTAGAACGCGTGAAGTGAGGAAAAGCAGGGGGCCGAATGGAATCCCAATAAGGGTAGAGTTCGCGGCGGAAAATTTTTGTATGAAATATATATTGTTAATTCTTAGAAGAGCGAAAAGTACCTTCCGACCGGAAAATCACGCAGGAAACTCCGATTTTCAAGAAAGGAGATCAAAGAGATCCTAGTAACTACCGTCCCACATCTATAACATCTGTTTGTAGTAGAGTTATGGAGCATATTATATGTTCGAACATTATAAACTTTTTAGATGAAAACAATTTGCTTACATCGAACAAAATCGGATTTCGGAAGATAAGATCATGTGAAACACAGTTTACCTTATTTACTTTATGACGTAATTAACCTTAGTGAATTCTTTTCTTAATTTTCATAAACGATTTTGGAGACAACTTGAAAAACAGTTTGAGTTTGTTGGCTGATGATGCAGTCATTTATTGGAAAATAAGGAATTCGACTAATTGCTTAGAAATTCAACACGATATGGATGTTATTTCAGCTTTTTGCCACAAATGGAAACTAACACTAAATATTAAAACTTACAAGGCGGTGAGCATAATTAACAAAAAGAATCCGTTTGTTCAGAGATACAAAGTAAATAGTTTAGTTATTGATATGGCCGATTCCGTGAAGTATTTGGGCGTAACAGTACAAAACAACATAAAATGGGACCTGCACATTAATTCTATCGTAGATAAAGCTAATTCCAGGCTGCGATTCTTAGGTCAAATCTTGAAAAATTGTAATGTAAAGGAGATAGCGTACAAAATTCTCGTGCGCCCACATTTGGACTACCGTCGTGCTATTTGGGATCCTTTTCACAGAGGGCTGATTGACAGTATATAGAAAGTACAGAGAAGAGTCGCTCGATTCGTGACCGTTTGCTATAGTCCTTTTGAAACCGTCACAGAATTGATTCGTATATTCGGCCGGGATACTCTGATAGACAGACGACATAGGTTTCGTTTGAACTTTATTGGTAGACATGCGTACACCCAGTTTCATCTATGAGTGCGATGAAATACTTCGTCAACCAACCTATTTGGCCCAAAATGAGATAAGATTAGAGAAATAAGATGCCACACTGATGCTTATATGAATTCTTTCTTCCCTCGTACTATTCGGGATTGGAATGCATGGAACAGAGAGCAATCTCTGCCACCCATAAATTTGTGAATTGCAGAGTACATGCGTAGATGTAAAAAGTATTCCACTCCTTGATGCAGACCAGCATAGGTAAATATTTCAACGCGTATTGTTGTTGTCCTTGTCATGGGATTAAAATTTTTTGCCCACATTTCTTCATGGTGTCCAGGAGTTACCGAAGTTCAATCACGTGTACGGTGGGATTATCTCATTTGCATGAACGATATTAAGACTGTGTTAATTACAAAAATGTATATGTAAAATAAAGACATTTAGATCACAAAAGTGCTAAAAAACAATCAAGAGCTGTGATTTGATATTAACTGTAAGATCTGAGAAACATCATTATACTTATTAGAAGTACTACTGACGACATTAATTAATTCACAACATACAATGTCTAAACAATGTAAATTGGTTTATTATGTTATAAGCAATTAATTTACAAGTAGCACAGACGAAATACGACAGGGATCAGATTTCGGTTAAAGTGAGAGTAACGTAAGTACAGTCTGAACTAATTTCATTTGTTTACGTCAAGAGAATGTAATGTAATTTTTACTATGCATTAATACCAAAAATATTTGAGAGCGAAAAGATATAATGAAGTGTATTTTCAGCTTCTAAATAAGACATTATCATCAACAGGGTGTCTATACATAAGTTATATGTTGATTGCGTAGACTTCCGCGGTCATTGTACTTATTATCTTGGTTCTACGGGTGGAAATGTGTCGATTTATTAAAACCTAATGTTTTAGCCAGCTTTCCGTGGTTTTCATCAGAGGACTGTCGTGTCTGTGGCTTCTTTAACGTAAATATGGCGGCAGGGAGCGCGCGCGTGCCCGCTAATCGTCCAGAATGACGTCACAGATGCTACCGCTCCTAGCGTAGGTGGTCGGATAGGGTCGTTCAGCTGGCGCTTTTCTAAACAGGTATGACCAAATATGGTCAAGTTGTATGCCACTATGGCTACTATACGCATTCATCTTGTTAGGTCTTTTCTGTATTTCTAAAGCTTCTCTGACACCATCTGCTTTCTTGAGCTGTAATTTTTCCTCTTGTCGTTTACCTCAACAAGTACATCCGAGATCTTCCTGCCGGAAACATTTTTTTCTTTCATGAATACGACCAATCTTATATGTCACCCCCTGTATGTATGGCGATACTACCTTACGCCTGTCAATCCGTTTACTGGTCTCTTCTGTCGATACTGCGGTAGAAGGTGATATCTGAGCGTCATGTGCTGCAATGGTCTTACTGACAGTATCAGGACGATAACCGTTGGCAAGTTACGTCATCTTAAGAATACTTTCTTCCCAGGTATGCTTGCTTCGACACTAAACGCGAATGCATGGACAGTTAAAGTTTTTAAATACCGCGTTTTACTGTTGGTGGTGGTGGGATTCAGCATGCAGTTAGCGGTTTGTATGCATGGGATTCCCTTATACGTCGTGTACCGGGGAGTAACCCTCCTTCTTTTTCAAAAATATATTGTGGCGAGACAGTATAAAAGCCATGTGTGTGTTCGTGTTGAGCGGTGGAATCGGGATGATCCGATTGTTGAAAGTGTGACGCGAGATGCGAGTTAGATTGCTGAAGACAGTCTGTGACTCACTGTCTTGCAGGTAGGTCACGGTTGGCGGTGTGTCTAGCACTATTGTGTGGACCTGATGAAACATTATAAGTACGCCGCCGTCATGCAGATAAACAATAGTGTTTTGTAAATAGCAGTGAACTCGTGGGCGTTGAAATAAAGCATCCAAACCAAGTTATAATAGTGTAGCTCAGAACTTGCAGTTTGGTGGAGAAGAAGTCCTGGATAGCTTTTATACACGGTCAAATTATAATCGTTGGTGGTGGTGGCTTAGTAATTGTATGTTCGGTGAATAAATTGAAAGATTATCTCTATGGCAACCTTGTGACTTATTAGCAGAAGAACCTGCAATCCATTGATACCAAGACGAACAACAATTACCCTACCCCAAACTGCTAGTGCATTATCGCCGCTAGCAGACCACACTTTATCGTTACAATATCCATAAAAAGTAGTTGTTGGTCCTCTACAACTTCCATTGTAAACCGGATTTTTCTTGGGCGCGATTCAAATACCGGAAAAAGTTCTGGAGGGATTCTCGTCCATGAGGCCCGATGACAAATGTATCGTCTACGTATCTTAACCATAAGGAAGGTTTCAGGTTTGAAATTCTGACGATCTCAGCCTCAAATGCCTCATTAAATAAATTGGTCACAATAGAAGACAGTAGACAATCCATTGCTGCTCCCTCATTCATTTGGCAAAACTTGTTCTTGTATTGGAACAAGGTAATATTTAAGTCAGGCCAATTGTCGTAGCAGACTGTGATTTTCTAAACGCATCCTAATTCTGCTGATTGCTTCGTTAACCGGCGAATAAGCTAAAAAATTTGAGGACGTCGGTTGCTACCATCAGAAATTCTTCAGATTTCTTAAAAATGATGAAAAACAGATGCCTGGGAAACAACGAATTGCTAACATGTTTTGACGTCACGTCGCTTTTCGCAAACGTTGTGGTCGAACTGAATAAATTACGTATCTGTAGCATCAAGATGGGAAAGGTGGACTCTTACAAACATATCTCCAAATCATTTTACGGTGGAGTACCTTCACTCATCTGCGTGTTGAAATTGTGTGCTAATGATTGCGTTGACTTCTCTCGCTTGGAGTGAACTCATAACTCTGACGGGCGCACGTCTTGGTTTTCACACTGACGACTAATTCGCTCGACACCGTGGTGCTCGTTACTTGCCGGCGCTAATTAACTCAACTACCGTGTAGCAGCTGCCAGGCAGCACCTGTCAACCGCCTCGCCGTGTGTTCCAACTTCTGGGAACTGCGTTAAGTATGGATTTCGACCAAACTAGAAGCGTTTCGGCAATAACTTCCCTGTTCTTTAAGTGTGCTAGCCGTTCTCATGTTTTGTTTTGTTGAAATTATGGAGTTATTGGTTACCATTATTCGTGGAAACAATTTATTTATTTATATCTTTACGCCTCGTCGACGTCGAGGTCATTAGAGACGGAACAGGATAGGGGACAAGGAACTGGAAGGTATTTGGCGATGGCCATTTGAAGGAAGCAGCCCTGCGTTCACCTAGAGTGATGTGGGGAAACCATGGAAAACCCAACTCTGGATGCCAGGACGGGTATTTGAACACACGTCCCCCCAAATGCGAGGCGAGAAGAAAAGAAATTATGTAAATCGATGTAGTCCCCCAGTTTTGAAAACAAATCTTAAAATTCTTAAATTGTATTTATTAAAATATTGCATCATTCATAATAAATTTTACGTATAAAAGAAATTAATTACCGAATTGAAAAAATTTTCTCAGGAGGCTCCAATAGAAATCTTACTACATAACACATGTAGCTGACGTTTCGAAGTTTAAATCTGCATTTAATCAAAATACACTTACAACATAAATCATAAAAACTAAATTTAAGAAGAACAATGTGGGAAATAAACTACAGATCTCTGAAACTTTTCTAAAAAATTCATAATGGACGAGTAAATTTCAACAATTCTATTTTGAAGTATATTTATATTTGTCGCAGATTTTTTATTATTAATTCTTATAATAAAAAATCATGTACTTTATTGTAAAAATTCATGAACTGTGTGCTGAATGTAAAAATTTCACATGGCCTCAATGTTCCAGAGACAAATTAATAATTTATCTGCCGCTAATTAATTTTTTTCTCGTGCCTTAACCCGCTGATTCTATCGCGACAGATGGATGTACAGTTTAAAAGTGTAATCCGTTCCAAGGAGCATTCTAGTGTGATTTAGATGAACAAATAAAAGCTTTCCAAGAAGTAAAGTTCAATTTTAGGGGTGTGTTAAAATCCTTTTGGATATTAATTGCGAATTTCCTCGCTTAAAATTTCTGGAATTGGCTGAGTTAAAAATAAGTTCATCAATAAGACTTAAATTATACCATTTAAATAAATTGTCAAATACCATGACGTTACCTTTACATGGTAATCATGAATTTGAAACTACGCAGTGAAATTGGAGCTTGCGGCTCGTTAAACAATGAATAAACAAAAATGCTTTAACAAAATGTTTGGAACATTCGAGGACAAATTTCATATCATGTAGTATGATGCACATTGTCAGGAAATTGCTAAATGTTACTAAAGACATGCAGCAATTGCCTAATAATCAAATAAGTTACAACGCAGGTAATCTCTGGAAATAACTATTCATAAGGTCTCTGAAATAGAAAACATACTAGCAATTATCGTTAAAAAAAATGATACTGCGTGGAATGGATGAGAGATACGTGTTGTGCTCACATGAAGCTTTTATCTCCCGCACTTCTTCAACTATGTAAGGGGTGCTAAGTTTAAAACAATTACCGCGGAACAAACGACTATCAGTGGCACGAGGCAGCCGCGGCAGAGAACCTCCTGCACACAAACAGTCGCAGCCAGCCATTAGAGCACCTAGCTCTAATTTGATTTCAGTCTGGCTGACCCAGGTGGCTCCGCCCTGCAAGAGCGTTGGACCGGTGCGCCACTTAATCGCATTCTGCCCGCAGAGAACACGGCTTTCAACATTCCACTTCATTTACAGAAGTTGCACTATACGATTTCTCTTTACACCAGTGAACTAGGTATTACCACTTCTAAAGTTTTGCGGCGGGAATTGGAACGGATTAGTCTATAGTTTTAATAGAAGTTAGATTGTAGGAGAGAGGCCGCAGTCGAATACGAATATTCAAGCCGCGTGAATTTAAAATTTCTGGTAGTCCCATTTGAGCCATTGTGAACTAAGATTATTATAATCTAGTAGCAGCATATAATCCTGCCTGCAATCATATAATAGTCGAAAAGACTGCACTCCACTGCTAATTCTAATACAGTGTTCTGCATTTAACGATCTACCTTACACTAACATGAAATAAAAGTTACCAACTGCTGAAATCTACGAAGAGTTAGCGTCATGAATAATTAATGAATCAGCAGCACTCACTGACATTTCTCTCGACGTCCGACTTTCCTAGACTGAGCATATCCAGATGTCAGCCCACAACCTGCCATTCTAATCGCCTACAAGATCAGCAATTCTTCTTTAAACTTCCAAAATGCGGGTGATAACATTTTTTACTCCTTGATGTCCCTGTTTTATCAGATATCCATGTCACTCAATTTCGGGTGGAATGACGTTACTGTTATATTCGATGTCACGGTCGTTGATGATGGGAAGGATTGGGGAAGAGGAATGGGGAGTATTTAGGGTAACCATGAAAAACCGAAATATGGATGGCCGAATGGTGATTTGAATTCGCGCTCTTCCAGATGCAAGGCCTGAGCGTTGCCACTCTCCCACCAGTTTCGCCAACACAGTTAATTTAGGAATGCGTGGCGTCGTTGTTAAACTAAAAGTTGCTAAGCAAACAACGTCGAATTAGATCCCTGTTCTTAACCGTTAACTTTTAAGCAAAGTTAATAGACAGATCACTTCATTTCATTCTAAAGGCCTAAGAATTTATAAAGAAGAAATTTTTATGAGAAAGTTCTTTGTATGCTAAGGCTTGCATAAGGAACAACATTGACGCTTTAGAGTGATGGAAAAAAGCCAAGAAAACCACTTGATCTGTAACAAGGGTTTTAGTCCAGTTCGATACAGTCGCCCAGCATTTTCTGTACCTTCCATTTATTTACTGTGAGTGTGAAAAATCTTCACGGATTTTTTTTTAGTATCCTCCTTTATCTTGTGATTGATCAGTGGGGCACAGCCATTAACCTGGATGCTACGAACTGAGTCGTTTTATTTTGAGGCTATCATCCTGAAAAAATTAGAAAGAATCCAAGGTAACTTAAGACTAATTTTTCCAATGCGTTCCATTCTACCAACAATTTCTGCAAGATTCTGAAACCAAGGGTAAACATGTTCTTTTTCGTGCACTAATTTTCTAACCAATTTTTTATTAGACTATTCTGATACCGAAAATTTCAATATTTGAATTCTCTTTAACTCTATCTCAGTTCACAGAAATCTTCGTTTTGTTGATAAAGGTCTGGGGCGTAAAATGGAAAGACAAAAAATATTTGGTTGTTCAACCAACAAGCTATGACTTTCCTTAGGGTCTTCGCTCCAAGGCGCTCTCATGGGAATTGAGTGACTAAATGATGGATGAGCTGCAAGGGGCGCCAATAAATATACATGCACACCAGAAGTTAGTAGAAGTTTTCACATTGAGCAAGGATTGGTTACAGGGGAAATTGCAATAGTTTTCACCATCAGACGTAGGTGATAATGACGATTTCTAACGTCTGTCCAGTGCACTAATCGTAGCTTTTTATACGAAAAAAGTAATGGGATTTTAGTATTGTGACTATGGTGCTACAGTGAATCTACCAGCAGAGATAATTATGCACTGAAAATAAGGTCGTGGTACGAAACTAACTCCGTCAGTTATTGAGTATTAACATCGTTTGTTTGGTGGGAATTTCTATCACTCTTGTGTCTAGAGTGACAGTCATGTCGAGCCTTGACGATGTTGAAGGAGTTAAGTTCAAATGTATTTTTCCTTCATAACAACTTTTTTCCGGCGAGTTTTCGCTCTTCCACTTTTATTATATTTTCACAACTGCAAATAAAATGCTTAACATTTGATCATGTATTTCAAAGAATTATTTGTTTGTGTATTTTTCACATTTCATAGTTTTTTTTAAAAAAACCTGACAGTCAGTTTAGAAAAATTGGAAGTCTGATGGGTTTAAAATTTTTCCTATTGAGTTATAAACCTAGGTGTACACATGAAACATTCACCCTGAAGAAACAAAATCTATAAACTTCAGGACAAAAATTTAAAAGTAAATATAAGTATTCTTTTGCCGAAGTATTAGCTGCGGAAGCCAAGTAAGCGTTGTAAGAGAGTATAAATCAATATGTTTCACCAATAAGATAAAGATTTAAAGTCCTTGAAAACTATATTTAGATTTTTTTCCATGACCCCCAAAAAGCAACCTTTCCACTGTAAAGAATGTGATTAATTCGACAGAGGAAAAAACAAATGAACACAAGCAACATAAAGGTAAGACACTGAAGCCGAAATACTACCTATATGTAGTGATCGTAAGACCGGTGGCAGATCAAACAAAATAAATATATAAGTTTGAACAATTATTACATTTTATTATAGCAAGTAGCTAACAACACGTTTAAAAAGTAATATTATTTAAAATTACTATTTTAAATTATTACTTTCTTGTGTCATGTATTCTAAATGTCGACGAAGAAATTAACTACCAGACATTTGGTAGATCCGAAGATTGCAGGTTCATTTATTTTGAAAGGTAGTAAAATTGTTAATAATTACATTACATTCAATAAAGATTAAAACTTAAAAAATCACGTCCAAAGCTGATCAACATTTCACTACAATCCACATGCCATGACTCGTCAGCGATAATCCAAGACTGTTCCAAAGCACGCTAGACAATAGTCCAACGCCAAAGACATTATATATACCTCTCAGATTACAATCTACACTAAAAATATACCCGTAATATCCATGGTTATGTCACAAATGGGATCGTCAAAAAAATGTAACAGATACTGTTATAATGTTTTTGGATACATGTAAATATCGTGGAAAAATAAAAGGATGTGAAGTTCAGCGCTCACGAGATATAATGTAGTGGAATGTGATATAATTAGTTTTTTCTACTAATTGTGCTGCTAGAAAAAGTCGTAGAAATAATCTTTATAATTCAATTTATGTGTCCTTTTGACCCTGAAGGTTTAACTCCCTGCATTCCTACAACTTGTTTGTATATTAAACTCTCAATTGCTAGATAGTGCGTTTTAGTGTTGATTCTCTTGGCCCATGTTGCTAAATCACCGTAATTCGACACTTACTTCTTTCGCCACTCAACGCGGTGTAGATCCTCATCATTCGGGAGTGGGTCAGCCGAGTTGGGAAAGAAGTGCTCCACAGTGTTTAGTCGCCAGATTGTTCAGAAGAGCTCAGAGTTAAACCTCTCTAATCTGCATATAGTGATGGCAGACTGCATTGTAAATATTGGTCCTTCCTTCGGAAGGGTATTTTAACTTTTAGAACACCTTGGTGTATCTTAGCAGAGTAGATGCTCTCCCATTTTTCATTATTCATATACAACAAATGTACGAACACAGACACACCATCATAGTCATCCACCCGTACGGTAAAATAACATCAACATTATTTACACTGGACATGGCAAGTAAAAATTCTCAATTAATTTTCATAGCTGAGTAACTCCCTCAACACTAACAACGCCAGATTTTATTTTTGATATATAATTTTTACAACTTTAAAAATCAAATAACATTTTTAGTGTAAACAACTTTATATTTAGACTATAATGCAGCATAGATCAGTATATGAACTTTGTTGCCATTAATGATTATTTTTTGTCGAATTGTAATGTCTAACTACATATAAAACCGGAAATCCTAATGTGTCTTTAGAATCTGCCTAAGAACTTCCACTGTCATACACATCCATAGTTTTCTGTAGTTAGTTGTAGTTCATGCTCCATACAACGTGTTGTCCGCCTAGTTCAGACGTGTAGTGCTCTGGTCTTGCTATTTGATTATACTACTGGTGTACAGGCAACTCAGAGTAGTTCCCTGTCGGCTCAGCTGTAACGTAATTGTGGGCGACTGCGGAGAGTACACTCAGCCCTTCAGATAGACTGCTCGCCACTCGCCACATCACAGGAGGCAGTCTGTCTGTTCTAATCATAGGCGACTTTTTTCAGAAGTTCATAAACCTTTTATGGAAAGTTTAAAGTATTATATAATAGCAGTGATGTAAAACGGAAAGAATGCTGTTTAGTTGAATAGCAAAAGAATTATTTTAAAGGCTATTGAGAGTAAAGAAAATGAGCAGCAGTTAAAAATGAAGTTAAAAATCCTAGAAGTTCAGATTGTATTTTGACATTTGGTTCACAGCCCGTACCACAATACGGATCCGCCCGTTGAACATGATTTGAAATTTCTCTTTATATATCTTAATAAGTTAATGTATCCATTTTTTAGACTGGACACTTGGAAAATCAGTGACTTGACTAACGCAGCTACACTAAGTGTGTTGTTCGACATTCATTCGATTAAACTCTTTTTGTGTGTCTTATCTGCATTGACCCACATAGGTTACCTTATGAGACCGATAAGAAATAATTCTCCAACTTGTAGGAGTTTGTTCATCGGTGGCGAATTTAATTAATGAAAATTATGCAAATATGAAATTAAACAAAAGGTATCCGTTTAAAGCAAGTCAATAATTTTTTCATACATATTACATTTACATAATTTAAATAGGTGATCTTTGAAGGAACGCTATGAAATAAATATGTTTTGGTTAAGACTAAAAAGAAACTCTGTAAACCGACCTTTTATTACAAACGAGTTTGCGGCGTACAGACATAGGTGTATTTAACTTTAAATATGTTCATAAACAACCAAAATAACAGTATGCAAATAGCAATAACCTGTCATGGAAATAGCAATACCCTGTCATATAAAAAAATGACTAGTTAAAAGGCTGTAGAGTAACCTATCACATAAAAGGTTGCGTAAATAAATGATACATGAATTGACATGGATCTACTAAAATTAACAAATAAAACTTCAAGAAGTTGTTCTACAACAAAATGTATTTTTAACATTTATGGACCCTCGGTTCATGATTTCACTATAATGACATATCACCCAAGTTCAAACCATCATGTAAAAATTACGCTCGTAGTTAACGCTCATTTCTTAGGTTAATCGGAGATAAAGTATATAATCACACTGATCGCTTTGCTCATGGTTGTTAAAGGATGATGATTAGAAAAACCAGTATGCGAACACTATGTCTTATAGATTGCCGTTTAGTTTCCGCAATTGTTGCTGCACAGAATATCATCAATGGCCAGGAAGGAGTCGTACTACATACAAAATCAAGCAAAATGTTTGCCCGATGTCAGATAGTACTCCCGTACTACCAGATTGCAGCTAAGTGAAGACTTGCGTACTTACAATCCAACTATACTCCGGTATCGCGGATCAATGCCACCTGTACTGCACCTCTGTCGAGGGTCAAGCTCCGATTGGATCTTGCGTTGTCGCCTTGCTCCCTCTCTTCGTTTCCAGTTTTTCCTTCGACCCCAATCAGCTGCCCGCTGCGTTTTACATGCGTACAAAATTCTAAGAAAGGGGTCACATGTCCTTGAACAATATCGTTACTGGGCCACACACACACATGTTACCTGCCAACTTTTATTCCGTTGCTCTGATAGGTTCAACAGCTTCGTGTCGGTTCATATACCAGTGGCTTTTCTCAGAGGTCTTTTGCCAACTATCTTCCCTTGCCCGTGGGAACATTTTGTTTTCGCTGCGAGGAGTAGTGACCTAGGCGGGAAGAGGTAAATTCAAGTAAGCCGACATATGGTCATTCATGTGTACTGTACAATTGTGAAAGATTGGTGGCTAGGTGTTCCTGGCTATCAGTTCCGCCCGACCCTTTCTTCGAGGTGGGTCCCCTACCTGCTGGACTTGACCTAGCAATTTAATTGCTTCTCTCCATAGGACGATGGACGAATGGCTCCACAGAGACGGTAAAATTCTCGTTTCCAGAATTTAATGTCAATAAGCGAAAATAACTTTAAAAATTATTATACAGCCAATAAATAATCTGATTAAATGATTGTGTGAGCTGTCTTTTTACATGTTTAAGGTACCTAAATTTCCATTTAGGAAGTTCAACTGGACTATTGCTGATACCGTAGGCGCAGTAGGAGACATGATCGACTGCGGCATTTCTACATAGCTTAACAGAGTGTGTTGCTCCGTCGAATAAACACTACAATATGAATTCTTCACGGATGTCCAGCCGGATGGCGTCAAAGTATGACGACGTTTCAACAACCTGCTCGTTTGTCTTCATCAGGTATATTTAAGACAATTACTTCTCGAAATCACCAACAGTCTGTTGGTGATTTCGAGAAGTAATTATCTTAAATAGACCTGATGAAGATAACCGAGCAGGTTGTTGAAACGTCGTCATTCTTTGACTCCATCCGGCTGGACACCCGTGAAGAATTCATTGAATCAATACGCCGGGAAAGTCTCCATTTACATACAATATGGTAATTCAGCGGGGTATGTAACACACATTGTCAACAATTTTCCACCCTTACAGGAACCAGAACTTTTCTTATTTGATTCAGAGTTAATTATTGAATAAAAATAACTTTTTTAAGCAAATGATACATTTTCTAATATTTCATCTCATCCTCACTATTTATATCTGGGCATTCATAAAACAAAGCAACACACTAGACTTAACACCATTCATTACAGTTCTCAGTATCAATATAAGGACACGCATACAAGGAAGTCGCCATCCTCTGCCTATAGCCAGATCTAGTATGACTATATTTGGAGTACCATTGTGCACAAATTGGTTGATCGAATTCATTATATTCGTTTAACAATAATAAATCAGGCACGTGTACAGATCAGAAAGATGTTGGTTAGCACATTACATAGTCATAAAATTACACAGCATTAAGTTTATTTATATGTACATTACCTACAAAACGTCTAAGTAAAATTAATTACCCAAAAAATTTTTATAATCGAGTTACTTTATTGAAGAGAAATTTAGTGACTGATTTCAAATAAAGTTAATTTAATTAAAGAATTTCATGTGTGACTGTAGTACTGATCGAATCTTTCTTTATACATCTACAATGTGTAAATTTCACTAATATCGTGTTATCCGAAAGACTGACATAGCGGCAAGAGAAGGGGAAGGCACCCTAATAGATAGCTTGCATAAGCATCGCCATACGAGAGGATTCAGTTAGCAGTTTGGTAAATATTCATTATCGCATCGATATAACTATTATTCTCCTTTTTTGTACACAAAAATGGAATCAAAATTTAAAAATCAGACAAATGAATTAGTACCGTTCTTATCATACCGGTGATTCTGAAGTCTACATACGTTTGCCGTATGGAGAAATTCAAAATATACACTACAACTGCGTTTAAAATGCCAGAATATTTCATTGCATTTGTTCACGGAACAGACCGCACCGTACTTCGATCGCTGCAGTATTACGTTTGTTTCCAGTAAAAAATTAGCCATTTCTTCTGTAACCATATTTATAATAATGATTTATTAAAACTAGTGGAACAATAAAAATCAATTATTTTGTAGCCGCTCTTCTGAATTTTAGTTTATTTACATACTTCGCATGAATTAAACCAACCACACCAAAAGCTACATGATACACGGATCCTATGGCTCACTGAACCCAAATTCTTTTTGCATGAAGGTTTCCACAACAACAAAAAACTGTAACTACATTCATCCGAATAATACATTCAACGACATCAGTAAAATAAACATTTCGACTGAGAGAATTAAGTTACTTTTAAATAGCACTTTTATCTTCATTTCTCAGCTTTTCAATGTCACACCAAAGTAATATATATCTTCTGCTAGTCAACAAAATTCTGTATGTAGTTTGTGGGTCAATCAGATTCAATGAAAAAGCGTGAATATTTTCTAGGGACTTTTATCTTAATTTGTCAGTAAAAATAAAATTTATAATTATTTACTGACCGTGGATTATTACTATCTCATCAAAATTCAATAAAAAGTTTTTTGCGTTCAGCGAAATGTGGGTAACTTTGTTTTAAATTTCTCAGTTTTTCGTCACCACAACAAAACGAAACCCCATGAAAATCCAACCAACAAATTTTGTGAGGATCGCGTTCAAGAAATATTGATACTGATTTGCGGAGAATTTTTGTTTAAATGTCTAAGTTGTTTGATGTTACATCAAAATAAAATCGACCCCATTTTATGCATGGAATCACAAGCTGTACGAAACATTAAGCGAAAGCCCGTCAAAATCCGATTGCTAGTTTTTGCCTGAATTCCGTTCATTTAAACTTACAGACACATGGATGTAAACAAATTAAAAAAGAGTCGATGACTTCTCTATGGCTTATTAATAGGTGCCTAAACAATTTTAAAAAAATATGTTAAATGTAAGGACTTCCTGGCGGTTACAGTTTTGTTATGTGTATGGATAACACTTTGCTTTATCTTGCTGAGTTATGGACTTCATGTATGTGAAACGCTGGGAAACTATTCAAAGAAAGATGAGATCGTTGCACGGTGAGGAGAGAAAAATGAAAAGCTTAATCCTGTGCAACGTTTAGCTGAAATTATCAAACTAGCATTCACTTAATTGTCATACACAACTTCAGAAGTACTAGATGCCTGCGAAAAGCTTTGCATGTACGAAAACCAAAGCCAAAAGTACTGTGTAAATAAAAATGTTAAATAATGACAAATTCTGTGTTTTGCAGGGAAACGAATCGTGGACGTCAATGCAGAATAACTTAGCAGTAAACAGCTACTAAAGCTGAGATGTTCAAATGAAATAAACTTTTCATTAAAACAGGTTACATTTTATTTATTATTTACGTTGAAAACATTTTGTAACAGTAATGACTGTAGTAGTTAGGAGGTACCGTTTACGTTTTTCCCCTTAAATATATAACAGGTATAGAACTGCACTACCTGTCTTCAAAATAATTCAAATCCTCCGTGTCTTAAAATATACAGTATTACCTCGTAGAGAAACGGTGAAGAGCAAATTGTAAAATTTCTTTTCGTTGTCCGTGGTGTTACGCGTGCGCCTCAGGTGAGCAGGACGGTTGCGGCGATCCCGCACTTTGCCTTGTCGGTGAGGAGACACTTGAGCCGAGAGGCCCTGCTTGGCAGCGTGCCACACGTTGTGGGGCGTTGCGTTACACAGACTCTCGACCACGAGCATTGCGCTCCCAGAGTATGCACAAGTGTCTGCGCTGCAGACACCACAACGAGAAAGATGTACACAGTCAACTTGCCTGCTCGAAGAGCGCTAGGACACAGTACTCCCATTACCGTGAATATAGTGTCGTCTCTTTACATCTTCATCAACTGCCATTTGGAATAAATCACAAACAAGATGTTCTAGTTCTGCACCGGTAACAAGGCAGTTGTGAGATACACATAATTCTTCTATCGTGTTTCTATTATTCTTGTACGGTGGCAAATAAAGGTGAAGCCTGCTTGTGCTGTGATTTTTGTGTACGAGAACTATTAAAGGAATGTGAATACTGTTTACAATGCTCATTTTACTACTGCTCTGGGATTTGGGCGTTGAATTTCGTTAGC
Source organism: Vandiemenella viatica (assembly GCA_031002005.1). NCBI lineage: Eukaryota > Metazoa > Arthropoda > Insecta > Orthoptera > Morabidae > Vandiemenella > Vandiemenella viatica. The sequence goes on from JARYHS010013630.1 coordinate 76,532,054, forward strand.
TTTCGGCGTTCATGTGTCGTGTGGTTTCACTCAATATGAACTTAGTACTACGTAATTATATTTAAGTCAACACGTTACAGCTGCTTTTTGTTTCAAATTTTATGTTTGTAATTTTTTTTTTCAGTAGAAAACAGCCATACGAAGCCTGTGAAAACCAAAGAGTAAGCTTGACAGTGACTGTTCAGTGAAAGGAGACTCTTTGACATTGGAAACAGAGGTTACGCACATATTGTGTAGTGGACTGAGGAAGATCGCAAGATAAGCGACTCGGGAAATTACTTGAACGATTATTTCATCAAAATTACTGAAATATTTTGGCTTTATAAATCCAAAACAAGTAAACGAATTATACAATTCAGTAATGTAAATTGGTTGATAATTATAGCGAAATAAAAAGGAAGTTCTTTTAATACCAATTATTTTCTCTTGCTTTATTTTAACTATCGGTAAAGTTATACATGGCACACCGTTTGGTGGTGAAAAATGGTACACAACTGGCCAGATTCTAAATGGAAAAAATCCGAAAATACGTCACACACAGTTGAAACAAACAAACCTACACTATCATAACGCGGTTTAATGACATAAGCCACGCTGTGAGCTTACTTCCAACTTTTCAGTCTATTACGAGTTACACTGAAAGTGACACTGGAGTTAATGTTAGATCAATAATTCTCTTAGGTTTGAATTAGTGGCTAAGCAAGTGTAGTCAACACTGCACACGGCACTTAATAGCTCACTAACGAGCTAGCTTCCCGGAATAAAATAAACGAATATTATGTATAAAACGAATATAGTGAACAGTTTGTGATCAGATCATTCATCCACTGTAAACTTGATCAAAAGTTGTTTCAGGACGCATAAAACACATATAGACATACCCGTAAAGTAATTTTTGTCCAGACTTTTGATGAAACAAGTTTCTATCTTTCAGGCAAACTTCCCTGATGTTTGGCCAAAAAAAAACCGCCAGGTTGATTTTATTCTTCTTCGCATTCATATCCTTGTAGATGGATTGGTTCTTTGAGTACTCATAAAAATATTTTTTTTTTTTACTTATGTCTTTTCTCCTCGTCGACGTCGAGGTCATTAGAAGAGGGATGTGATTGGGGACAAGGAATTGGAAGGGATTCGGCAATGGCATTTTGAAAGAAGCATCCCGGCATTCGCCTGGAGTGATTTTTGGAAACCATGGGAAAACAAAATCTGGATGCCCGGACGGGGATTTTAACCTGCTTGATCCCGAATGCGAGGTCAGAGCGTTAGCTGCTCACCCACCATACTCGGTCCAAAAAAAAGGAGCTTAATACCCGTAATTTAATGTTAAAATCATTTATTGATCATCTGAGTTTGTGACAAAGTCTTATAAACACTTTGAAAACTGTGTGGTAAGAATAAAGACCGTAGCCTGTTTGCACAAACGACTTCTGATGCAAACCTAACCTTACACACGCACGGAATTTAGAAAAATAATAGGATCAATACTCTTCCCACTTGCATATTTCACTATTCTCAGGAACTATCGACAGTCGCTATAAATTAATCACTGATACGAACATTGGATGAATAGATCGTCACCTTGGTATTATGCCCTGTAATTGCTTTCCTCGTGTCTCGCGGTGGGCAGATTGGAGTGGTAGCGGGTTGTAATTACCCCTCAGACTGCAGAGTCTCCCCCTGGGAGAAGCAAGCGGGGCTAGCCTCTGTACCTCAAAGCCCACCCGCAATTAGCCGAGCTCCTTCTGAAATCAATCTGACTGGACAGTTATAATGAAAACAGTAAGAAATGGTGAACTCTCAAACTAAATACGCTTAATTGATTCCAGTCTAACATCTCTCACATTACAACTGATTTTTTTTTTTAGTTTTCAACAGCAACGACCAGATGTTTCCTGGTACAGTATTTCTAATTTTCAACACCAGTAAAATAATTAACCATTTTATCACTTAAATAAAAAACACCTATGTTGCAAAAAATGTATGTGTATCTGTAGTATGTATCTAGCAGCTACGTGATTGTGAAGGAGAAATGTTTCATAAACATCATCGTCATTTACCATAATGTTTGTAAGGTAATGTGACTTCTCCAATTTTAGTTATTCTGTCAATAAAAATCTGTATAAATACTATTTCCCACATTGTAGTAACACAACCGTCGCTGAAAACATTATTTTCGATGGATTTATTGCTGTAAAAGAATAATGTTTAGAGTAAAATTTGTGCCCCACAATAATGATGTGATTGTGAATAACGGTTTAAATTCGTGCAATAATGCGATAAGTATAATCTCTAATAGGTAATGTTTTTTTACGGCTTACTACCTGTCGGCGTCATTAAAGGAGTGTGAGTAGGCCTACTGGTGGGAGGATAGGGGGTGGGGGAAGGAACGAGAAAGAATTCGGAAATAGCCTCTTAAAGAAACGATTGTATCATACACCTGGAGTGATTTCGGGAAAATATGGTAAACGAAATCTGAATGCAGGACAGCGATTCGAACCTGCGTACTCCTGAACACAAAGCCAAAGTGTTACCACTCATTCTCCGCGCACTATAAACGAAAATATTTACTGTAGATGCCACGAGAGTTGCTACATGATGACATGGAAACGAAAATATTTAGGAGGCCTAAAAGTCACAAGCTACAGTTTGACTTTGTTTTCAATCTGGGATGGGCAGTCAACCATATGGCTGGACACCCAAGAGGATTTCATTGAACCAATTACCATATAATTGCACGCGGCAAGAGGCTGGGCCACTCAATTAACTAACACCTCACGATTGGCTCCCGTAATCAGGACATGGTAATTTGCGAATCAAGACCTCAAAATGACTCTCCCGCAGATCAAGTGCCTCACCTTTCTACTCTTGTTAGCGGGAGATTTGGAAGCGATGTACTCGTAAACCAGCTCTTGGCCTTATTGTTAGTCGTTTGCATCTCAATTTAAAAGCGTTAGTTTTCCAGTCATTACTTATCATGTAATTAGGTCAAGTGTTAGAGCGATGTTACCAGTTTGAGGTTGTTTCATATTAATAAAAACGAAGGTTGAACGATATTTCTCATCAGTATTGATAAAAAACAATTTTCTTAACTCCGTTACTCAACTAATAAGGGACAAATCACCCGTATTATCAAAATTCGTTTAAAAATTTGTAAATTTCAATAGTAAAAAATGAAAAAATTGTATTATTCATAGGAGGAAACAAAATGTACGAACTTGAACGTGATTACGCCACAAATCAATCCAGAGACACGATTGTGTCCATTATGATTAGCGATATATTGATGTTTACTAAAATCTAAAATCGAAATCAACCATTTATTTATTTACTGGTTATCATTATTAGCGGGTATGATAGTCCCAGAAAGTAGGTTCTTTCAGTCATAATTTCAGTAGCTAGCCCGTGCGAATATTTCGCACATTATAGAGATCAGTAGGGTTCGGATCTTTAGGAAAAGTAATGTTTTTTTCCTACCATATTTTTTAGTTGTAATGCTGAATTAAACATCGCCTAAACGTTTCTGGCTGTATTTTAATGTACTTTGAAAAGCATATAAATGCATATTCAGGCCATTTTCATAGTTTTGGTCATATTACGATAATATTTATGGTCACATGGTCATATTTTTAGGAAAAATCTGGTAATTCCGGGAATTCACTAAAAGCTATAGATGAGAAGAAATTAATAAAATTATTCGCAGAACTGTACTCCTATCATACATTGGACGAAAAAGAAAACTAATTGCCATCGAATTGGTCAGAATTCACCAACCAAGAATAACAGTTGCACATTATAGTCACTCTCTAAACGTTAATGTTCCGCCCGCGTTTTAATCTCGACAATGCAGCAGCAGCATGCCTGTCTCACTGTCGAAGAACGCCAATTATCCGAATCCTACTTTTAAAAAAAATTAAGACGGAAACGTACTGCGATTCGCAAAATAATGATTGTGTCTACACGAAAAAGAGAAAAGAAGCTCAAGAAAAGGAAAGGGAAGCGACAGGAGAAAATGGAGATGACGTGTAACTTGAGGAATTCAGAAACATTCATTTGAAAATTTCTGAAAATTCAGAAGTTGGTGCTGAAGGTATAGGAGAGTGGGTGGTTTGTGATTCGTCAGGCCCTGGGCATGAAATTCTTTATGATGATGAACTTATTCAAAGTGTAAGAGAAGAAAGTATCTGGGAAGACCTTAATGTCGAAGTTGAAGCAGACACGGGACCGTCAGGTACTCAGGCATTTGCCGGCCTTGAAACTTCGCTGAAGTGGATGGAGCGTCAGCCCGTGTGTGACCATATGCGACTTCTCACCGTCAAGCGGATGCTCGACTTGGCTGCCCGAAAACGGATGAATACAGTCAAAAAACTTACTTTGATCGAGATGTTCATCAAACAATGACTTTTATTTACTGTACGGTACGTACAGTACATACTGTACTAATACACAGCACTTGTAAATACGCTTAACAATGAAAAGTGTTGTGAGAATTAAGACTTTCCCGGCGTATTGCTGAAATGTAGTCACCACGGATAGAATTGACGGAAGACAAGCTTTTAGCGGCTAGCTCTGCCGCCATCATCAGATATTTCAGCTTGTCTTTCTTCAATTCTATCTGGCGGAGAACCTGTGAAGACTACATTTCATGTAAAAGTGTTGCTTTTTCATTTAATTAATTAAAAGCTCTCTTTCTTTAAAGAAAGTTTTTTCTCCCCATTTTCACAAACAGTAATTAATTAAAATAGACCCTTTTCCGGTAAAAATCCAGCTATCCGAATTTTTTATTATTATAATGGGGTCCGGTCCCTATTGATTCGGAAAATTGGAGTTCTACTGTACTTTAGAAAATAATCCTCAGTCAGTGTTAAATCTACAGTTTATCAGTGAGTACCATCAAGCTGAAAATTATTATTTCTCTTTCTGAAAGTGTGATGTTACGGAGAAGTGTATTTTCGTACAGAGGAAACAGTTATTTTCTCTAAATTATGTGAAATTAAAGTGACTTCAAGAAAGGGATTCAAAATTTAATATCCAAATGGTGCAGTGAGTGCACGGAAGTAAATTATGCTGTCTACATGAAAGCGACACTACTATATAAAATAATTTATGTATAATAAAGCATATTTTGACGTGTAGTACATTTTTTGACATATTTTGTAATTTTTAGGTCATATTTGATTGTATTTTTTTTTTTTTTTTTTTTTTTTTTTGTCGTAAAGATCCGAACTCTAGTGATCATTAATCGAATGGTAACATAATTGTATGGGAATAAGTAACTCCTAGTATTTATTAATGAAAGCTATTTTATTTTGAAGAGTAATAATAAATATCAGTCTTATTGTAAAAAAGTTGTTATCATTATATACAATATGTTTTTGTAACTTTTAATGAAAATCTACAGTGGAAACGTCATCGTAAGTTGGTACAACTCCTGTAGGAGGTTATAAACTTCCTACCATTTGATATACTTTTGCAAGTAATTTAAAACAATATGGAACTCTGCCAGGAATGTCAACCGAGTTAATCTGAACTGAAGAAAATGCCAGGGCACTGTTAAATTGTCTAATATTTTCTTGATAGAAAGATCTTAGTATGTTAATCATTCTGCTCTATGAGGTTTTCAGTTCTCCACAAACTTTAATGGGATCTAACTTATCCTTTCCCTTGTTTCAACACATGGTAGCTGACTTAGGAAAACGACAAGCCGAAAAATATGTTTTTGGAAGTTTATATAGTTGTCTTCTTGCGCTTATGTTTTGATAAGTTAAGTAGGTAAGCTGATGACACAAAGTTGTTATCATGCACTGACTGATGTTGAACATTGAATTTGCTGATGACGCATTGTTATTGAACTTAGAAGCAGTAATTCGGATATTACTTTGATTTGTTTCAGTTTATTACACGTTTATAATACGTTAGTTACATTTATAACAATTTATAACTTCGGTTCATAATACGTTGATTTAATTCGGTTTATTTGCGTGATAGATTACTCTTTCGTAAAAAATGTAAACAACTCCGACCAACATCTGTCACGCACGTTAGTTAAAATGTCAGTAGTGGGCGTCTTCTATATTTTTCAAAGAATATTAACAACCCCAACCGAGAGCTGTCGGACATGCTAGTTGAACAGATTAGCAACAGATTGCTCCTTCTACATATTTTATGCAAAAAGTAATTAAAATAATTGTAAACTATTTGTTTATTTTTCGTCATTAGCGAGAGCGTAATCTTCAAAATGATCTCTCAATTATTAATTTTACTGAATTAGTTAGGAAGATACAGCGTATCAAAAAAAAAAAAAAGATCTTTGAGAAAGATATATATATTTGACATAAAATATATATTTCTCTCTACGAAACAAGTGTGATACTACAGCTTAAGAGGACGGTTGATGAAAATTAAGAATACTTTATCTGGTTACTTAATTTTGGGAGCGTTAACCACTCTCTTCATATTTCAAAATACCCTTTTTTAAATTTAAAATTAAAAAATTTGAAAAAATATAGTACATATTCCTGCAAACGAGAGTATACTAGTTTCCTCTTATCATCCAAATTTTGAGGTCGCTAACAGACTAATTTATCAGGCAAGGAAACATGGCATTACACGGTATACTAAAATTCCAATCTAAAATAATTTTTATTTACGTAAAATAATTTCAGATAGTTAAACAAGCAGCGATACAGAATCTGTGTGGCTTTTGGCACTTTGGTGTAAGTAGTGAAAAACTTACTAGAGGATTCAAGGTCTTTTGTTTCAGAGGAATTTGTATTACCATTCCGAGGAAATCGAACCCATTTTAAAACTATTCTCTTCTTACATTTGTATTTTAATTAAGAACGTGGCCTCACAAAGGCTAAAAGCTGATCAGCCATTAAAATGGAAGATCATAGGATGACGTAAAATATTTTGTAAATCTACCACATTACTATTGCCGATATTACATATGCAACTTCTGTTATGATGTCATGTAATCTCTTTATACTGCTCTAGATATTTCAGTCACTGTACGAAAACTAAAGACAGATTAAGAAAATATTAACTAGCGAAACTAATAAAAATCTAATTTTGGAGCAAACTCGATAATAAATGATAGATCTACAGGTCATTTAATTAACTGCCAAAAGAAACACCGGCGTGGAGATGGAAATAAAAAAATCTGCTGGGACCAGAAATTTTAGGTAAATTCTATGTTTCTTATTCACTATCGTGTACGAAGAAATTAAAGATTTTGTTTTGAAAATTCCTTTAAATATGTCTGTACAGGTTCGCTAACACTGTATCGTTCTTTCCGTTGTGGCTTTACAGTGGAAACAGGATTTTGGAAAACCTACGGGAAGTAAATCTGTCAATATATCTATGAAACAAACACGACTGCCATCTAATGCCTGGTACAAATGTAATCATTCAACCTCGGGCCTGGTAATTCCGTGAACCCCTTGTGATATGAAGCAGAATAGTGAGAAAAGAAACAGGAAGGCGACATTTGCCGGAACTTTCCCAGTTGACTAGTTAAAGCATCACTTATATTCCGAGCGATTACCAGTTGCATTGATGAGCCACACAAAGTATTCATCTGATGCTAAATTCTTATGTTAACGTAATAAATTATGTATAACGTTCCTATGGCCAAGATTAATTACAGTTTGTGAATAAGGTTGTCTTTCACCTTTGTTGGATATTCGATATGACGGATATCTTTCTTCGCTGAGGTAATATTCACGGTATTGCCTGCCGTGAATAGGAGAGCGGTGAAATTACTGAATGAATATGTGAGTGATGAATTCCATTATTTGGTTCTGATATCTTCAGCTTCCTGATCGGCAGGCCTTATCGATGTCTTTATTAGCTTCTGGCAGGTGATCGATTACCACCATCGTGATGGACGGCGTTGCAGTCTCAGAGGACCATATCTCGAGTCTCATTTACATTTGTAAGCTGATTTTAAGTTATAGGTAAGATTATGTAGAAAGAAATTTCTCTTTCTGAACTTTGTACTTAATGACCGGAATTCAGACTACTTGTGATTTGGCGGCTGTAGATAACGAATTAAAAGTAAAACTACAGCTTAACTAAATACCATAAGATTCCAATAAAATTTTGCGATAAATACTCTTTACAAAGAAATATAAGCTTTTCTAAATTATTTATAATGTATACACAATACAATAATAAACGGAGTATGGTTAACTTTCATCCCGATTGTTGTAAATAATTAAACTGACGTGTAGTTGTGACTTTGCTATTAAAAATACCAGCCTGAGGTAAGTAACTGGATTGTTAAATATTAAAAATCATTCTGGGTTGTCGATTGGATTTATCATCACTAACCAAATTCACTCAGACTTAACCATACGTTCTGATTTTGTATTAATAATTAATAATAGTAATAATTCCGTGTATCGTAATGACCTGATGACAGGGTTTCTATTGACTGCGGATTTCGCCCCTGTCGTAGCCGCCTTTTTTTAATTTATTTATGGTATTTGGCAAGTAGCCATGCAGCCAAGCTATGTACATTTTTGTTTACATATTTAGGTATTTACATCTTTAACTGTATGCGCATTTTACTATTTGCCTATTTAACTATATACATTTGAAATAGTCATACAACCTTGTCACATACATTTAAATTTACATATTTACCTATTCATATAACTAACTATTTGCATATTTCAGAATATACATATTTAGGTATACATACTCCCATGCACTTACATTTGTATTTATACATTTACCTATTTACACCTTTACGTATTTACATGTTTAATTATAGGCATATTTAGATATTTACTTGTGAACCATCATTTACATATATCGGTACAATTTGTCTTGATCCTCAGGTTTTGATGGAATATGGGTATTTCCGTCTATTTCACCATAGTCTGAATTTTGTTAGACCGTTATGTTGTTTCTGACGACGAAGTTGTACAAAAGTCGGTATACTTTTAAGTTATTTGAGGCTAGAAGAATTGGTATTGATGTAGGCAGTTGCTGTCTCTCCCTTACCAAGGCACTTACGAGGGTGTCGCTAGCAGCAGTGTATTTGCAGCAGCCAAAAAATATGTGGTCTGGGGTTTCATCTTGATTGCTGTCACAGACTAGGTTCAGGTGTTGGAAGTGTTGACGCCAGCGCCCGTGATTTTTTCTCAGGCGAATCATCGTTGTTACTAATCTTTTGGGGAATGTGCTTTTGTCGAACCATGGTTTGTTAGGGATATGTTGCTGTACTGATTTGTAAAATCTTCCTTTTGTCTGGGCTTCTGTCTTCCAGTCTAGCTCCCAAGAAGACGTCAGTCTGTTTTTGAAGTAACTGAAGTAGTCGGAGTAGGGTACATCGAGGTGTTTCACTTCGCCATTATAGGCTCCTTCTTTGGCGAGCGCGTCTGCTGTTTCGTTTCCCACTACCCCGCAATGTGCTTTGATCCACGCCATAGTGACTGGCTGGTCCCTATTCTCTAGTATGGCTATCCAGTTTATAATGTCTAGGGCAACAGGATTTGAATGGGCGATGGTTGTGTGGTGCTGTATAGGAGCTGCATTGCCGACATTGAGTCAGAGACGATAATAACTTGTTTACGTTCGGAGTGGCTGGCATTCCGTAAGGCTTCTAAGATCGCCGTTAGTTCCGCTGTCAGTATGCTTGCAGACTGAGGTAGCTTGTATTTCCCGCACCTGTTTGTGAACGTTTCTACGAATGCACATCCTACCGCATCTGCGAACTTAGATCCATCCGTGTAATATATTAAAGGTTCTCCCCACTGCACTCTGAGCTGTACCAATGTTGTAGTAATAGCCTGCGAGTTTCGTTCATGGCAGAGGTCTAGCTGAATGTTTAATTCTTTTATGAGATTATTATAGTTTGTGGTGTAACATCCTATATGCCATGATTTAGTGATTTGCTTCTGTAGAGGTTGTACGTCGATATAGGCTCCTACTATGCACGGCATCGTTAAACCAGTATCTGCTAGTGACGCAGTGCAGCATCAGCTGAGAGATTTTCTCAGTCAATTCGCTTTCTAGAAATTGCGACCACTTCAGAAGTGCTTTCGTTGCGAGATATTGCCTTCTAATGTGCAATGGTGGCTCCTTAGCATCTACCAGCAAAGAGTTAGTAGGAGTCGAACCCATTGCCCCAAGGCAGGAACGCAGAATTTTGAATTGTAGTTTACTGAGTTTGGATAGCGTGTTGTCTGATGCCGATCCAAAGAAGATACTCCCGTAGTCTAGGATGGGTCGTACGAAAGCCCTGTAGAGGTGGATTGGAACTGTGGGTTCGGTGCCCCACCATACTCCTGTTGTGGTTCGTATTACATTATATGATGCTTCGCATTTGTTAAGTATGTTCTTTACATGGACCGACCATTTCAATTTATTGTCGATAGTTAAGCCAAGGTACTTGACGTGGGGCTTAACTGGGCAGGTATATGGGCCTATTTTTATGCTCGTCGTGGTTGGTATTCTGTGTCTAGTAAAGATACAGGCGGCTGTTTTGTGAGTGGATATCTCCATACCGTTGTTCAAAAGCCAGCTTTTTAATCTTTGTAGTGTCCTGCTTAGCCTTCTTATCCACTCCTCGATAGAATCCGCTTCGGTATAAATGCAGAGGTCGTCAGCATACTATAATAGTGTTGCTTCTCCTTGGGTTATCAGATGTAAGTCAGCCGTGTAAATATTGAACAGAAACGGGGCCAGGATCGATCCTTGGAGCAGACCTTTATTGACACTTCGGGGACCAAAAATTTTGCCATTTTTCTTGACAATTAGCCACCTATTACACAGCAGTGTGAACAATTGCGTCACGAATCTTCGGGGCACCCCGGTTTTTATCATCTTCTTCACTAGTATCGGCAGTACTACGTTGTCATATGCGTTTGTTAGGTCCATGAACACCGCAACCACGTACTTGTTTCTACTAAGACATAGTTGGATGTCGACCAGCAAGTGGGCTAGTGTTTCTGTAGTTCCTGTGCCTTTCCTGAACCCCACTGAAGACGTGGTAGGAGCGAGTGATTTTCAAACCACCATTCAAGCAGTGATTTAATCAGTTTTTCTAGACATTTGTACACACACGATAGTAATGTTATTGGTCTATAGCAGTGGTTCCCAACGTGGGCCGTACCGCCCCCCGGTGGGCGTTAGAGAACTCGAAGGGGGCGTTTGTGAAAAAGGCAAATTTGGGGGGCGTTAACGCTCAGCCAGCGCCCCCCTAGCAAGGACGTGCCGATAAGATTAATAAACAACAAAAAAACATTGAACAAATGTTTTAGCAAGTACAGGGCGTTCGCCGGGAAACGCAACCCACTGTTAGCGCTACAAGGAAGAAACTGCTCCCGGCGAGCGAGCGGTCAGCTTCCGGCATTGTTCGACCGTCGGCCGCGGACTATTTCATAATAATTACGCTTCATAAACTTGTATGTGTTAAGCATTTAAATGGGACGTAATTCATTAGCTTACCTTATAAAAGATGCTAGAAGTGTTGACCCTCTTGTGTAATGCACATTTCACATCTTCTGAACATATTTCGAGACACACGCTGCCCTAACTGACTTAATGATTTTTTGGGTGACTGTTCTAGTCGAAAAGCGATATCGTCAATTTTCTCCTCTGTGAGAATACGGTTGACCGACAGTCTCTTTTTGTTAAAAAATGAACCCGTTTCTTTTGCTTTTTTAACCAGACGCAGAATTGTTGATTTAGCTGGCAGTAAAGCGCCAGGAAATTCGCGACGAAATTTACTGCGACACTTTTTAAACGACTTCTTCTTCACATATGTATCGTAGAGAAATATTCTTTGTTGCAAACTGTAACGTACCATAATTTTAGTCACACTCAAACACGGTACAGATTAGTAAGAGTATGAAGCCCCAAACCAGCCAAACCGCAAAGAAAAGTTTATTCACAACACTGATTAATAAGAGACTGAAGTCACAAACTAGCTACAATGCAAAGAAACCGTTCTTAACAATGTAAGGGTCCCATTATACTGCGTCACTGCACTGTTGGGGCAGCGGAGGTGTTAAACAGTGCGGTGATTCACGGTGCCGTGTGGCGGGAGTTGCTGGCCCACTGTCCGAGCAAGTTGCCGACGGCAACAGACTGGGAGGGTAGCGTTTTCCGGCGAACGCCCTGTAATTCCAAATGTCCTTTAAGCAAGATCAGTGGGGATTAAAAGTTAGTATTAGTACATTATATCTTTGTTCCTAACACCTGCTTCAATAGTTCGTGAATGAGTCGCAGCAAGCGCTGTGCACTACAGGGATCACCGTTGTTAGTATGTTTATATTCCGGATCGATCAACAATGCTTATACGTTTACACTGGTCGGTGTTCGATTGTTCGGTAGTGCCTTTAGACAGAGCAACTGTCAAACTGTGCGGTATCTACAGCTTACTGAAGCTTATTTATTTTGGAATATCTATCTGCCACAGAAGTTAGTACATATTCATTATTATTATTTGCTTATCATTCTATTTACTGATCGATATTAAAGGAGGAATCTGCTGTGAAATTTCAACTAGGTTTTAATCTTTTATTTAATTTTTGTATCATGTGCTAACTAACTGCACTCAATTCTGTACTGATCACTGCTACTATTCCTATTATTATTATCAACATCATTTATCACATATGGTAAGGAAGGTTAACATTTCGAGATTTTTACAACGGGTAAGAGTACCTGTGGTTGACGGTGTACCTATGGTTGACATGAAGTTGTATGAAACTCAAATTTAAGAAAATACTGTGATCCAGAAAACCAGAAACACTGTAGGGTTAACTGAACGGGTCCACGAGTTCGGTGATAGTCTCTTCTGTCGATGGTGAACAGTTTCTGTAGTGCATGTGTTTACCATATTCGGAAGCGCGTATCTTGTTAGCGAAATTGCAGCTTCGGGAAGTACTTTAACTCTCAGTTAATGTAAGTTTGCTTTACTTTATACTGAACGTGAATATGGAAATGTTATCTCAATGAAATAAAGAATTGTAGTTTAAACGGGAATAATATTTCTATTTTGGTTAGCCACTCTGTCTAAGCTAGGTGTTCCTTAAATCGAGAGGGGAGTCGAATTTATTCATCAATAATAAATAGGCTTTAATTGCAAACTGAACAAACCATCATGACGTTTACAACATATACTACGGGAGGCGCTAAGCCACCTAAAATCGATATGTGGCGTCTGTTTCCGGTACAAACGATGTCATATTTGGGAGCCTACAGCTCTTATATTGCATTGTTGGTAGATATTGAAATCCCTCACTTGCTAAGTACTTCGTGTAAGGCCAGCATATATTGAAACGGGATATTTTTAGGCCGTTTTCACATCGGCGCGCCGGCGCTGGATACAATGTAATGAAATGAGAGCTTTCACATATAGTCCGGTTCGGCAGATCGTCGGCCCTTTGATTTAATTGTTTCTTATGCACACTTGTCCACACTGGTGCCGGTGGCGGAGAGGATCTAATCTCAGTCCCGACAATTTTCTGTAGTTTTTTAACAATAAGTAATTACTCGCACGATACTATGACATTAACTGAATTAATTGATATTAAACCGCGTCGGTTCGAAGGGCATCGGTCAGTTATGAGCTCTGTGTGCAGCTAGTTATACTTTATCGCGAAAAATGGAAGATTTCATTCACGGCCTCTTACGCTAGATTTAAGGCGATGGTTATAAAATAGGATGAGACATTTTCTACCACATTACAAAATTCAGTTAAACGTCGATTCTCAAAGCATAGTACAATATATTCCTGTATGTTGAAACACTAAAGATAATGATACAGTAAAATTTATGGAAATAATTATTTATGTCAATAGTATTTATATAGTAATATTAAATTATTTAATTTATATTCCTCTCTTTAGCCAATATTTTAATTATTTTTTTCTGTTATCTCTTCATCCTTTTATAAACAACCGAATCACAAAGTACCATCAAGTTGGGTCACATGAATCTACGGTTTCTTTACAGTTTCTTTTGATAATTTCCAATTATTACGCAATATCTGAATTATTATTTTGAAAAACCTCAAGCCAGCATTCGGGTTGTATGGCTTAAGAAATGTATTGATTCGCCTCATTATCTTAATTGTTATTCAGTATACTGCGCCTTTTAATTTTAATTGAGATGAAAATCTGTGATATATTTTTATAAAATAGCTTAGAACATCTTTATAATTTTAGCTGAAAATGCGTGAATCGAAGACGGTCTTTAGGACTGTGTGTTAGTGGGGAGTGAGGGGTCCTGTCTGTCACTGGCTCACGCATAGACGTCATCTGAAGACAGTCAGTTATCCCGCCAGTATATGGGTTGCTAATATAACCATGAATTTTATATTAACTCGAATTAACTGTTCTCCGTCCATCTTTATGCCTGCCTGTATATCAGATTGAGCAAATTCTCTCGAACAGTTTGTTATGAAATATCTCAATTCTTTCCACTTTTGTTGGATGAGACATTTTTTACCACATTACAATATTCAGTTAAACGTCGATTCTCAAAGCATAGTACAATATATTCCTGTATATTGAAACACTAAAGATAATGATACAGTAAAATTTATGGGAATAATTATTTATGTCAATAGTATTTATATAGTAGTATTATATTATTTAATTTATATTCCTCTCTTTCTTCAATATAAACTGTTAATGACAGAGATCTGCCAACCGGAAGTGGCAGATTATTAATGTCACTTTTATCTAAGTTATTTTATGAAGATTTTTCAACTGAGAAATTTGAAGGAAACGTTATTTACCAAAGTTAAATAAACGAGTTATAATTAACAATTTTTATTTCTAATTTTTTTCGATAAAGCTTAATAATTTTTATTATTCTTAATTCATTACTACTATTTTGTACATCATTTCCGTGGCTGGGCGGTAAAGTAATTTAAAATACTTTTAAAATTTGTATTTATACATTTTAATTAAATTTAAATAAATTTTAAATGTTTTTTACAGTTTATTTGTTGGTCGCAAAATATTCATGAAATAATGAACACAAATTACAATTTATTTAATTAAATTGTAATAGTAAATCTATTTAATGGAATAATGTGACGGTGGTCATATCAAAATTTATTTTTATTTTCACAGGTGTCACATTCAAAGAAAAAATGTAGACAGCACAATGTCGAATACTTGAAATATGGTTTTATTGAGGCATCCTGAAACAAGACATTACCAATGTGTCTGATTTGCCAGAGCGTTTTCTCAAATGTAGCTACGAAACCTTCACGTTTAGAAGAACATTTAACCAAAATACACCCTGGCAGAAAAGTTTATCTTTCAAATGCTCAAAGAACAATATTCAAGAAGTCAATTTTTAGCTGGTATGTTTTCAGCGGCATACAAATAAGACGCAGATGACCTTCGTGCCTCTTACATTTCCTTGCTTGTTGCTAATTCGGGAAAACCGCACACGATTCGGTAAGAATTGATAATGCCATTTGTGAGTGAAGTTCTGCGTACTGTACTGCACAAGCCGGCATCTGATATTATTAAGAGAATCCTACTTTGCAATAACACAGTACAGAGGCGAATCGACGAAATGTCCGAGGACGTGGAGAGTTCTCCAACTGATTTTTAGAAGACTGCTGAATTTTCTTTACAGCTTGATGAATTTACTTTACCAAACAATGATTAATTGTTTCTTGCATACGTTCACTTCATTAAATGTGAAAAAATTTGTCAAGAATTACTGTTCACAAAAAAATTAGAAACTGATACTAAAAGAAAATCTATATATCAAGTTTTGAAACACTATTTTGAAGATAAAATTATTCCTCTGAATAATATCGTGTCCATTGCTACTGATGGTGCTCCGGCAATGGTTGGATTAAACCTGATCTCATATTTGAAAAAGGTAGTACCAAATGTAGTCGCCGTGCACTGTGTAATTCACAGACACCATTTGGTTCCAAAAAACCTAAGTGGTCGCCTTCACTGCTCACTACAGTATGTAATTACCGCAGTTAACAAGAGCAGAAGCAATGCTCTCCATAGTAAATTATTTGGAAAACTTTGTGATGAAAATGACGAGGATTTCAATCGTTTGCTATTGCAGACAGAAGTTCGTTGGCTGTCAAAGAGTACCTGTCTAACAAAATTTTATGACGTTTTTGACTCCATTATAACGTTTTTTGAAAAAAAGATGATTCATTAAGAGATAATTTATTGAAATATAAGAAAGATATAGCTTATTTAACTGATCTATATCGTAAATTTAACGAAACAAACCTACAGCTGCAGGGATATAATTTGAATTTGATTAAAGCCAAGTCAGTTATTTGTGCGTTCATGTCAAAACTTGCCTTGTACAAACAGAATGTGGGTCGAAGACAATTCCATCAGTTTCCAAATCTTTCCTCTGTGGAAACAAATGACGAAGATATTTGAGTATTTTGTCAACATTTGGAAGCACTTAAAGAAGATTTTAAAAACAGATTTCACGATTCCAGACTGGGTATTAGAACCTTTCTCAAACCTACAAACAGCAGATTTATCGCTACAGGAAGAGTTGATAGAACTGTCAACAAATGAAGAATTAAAATTGAAATTAAAAAAAAAAATTTATTACTTTCCCGTCATCATATTTAGCCGAAAGGGGATTTAGTGTAGTAAGCAATTTACCAACAAAGAAAAGAAACAGATTGTCAGTTGTGGAACGCGGCGATTTAAGACTCCTTCTGACCAATATAGCACCAAATATAGAAAAGTTAGTATTATTACATCAAGCTCAGACCTCTCACTGACAATTTACAATAATTTTCAATATATGTTTTTAATAAAATTTTGTACAAGGTACCAATATTCTTTAATAAAGTAATTTTAAAAATCTGTCCTTGTTTTTCGATATTTAATATATCCCAGTTCACCTAAGAGGGATGCCCTCAAATCACTGTTTGAAGAAGTGGGCAACAAGCCAATTAAATTGAAGTGCTATGGATTACACAACGTTGATTACAACAACAAAATACGTCGGTGCTGGTTTTTTTTTTTCAAACAGGGGGGCGGTGAGCAATTCTTTTTTTCGAAAAGGGGGCGGTAGGTCAAAAAAGGTTGAGAACCTATGGTCTATAGGATGTTGGTTTGTCAGGACTCAAGGATGGTTTCTTTGCCGCAACTATTCTTGCTGTCTTCATTTCTGTTATTTCTATGCTCTTTAACCAGACTTGGTTAAGTATCTCTAAGAACAACAGTTTAGGAGTGGGAGGTAGATTGCCAAGCATTGGATAGGCAATGTTGTCTGGGCCGGGGGCTGTTCCTTTACCTCCAGATAATGCCCGGTTAAGTTCTTCAACGACGAATGGTTCCATAAGAAATTTGCAGTGGCTGTTATCGTTGTTGTCCCTTGGTGAGACAGACTGCTCTACCCATGGAGGTGCTAACGACATTAGGATTTCTTCCAGAACGGCTTCCGTTGGTTCTACCTCGGGTTCGGAGGTCTGCTGAGATCTTTTGAATGTTCTAATTTTCTCCCATAGTCTTCGTAGAGGCATGTCTTTATTTAGATTGGAGCATAATTCTTTCCAGGCCATTCTCTTTTTTTCTTTGAAAAGACGTTTGGCTTTTGCTTGGATCTTATTTAGAGCGAGGAAGTTACTATCTGTTGCTGACCTCCGATATATGCGTAATGCTTCCTTCCTATCTTCCAACATCTGCTGACAATCGTCGTCCCACCACACGGTGTTTGCATGTTTCCGAGTAGTGAAGGGGCGCGTAACTGGAACGGCGAAAGAAGCCACGTTTTCAATTTTTTCTACTAAGTTGTGATAGTTGCGCTCTATATTGCCGCTCATTTCAAAATCCGCAAATTCTTGTGTTGCTGCTTTTCTATACCGCTGCCAGTTTGCTTTTCTTATATTCCATTTATAGTTTGGATATTTCATCGAATGCTGTTGTTTAGTATTTAGGAAGGACAGCAATAGTGGCAAGTGGTCTGAACCAAGGGGATGTTGAATTACAGACCAGTCTGTGCCCAAGGCGATGTTTGGTGACGCAAGGGTGATATCCACCGCGGAAGGAGATTCTGTTGGTCTACTGATTCTTGTTGGAGATCCGTCATTAAGTAGTATTAGATTACGTTCTTCCGTAGCCGCCTTAACCTAACGCCGGAATCATACTGGGTACAGGGAACCTGCTGTTTAACGTTGAATTCGGGCCACGGAAGCATTCTGGAGTAGCCTACTAAAATTGCACAACATGTTGTGCCAAAGGTGAAGGTCGGGTTGAGGGCCTATGAAAATTTCCACCGAGACTGGTATTTCAACCTGTGACCTTTAGATAGCCAATCAGATACCTTAACCACTCAGTTCATATTATAACTAAGAACCAGTTATAAATTTAACGCCGAATTGCCAGAATGTTAGTCAACCAGTTACGTTATGTGTAACTATCCTTGGAATATTTTTCATCACGAATCGCATATTTTATTGTTGTAATGCAAGAACTGTACGTTCTCACTAGTGTGTTATTTACTACGAGTACTATGCTTTAATCTACCTTGGACTCCTTCGGAGTAACATGCAGTGCTTTTTCACTTTTGATTTCCTTTATACCAACCTTGTGCGTTGATCCAGCTACAGGTTTCTGTATGAGTCAAATATTTTGAAAGCGAAAACTCCATGCCTGCCACCCCACAATTCATCACTGACTTTTTCTCATTGCAATATTGTAATCGACTTTTAATTATTATGCGATTTGTTCCATTCGTTGGAAAGCGGAGTAGGTACAGTCGTGAGTTCTGCTTATCATTCATTTGGCCTCTATTATGCCCTCATAATTTGATAATCACAGTTTGTTTTGTCAATGACCACCTCATACCTTGTTGCTACGTTTGGCCGATGTTGTGACTAATGTTTCATCACACAGCTGTTCCTTGAAACAGTCAGAGAACTGTGAAGATATGGAGCAGATAAGTCTATTACGATTTTGAGATTACACAAGCCGATGAGGTAAAATACCTGAAATTTTGTTTAGCTATGTCAAACTGATTTGTCAGTAATTAATCATATTAATCAGCCTCTGTAATATTACTCGAGGAATAGAAAATATTCACTGACAAAAAGTGAAGCCAAATCACGAAACGCGCGTTAAGCTAGATTGCTTAGCACTTTCATCTGACTCCGCAGAGGTACCGTATAGAATTATGTGAAATGCCATCGTGAATACCAACACCACGAGGTTCTGAGCATCGTGCTGTAGTGTTTAAAAGTGGTTGTAAACGGCATTAAAAGTAGTGCAGTCCATGTCTGAAGCTCAATTTGTGGTGAGGAGCCCATATTCGGTTTCCTGTCGAATAAGGAAGACATAAGAGAGTAAGTACCTTTTTTCCACAAACTGTCCGCAACAGAAATAATCTTCTTGTATAATGTAAGAAAGCATGCGCTTATTTATTTCATTGCGATCACGCTTGCCTCTTCACATTCAAAGCAAAGTTGCACTAACTGAGGGATAAAGTACTTACCGACGTTACAATTTCGCTAGTAAGATACGCGCTTCCCACGGTAGTCTGCGCCCCAGAATAACTGTTCATCATTCACAGAAGAACAGTTGGAGCCATTAGTGCTGCTGGTTTAATGCGTGGTTTTCTGAATAATCGTATTTCCTTAAGTTTTTAATGGAACGACGAAAATAGGTGATCCCGCACATTATTATTATTATTAATAATAATAATAAGAAAATCAGTGATTTCAAGCGTTTTCCAATGCTACAAATGGCGGCGACACCTAGTTATCCCTGACAACAAGCAGCTTCCCCTTGTATGAGACCTAACGAGTCAGGTCAGGTGTAAAATCCCTATCTCGGGAAAATTCTGGCGCCAAGGTGAATAGACCGCTGCCGACATGTCGCTGATACGGACGTTCAGAAGGGCAAATGTGGCGAAATTTCGCGACACATTACAGCCTCACCCGAAATCAATCTGGAGCCTATAGCGAAGCCAATCAACGGCGGACTATTCTCCACGCAATTCTAATTTCCATGAATTTCTCTGCATGTTCGAAACGCGCCCAAGGAGAGGCGTGTGGCCTACCATGAGCGAGCAGAGAGTCGTTTCTGGAAGACTGCTGGAGGTTACTTCGTGCCAAACCCCCAGGATTGGAGTGTGTATTGACTTGGGTCGAACCTCCGAGGGTTCGAGAACGCTTATTGCAGACTGGACCTGCAGTGAGGTAACCCTGAAGCCACCGGGAGCACGTACAGATTGAGAGTGGCTTCGTTCTCTGCGCTTTACCGTTGTATCATCTGTACTACATTTGAATAGCCGAGGAACGTCTTGCGCCGTAACGGTAATTACACAAAGGACATTACAGTTTGGTACTTGTCTACAATCATTGGGATCAGCCCTGTAACGGCCTTTCAAAAGAAATTTTCAGTGATTAAGGGTTCTCACCTCCGACAATTAACTGAGCTAGTGATTTTTCAAGCTTCTATTACCACATTTGGTGAATAATTTAAAATTATCCTGGCGTTCGCCAATTTTCAATCTAATGTGGTTCATGATAATATTTATTGTATTTGATTGTTTAAAATTAATTACTGATTGTTTTGAAGGGAAATTATCATTCAAGCTAAATGTAAAGTGTTTGTTGTCCAACTGAGATTTAATGATGTTGAATTTGTTTCGGAATCTTTATTTCCTTAGTAGTCATTTAATTTTGTTGTTTGTTTGTGAATTTTGGCAATTGTAAGACGATATATTGCTTGATATAGACTTGAGCCTTAGACTGTACGCCTCTATGAGTACCAAATAAATAAGCAGCATAGGGCTATGCTTGTAATGATAAAAAGAGGAGTTAGAAAGATTTCACCCTTGACGCGTGTACCTCTTGTTTAAAGCAATATGTATTATTACCCGGTACTCGATACAACTAAATGTCAAATATAAGCGCACTGTCGACAATAGGCACTCTTAGCTTAATGGGTTGACATTTGGAATGGCGACATCCTTCCCAAGTGTGCAGAATGTTTCGTTTTCCGGGACTGGTGCCAGACCCAGACTGTGGCACCCGGCAGCTAAGCGAGTCACAAAGTGAAGTCGCTTCCGCAGCCGTGTTATTTATTTAACGACAACGTGAAACAGCCTGGTTTTGCTTCACTGCTTGTTGTTATCACAAGCGGGCACAAACTGGAAATTATTTACGCAGCAGCGGTGTTATGAGCTAGACATATACTAAGGAGGAACATAAACAGGATGAGGGTTCAGTCGCGTTTAGTCGTTTTCACTCCCAAGAATTAATATTCATAATTTCTAAATTATGTGGAAAATACTGTTTACTCAGACAGAAGGAATATGATTGTAAACGTGCTGTTGCCATCTGTGTTTTAGAGTAGTACATCAATATATATATATATATATATATAATGAATATAAACACTGTTTGATCGTGTGTGGTGCTATACCTCCGTAACTCTCCATGGATTCAAAGTTATGGTTGTAAAAAGATGCCATTGCAGAAGCAATCACACAAAGGAACACCCATTGGGAAGTTGACGAAC
Source organism: Vandiemenella viatica (assembly GCA_031002005.1). Taxonomy (NCBI): domain Eukaryota; kingdom Metazoa; phylum Arthropoda; class Insecta; order Orthoptera; family Morabidae; genus Vandiemenella; species Vandiemenella viatica. The sequence goes on from JARYHS010013630.1 coordinate 76,553,557, forward strand.
TAGTCCCCAGAAACGGCATTTCAATGCGGGCTGTCTCGTTCCCTTACGCGAGCCGCTGTAATATCGCCGGCTCATACATAGCACCCTGCCACAAGCTTTACAACCAGCTGTCTGTTAGCTTCAAGACTAATACCTTCTGTGAAATATGATTGCCACGTATACCTTATATGTAACGGTTTTTAATCGGTTTATAACGAATTTCGGAGAAAAGTACTACATGAGATATATTCTCGCAGTTTGCATTCGGTGAAACGCGTTCCGATCGTTGTTAATTCTACCATTCGCTTCTGCAGAGTTCTGATGCTTTACTTCTCGGCTTACAAATACAGAAGTTTTGAGGAATATGCTAAACAGTGTGATAATCACGGATGTAAGTCACTTTTTTCTCGTTCTAAGAATTTATACGAAATTTACCATAGTTGTAGACAATCATTAGGTTTCTGTTGTTCCAGTTTTTGAAGGATATGCGTTACACTTCAAAAATACCAATGTAAGTGATAGAAATGTAAGCTAAAATATGATTTAGGCAACTACGGACGCTTTCACGGCAGCAAACACAGTAGAAAAACTTCTCGGGCTTTCAACCGCCTAAAATTCGAATCGTCTGGCGACGTTTCGGAAGCTGGGTCTGCGTTCATTGTAAGGCCACTGTTATGTTAAGTTGTGGTTTGGCAATGGAATCTATGCCAGCTTCCGAAACATTGCCAGACAATTCGAATTTAACGCAGCCAGAATTCCGAAAAGTTGTTAAATATGATTTCTTAAATGTATAACGTAAAATCCAAAATGTAATTAACACGATTTCTTACGTGAGAAAAACTTCATTTCGGTTTTGATTTCAACTTATTCTACATTACTCTTACCACATTTATAAAAGAAAGGCGTAATAAGACTCGAAAAAAGTAAAAACACAAATACAGCCATGTAGGGATTGCAATCCAGCAATACCGCGGAATCCGCACAAAATTAAGCGGATACACTATCCCAAAAATTGGGCAAAAACGTGTGTCAGTCTGCTGACCTTGCCTGCCCGTCGTCGCTTTTCGGCCCGACTCGGTCTCTACCGGTTTGTTGCCTCGTTTTCCCGTACCCTGCCAACTTTTTTTTTTTTTTTTAAATGGCTTTCGGCCATGTCAGCCATACAGCCTGCTGCAAGTTTGTTCTTTTGTTTCTTCAAATGTATTTGTACTATATCATCGTAATGATCATTTGTATCTCAGTATGGACAACACAGGACAGACACAACACTTGATTAAAACCACCCATGCCCATGCCCTCAGCCGGACTCGAACTACGCTGCTAGGGTCGGCAACCCTTCAACTTCACATTTGACTCGTGGCAACGAATGTGTGTTTCTGTCGTCGTTCGTGATTCGCAAAGAAATAGATTTACTACTTTTACGTTTTTATAAGAACTCCAGTTTGCTTTTGTAGAATGCATTACTTTATTTTGAGTTATATCATCTATTGCAAAATTAGCTTGCAGATCGTATACAAACAAAAAATTATACAATTGCAATTGTTTCTGGGGAAGAAGAAGAAATAATACGAAAGTTAAAACTATTGACAGGTATTTCAAATAGGAAAAATTAGTGGATGAATGGTTCCATAAGTTTTTTCTGTCCTTCATCAGATTTGAGATATTCGTTTTCAAAACGAATATTTAAACTTCATAAACTTCATGAAAGTACTATAAGATCTACGGTCACAAATTTTTCAAATACTATAAACGTTGACAAGGTTGTTCGGTTTGAATATCTCATGAAATAATGACAAAGATTTTCGTTGAATTTATTGAGTGTACGTTCCAAAAAAAAATCACCGATATTTAAACTTTTATGTCCTCCTCAAAGAAATACATTTTAATCTTGGGTTCCTTAGAATACGCGGTTTTTGCACCGCGTAAAATATTGCATCAATTTAGTCAAAGAATAACTGACAAGATTTGGTGTTAATTTTGAAGCTGATGTTATCGGAATAAGATCTGAATGGACAAGCGTCTTGGTAAATGTTGGTAAACTTCTACCTTCGTATCTGCAATTGTGCTTTTCACATGGCACACAATTAACCATTGTCGAGGTTCTATATATATAAAAAAAAAAACTGCTGACAGAGAAGTCGAACACCCGGAAACAGCTTTGACTGATTCGGACGCAGGCGACTTAAACCTGGACGGTACAATCAAAGCACAAAACGCTATCATCCACCTACTGAAATGTTTCCCAGATATAATGAATGATCTCAAAAATGTGCGGAAAGTTTTCAGAAAGTCTTTTACTTATGTTGATTTCAATCAGACCAACGAGCGAGGGAGGCAGATAGGGCTTTGTCGGCCGCTAGCTATATGTATGTTACGCTCAACGACCGAAAACGCTCATTGAGTGGGGAAAAAAACCCCGACTACCACGCGTTCTGGTTTCTGAGGAACGTCCACAACACGTTATTCGCATTGTACCATTTACACAAAAAAAACCCAGCAAGAACGCGTTGTGGCAAAAAGGCAACAACGCGAAATTTGCGTCCGTTCCTGGTCGCATTCTCCATCCATGAAGATTCACCTTTTTTATTTGATAATTGTAACGTGTCGGTTAAGAAGAATCATATATATTATTAAATTCATCCTGGACCGATTCGTAGTGAACACAAAGTGTTGGACACTAATAAGCCACAACGTGTTGTGGCCGTTTTCGAGAAATCAGAACTTGATATGCTCTTTTTTTTTTTCGATGAGTGTTTTCGGTCTTTGACCACAATTCATATAATTCTTTGCAAATAAAGTAATAGTCTGACTGCTTAGTGGATAGATAGATTATTTTATAAATTTATGTTGTTTACTGTAAGACATAAAATGTTTTCTAGAACTGAATCCTCACAGTATTTGATTATTTACTAAATAACTGAAAATTGATTTAAAACAAAAGTGTAAAGGCGTTAAGTGTTCTTAACGAAGGCTTAGGATTTTTTTAAATTAATGTTATTTTGCCAACTAAAATATTTTTAACTGTTGATTTATTAACGCAATATATACACGTTTATTATTTAATTTACTAACTCTTTAAAAACTGTTTTGAATTCGGTAGGTGTTGACGCAAATCCCACAATCTGCAAATGCGGGATTGTAATCTTTGCACCTATATCACGCTCTAAGCGGTGATAATGGATTAAGGAGTTAAAAACTGTAAACACCTGCCAAAACATTTCATCAAAGTTGATCGTAAATGTTAGAACGAAATCTGTATCATACACGTTAACTGATAATTATGAAATTTTGTGCGATTCTGATAGTTAATTTTTCTATTCTATCACACCAATCTGAAAATAGAGTAATCGTATTGTTTTTAGGCGTACAAAAAAAAATATGTTTTGACATGTTAAAAACTATTTTGCTCTATTGTAATATATTGAAACAGTAAAAATAACTGGGTTGCTTAGCAGAAAGGCGTTTTTCTCTCTGGTTATGTTTCTCTCTCCTAAAGCCATTGTTACATTACTGCAAACTATTTCCTATTTTACTTCAAATAAAATTATAGAACTGGAACTGTATTTATGAACTGTTCCCATCAATGCTGCAAGTAACATAGCTTCAAGAACTTAAGTGTGCAAAAGCGTGTAGCGGGAAAGTACATTTGTTATGTTAATTTCTTGCAATGATGGAAAGCGACGAAATTTACCCAAATGAAATTCCTCTACAGAAAGCGGAAATTCTTTATCCGTAATCAGAATTGATTTATTATCTATGTAGAAATAGCATCTGCCATTCTTTGAATGACACTCATTAAATAGAACTAAACAGGAATTCTCACTTCTTCAGATGCAGATAATCGTTTGGCTACAAAGAAATTCGTCGAATCTAAATGTTTTGTTTCAGAAGAAGGATTTCAGATCATCTTCTGTCAGATGTTGATGATGAAACTTATGGAATGTCTCTGTGTAGTCTCTGGAGTGGAAAACAAATATTTATCTGGGTAAAGAAAATAACAGATCCAAGTCAGAAAATTTAATGGAGTAATATCATTAAACTAGCCTCAAAGCTCGTCAAAAATGACGAGTTTAATGGAGTGTTCTGGCAATTAATTTCTTTGTAGTTACTTAACTAAGTAGAATTGTTATAAATAAAGCACAATATAATTTCTCGTTCCTTGTGCTGTAGTCAAATGTTTCAGCTGTCCACTTGGTCCAAGTTGCATTTCAGTATAAACCCACACTCATATCGCCGTTAGAAAATCAAAGCTTCAATCACACGCAAATTAATTAATTCCCTGTATCGCATGTCAGTGTCATCATGCATCGCGATATAAACTTGATCAAAAATCTTATAAGATTATATTGTTTAATGCAATTGTTGTAACCAAATAAAAAGCTATTGACAGCCCAATAAAAAAAAATAATATATAGCAGACGACGAAGCCAGTGCCTACTTGTGTGCAGGTCACTATTTCTGTCGTGTGAGGAATTTCCTTTGGTTAATACAGTTTACATTTCGAAGAAGCAGGTAAGGTACATCGGTGTTAAGTGTGTCTCCGCATAGGCTCCAATTGGTGCGAGCTTTAACGCTAACCCTGAGTGCTTGAGCGCACATGTGGCTGCGTGAACGGTTAAATATTCATGGAAGCGGCTCCACGGGATGAGAGCGCTGTTTGCTATCGGCCTTATGCGCAGAAATGTAATGAGCACGACCATATGGCTGGAGCGACGCGTCATACCGACCGCTTTTTGAGCAAATGGAGCAGCCTGCGCTACGCTTTGGGATAATTCGGGTGGCAGCTTTTAACCCAGCATTGTTTAACCTGATACAATCCAGACCCAGAACCTATGGGCACTTCCTTAATGCACCCATTAAACTCCCAGTTGTACACATATAATCCACACTGCAGGGCTACGGTTTTGTCGAAGGAAAACTTCGTTTCTCATTGATTTGAATTAAAATATTTTAACAGAGACAAATGACTAACGTTCCGTTTACATTTGTATTAACATACTAGCTACTGCCTAAAATTGTTACGCGCTGATCTCTTAAATCAATGAACTATTGCTTCTAGCTCTGCCCAAATTAAAGAACTACACTTGCTTTAGCACAGCTAACATGTTTTTCATTCTGAGTGTAATTAAAAAAATATGTAATAATGGCAAACACTTATCAAAATTTCTTTCTAAGCAATGTTCCAGCGTCAACGAAAATACAAAGATTTACAGGCTTACATCGCAAAACGGTACAACTGGTCAATTACAATACATGGAAATCCCTTCGAGCCTTATTAGTATTATCGGAACACTGACTTTAAGTCTGACTGGATGAACTACCATTCCAACAACGTTCATAGAATTTTTTAATTCTGCCGCTCAAACGCTGGTGATATTTTGATCACTCAAGGGTTTCTGTCGAAGTATATTTTAACTCATTTCCATCAATTTCGGCAAATTGCTTTTGTTGATTACAGATGCTCTATTTTAGTATTGGCCCTGATACAAAATTTCTCTCCACCTGTTATTTGGGAAATATCTCTGAGAAGAGATGAAGTGAGATCTTTCACGATTTGACATTCTTAATTATAGTCAACAAGTAGTGAAAAATGTCGTAAATTCAGTGAGAAATGATTGGGTTGCGTCGCTCGGATGTGAGATAACGGCTGACATAATGACAGTGAAAACATCGCTAGCAAGGGGAAAAAAGCCAATAGTAAGTTTTTCCCCTGACTTTGTGGTTTGTGTGAAATTTCGCTGATTTTGCAGCCTCATTAATAGTGAAAGGTTTTGTTTTTTTTTGAGACACTTTTTCCTTCTCTTATAAAAAAAAATACTCTAGGATTCTTATATGTTATACCGATGGCGTATTAATGTTCAAGGTCATTCAGTGTGTATTCCTCAACCTTGTATGGATTATTCTTAGGTTCTTTTTTTTTTTTTTTTTTTGCGTCAAAGCTTACGCATTCAGATTTGTGAGTTTTTTGTTGTGGAAATTATTGAACTATGAAGTTATCTGCGTCTAACATAGATATTAGTGTTATAAACAACTGCGTAATGTAAAAGGAACGCAATATCGATATTGATGGTTTAGGAGATCCTGTTTTGAGGACAGAGTTTGCAAGAGCTTTGGATGGCTTATAATCAAGTAAAGTAGTAGGATTTGATGAGATTCCTGCAAAACTTCTGAAATCTCTAGGAGAAGAAGAAATCCAGAGATTATTCTAACTGATATTAAAAAGTTATGAAGCAATAGAAATTCCAACTGATTTTAATGAAACTATCATTTTCGCACTTCCGAAGAAAACAGAAGCCGACAAATGTGAGAATTATAGCACTGTAAGTCTAACATCACTTGCTTCAAAATTACTGACAGGAATAATATACAGAAGAGTGGAAAGGGTAGTAGAAGAGATAGTAAGTGAAGATCAGTTTGGCTTTAGAAAAAACCACAGTACAAGGGAAGCAATTCTGGCTTTAAGATTAATACTTGATGGATGGTTCAAGAAAAACAAAGATGCTCTTATGTCATTTGCTGACTTAGAAAAAGCCTTTGATAATTGTAGGTGGAATAAGATGTTACTTTTTTTAAAAAAGAAGTGAGGTCTTAAATATCGAGATAGAAGAATACTTTATAATTTATAAAAGAATCAAGTTGCTATAATAAAAGTAGAGAATCATGAGAGATATGTAGCAGTTAAAAAGACTGTGAGACAAGGTTGTAGTCTATCCCCATTAATATTCAATTTGCATGTAGATGAAGCAATAAAGGAAGTGAAAGAAAAGCTTGCGTGTGGCTTAAGTATTCAAGGAGAAAAGTCAGTATGCTACGATTTACTGATGATATTGTCTTGATGGCAAAACAGCTTAGGATATTGAGAAGTTACAGAATGGCAGGAACAAAATACTGAAGGAAGAGTTTGGACTAAATATAAATAATAGAAAGACAAAAGTAATAAAATGCAATAGAAATGATACTAATATTAGTAGATTAAATATAAAAATAAGATCGGAAGTAAAATTACAACTAATAGCCGAAACAGATATGATGTTAAAAGCGGAATAGCAATAGCAAAAAGAGCCTTGATGATAAAGAGGAATCTTTTAGTTTCAAATATTGATCTATAACTTTGAAACAAACTTTTCAATAGTTTATCTGTGGAGCATAGCACTACCGTATATACCAGAAAGGTATATATGTATTATGGGTTTATTAATTAACAGTTAGCTCTGTAACAGCTTGCACGTAAAACTATTGTTTTACACCGAATAATAAGATCCGTAATAAATTCAGTCCTGTCGCGAAACTATGTAAAGCTGATAGGTTTTACTTGTTTATTAATGATGCTATTAACAATAAGTGAGGTTATTATGACACTATATTTTGACCCACCTCATGGAGGCATCGAGACTTCGTAAGTTATTATTTACTTTTGGTAGCCACAGTTGTGTGATGAACGTACTAAAATGCATTTACAATAGTCACAAGTTCACAGGAATAAGCAATATGCAAAACACACACACATCAGAAGTATGTAGTTGAACACCTTTTATTCCAACAGTTGATGTCTTACATTAGTACTCCGACCACCGACTGAAATTAGATATCACTTGCCCGAAGATCACAAGTCCTTATGAGTGGAACGTTTAATCCCAAAATACTCTCCTTTAATTAGCAATACCTTAAATGCTTGTGCTAACAATTTCTAGTCCACAATAGCACATTATCAGCTCTCGAAGAACCGCTCTGTGGATTTTCACATCGCCTGGCTCGTCTTACATTAGCGACGTTAAGCCAATAGTTGTTTCACGTTGCTGAAGCGCGTATTACGTATCCACATGCCTGGATAAGTCTTCAAAACACATTACTTCACTTCTGAGCAACTACCACTTTCGCATAGACACAATCTTCTGGGATGTCTTCAGTCCCAGAGTATGGGGAAGTTCTTGAAAAATCAATTGCATCTCCTTCCAATTCATCTAGTGTTATCTTCGCTGATGTGGCTTTATTGGATGTGTCACTTCCGTGTTGGTGGCATATTTTGCTATGACCTGAGTCATTAGCAAGTTTTGTTGCTGTAGTAGCTGCATCATGGTGTCTAGCTGGCATCTACTGTCGCTGCTCGGTGTAGCACGTTGGTTGTGCTGCTGCCTCAGGATGGGCTGTTGCTACGGAGGTGTAGTTTTGTGCCGGAGTCGTGAGTTGATATGTGGCTTGTATTGACTGGGCGTCGGCTTGTCGACGCGTAAGTGTTTCTTCATTGGGCACCCACTGTAGCAGGCAGGTTGGTTGCCACTACAGTTGCAGCATGTAGATGTTCCATCTCTTGGAATGTTGCAGTTTGCAACATTATGAGCCGCCGCGTATCTCACGCAGCGCTCCTGCCCCGTACAGTCGCGGGCCAGGTGACCATGGCCCTAGCAGCGAAAGCACTGAGCCAGGGCAAGGGGTGGTCTCTTCTTCTTTTCCAGATAAACCTTATGTCCGAGGAGAGTTGTCGTCCTCTTCACCCGCGGTTCACGCTCCGTAGGCTGAAACGTGTACAGCGGAAGACGATCTTCAGTGCCCGGGCGACGCATCTGCTGCACGGCCAAGGCGACGATACCACCGCTGTTGAGCACAGCTGCCACCGTCTCCTCAGGCACATCAGCCGGAAGCCCACGGACGACCAGTCTATTTGGTCGCCGTGGGAACTGTGAGGGGGTGGAGGCCGCGCCCGTTCAGGAATTCCGTCAGACGACGGAGTTGCGTCGGGTGCTGCGGTTTAACTGGGAAGCAGAGGAGGTGGTCTTCCGTTTCCCTGGTGAAGGCGATCAGCAGTTCTGCGTAGTTCCCTTCTTAAAATGTGGTGAGCGGAAGCGCAGGTACCTTTTCATCCTGTTGGTCTTCAGCTTGAGGCTTGAGTGTGGTCGGCCTTGGATCTTGAAGCTTGATTGTTGCCGGTGGCGTCGACTTGCTTGGAGCAGGTTTCTTGGTGTATGTGGTGTTACCATCAGGGTCGAAGCCGAAGATTCTGAACCTTTTCCGCAGCAGAAAAGTGTATTTCTTGAAGTCGTAATGGCCCGAAAGCATGTTTGGAAATACCAGTGCTTCCCGCCACACGGTTACCCCACGCAGGAGAATCTTCTCGGCGTAGTGGCTGTGTTCAGGTGCTGTCATGACTCGAAAAGTCGTCAGTTGGTATAGCCCAGACGAACTAGGTGGACAGCGATGGAGTGCCTCCACTTGCGAGTGTTGCCGTCAGCCAGGCGGCGTCTCCAGACCCTCATCGAGGTATCTTCCGGTGAGATGTTTCGATGGTCTCTCTCTGTAGCTCCCTTGGTAAGATGAGATACTTCCCCGATTAAGCGATGAACTGCGGAAAAGCACTGGGAGAAGTCCCACGCTTCGGCATGACAAGTCGTTCAGTTCGAGTTCACTGTCTAACCCCGCGCTAGTACTGCGAGAGCTAACACATGACTGACTGCGAGTCTAGCATAAAGTAGTGCTTCTCGCGCTATGTCGATTATTGATACATGCACAGATACTCTTTAATTGTGGATCACTAGGTTATTGTAGTTTCACAAGATGTCCCTAAATGCATTGTGAGTAGTTATCTAACTCAGTGGTTGATTAGAGCAGATTAAACCCACCACATTTTTAGTTTGTAAGTGATCTCGATTCGTGACTGGTTGCTACAGCCCTTATGAAAGCATCACAGAACTGATACGTAAATTGGGCTGGGATAGTTTGGAAGACGTAGTTTGCGTTAGAATTTATTGGAGAATATGCGAAAAACTTTAAATTACGAGTGTAATGAAATACTTCTTCCGCCAGCCTATTTAGGTCGCAATGCCCGGAGGGATAAGATTCGAGAAATAAGATTCTGTACTGATGTTTTTATGTATTCCTTCTTTCCTCGTGCTTTTCGGGATTAGAATGCGTGGTGCTTAGCACCCTCTGCCACCCACAATGTTTGTGATTTGTAAAGTATGGATGTAGATGTAGAAAGAAGCATTTGAAATATGGTACTATAGAAGTACTCTGGTATTAGTGTAAAAAGGACGAAATCAACGAGTTTTGGAAATAATCGGTGAGAAAAGAAGTTTATGGAAAAGGCTTACAGACAGAAGACTGATAGCAAGATAGTATAGTAGGAGTGTTTTTTTTTATGATTTTTTTTTCGCTGCCTCTATGGCTGTTGCTGAAGTCCCACTACCTTTGGTAGTACAAGGCTTCAGTTAAGGTGTTGTTTTGGGGACACGTAATTGCTATGGACGCCGTAGGCGTCCTTATATTAAAAATTCCCTACTGGGTTTGTATGGTCAGTTGGGGATCATCGCCGTAATCAGTTGCGTTAGCAACTTGACGATTTTCCCCAACTGATTTTCTCGTTTTGTCTCGTGGTTGCTGCATTGGTGCACGTGCTTGTCAGTTTTGTCGGTCGGTTTGGTATTTACTGTGGCTTGATGTCTTTATTGTGGGCCGGCTGGTCCTTCGACTGGTTGGGTGTGGCTGGGTGTATGTTGAAGACTTCCGATGGTGGCTTGGAGCTTCCTCTTCACAGGACATCCCCCGTAGCTGGTGGCGTGGTCAGAACCACAGTTAGCACATGTCGGCGTTGCTTCTCGCGGACGTTAGCAAACCAGGTTGCTGTGGTTCTTACCGCAGCTGACGCAACACACATGCTTGTGACAGTCCGAGGCTTGGTGCCCGAAGCCTTGGCAACGGAAGCATTGCTGTAAGACTGCCATTGGTCTCCTCCTATTTAGCCGGTTTTTGAAGTCCATCCGCTCCTCTTACTGTCTTGGCTGCTGGCCAGGGTGGTGTGCTTGACTTTTGTGAGGACGCTCCTGTCTGGTGCTGGGCGTGTAGTGGAGCTTTCGTCTTGAGGTGATTCCGCTCCCATGTTGGTGGAGTTTTCTGGAGGTGATTTTGCATGTTGTGTGACCACTGCTGTGTGCCGAGTGTTCCCTTGCAAGTCCATGCTGTGTTTTATGTTCATAGTTTCTAAGAATTTCTTGACGTCTTCGAGATCTGCTTACCTCATTCAGGTTACGAGCAGCTGAGTTGGCGATGAGGATGCATGCGCCATTATTGTCTCGTCCTGATGGGATTCTTTTGATGGGGGACGTTCCTGATCGTTGTGGCTGCTGTCCTGTTGCTCAGTTTTATTTGGTTGCTGCTCGATGTCTTCATGGTTAGATGATGTCAGAGTCTCTTGCTCCATCGCTGGTTCTGCATTGCTGCTTGAGCTTAAAGTATTCATTCTCCTTTAAGTTCTTGGAAAGGACAAGTGGTACTTGAATGTAACGGGACCAATCTTCCTTTTTTGTGATGATGGGATTGGCGTTAAGTGCATTCGCTGAATCCTAGAGTGTTTGCATCACTTTCCCATACAAACAGCTTCTTCCCTGTTTTTACTCTGAGTTGCACTTGGAGCGGGATATCCTCACCGTAGTAAAACTTCTCCCACTTTTCCGGTGTGAGCGGCCTGAATTTATACTTGTTGCCTCCACCCTCACAGCGGAAATAAACGACAGTCTCCATGTTTTTGAAGTCGTCGACATCGACGATTGTGGATGTCGGTGTTGACTATGATATCCATGATGAGTCGTCCGCTCGAGACATTTTCGACCAAGTTTAGTCTTGGTGAATCGAAGCGGGAGCGTCGTATGGGGCGGGCCTCTCGCCGACGTTATCTTCCGACTGCTTGCGCGGAGTACTTGCTTCCGGACGCATAGGCTCATTGTCCCTGCCTAACCATGCGGATTGGTAGCCACGCCATTTACTGCCAGTTAATCACAGCCAGATTATTTTGAAGTGTGTTGTCTTTCTACATTTATTTCAACATAATCTAGAAGGAGCAACATTTTGCTATTGGTATGGCTTATAGTTTAGAATTGTGATTGGTCTTTTATGACGGTCAATACCTGTAACGTATTATCCTAGCGAGTTGACTTCCGGATTCCTGGTCTTCTGGGCGCGCTCTTAGAACGTTGCTGACAGCTGTCTGAAGCACTCCGTCAGCGACGGGATGTTGGCAGTATCGTGCAGAATTGCAGTCGGGAATCTGCTCGGTAAGTGGAGTGCCTACAGAACACTGAAAATGATGGTCTACAATAGCACCTTCATAAACTTTTTAAAAAGTATCTTAGGGAGTGCAAAAAAATCACGAATGGTGATGAGCGGAATATTACCTAAGCGAATAGAAATATACAGATCAGTTAGACAGGGATGCCTCCTGTCTATGGACTTATTTATTCTCGCAATAGAACCATTAATAATATGTTATAACCGCCACTTGGAAGGAATAATCATAAATGGAAGAAAATTTACAAACCAAGCCTATGCAGATGACGTCACCGTGTTTTAAACGGATAATAGTGAAATTAAAATTGTGGAAAGTGTACTAGTATCATACTGTAAAGCGTCGTGCGCAGTAATCAACAATAAGACAACAAAAGTAATGAACATTGGGCAAGGAATTGACGAAATAAGATCGAAATGGGCAGAAGTGAAGAAGATGAGAATACTTGGTATTAACTTCACGACCAGCGTTCAGAGCAGGCTGGAAAGAAATACTGCACCTTGTCAGAGCATTTCTTAACGATAATAAAGTAAGAGAATTGAACGTGATTCAAAACGTGTGATTTGTAAATTCATTGCATTATCGAAATCAGGGCATACCTGACACCTTTTGCCCATTCCTAATCAAGTTTCAAAGAATATGGAGTCTACAATAGGATGGTTTGTACAGCAAGGGGAAATATTTAAAGTAAAGTTTAATACCCTGACTCTACCCCTTAGCAAAGGAAGTCTGGAACTACAAGACATCAAATATAAGTCTCGTGCTATGATCATAAAAGACATGTCACGATTTAATCGTACAATCCACCTCGCTGCCTCACCAAACTGTGTCAAGTGCAACCTAGAAGATACGTTACAACACAGACTTACTGGTTGCATACTACGCCCTATCTAGAAATGGACGAGATGGAAACTATGAGCGCTAAACAGAACGTCGGACACTGCATTTACAAATAAAGATACACTCCTGGAAATTGAAATAAGAACACCGTGAATTCATTGTCCCAGGAATGGGAAACTTTATATACACATTCCTGGGGTCAGATACAACACATGATCACACAGACAGAACCATAGGCACATAGACACAGGCAACAGAGCATGCACAATGTCGGCACTAGTACCGTGTATATCCTCCTTTCGCAGCAATGCAGGCTGCAATTCTCCCATGGAGACGATCGTAGAGGTGCTGGATGTAGTCCTGTGGAACGGCATGCCAAGCCATTTCCACCTGGCGCCTCAGCTGGACCAGCGTTCGTGCTGGACGTGCAGACCGCGTGAGACGACGTTTCATCCAGTCCCAAACATGCTCAATGGGGGACAGATCCGGAGATCTCGCTGGCCAGGGTAGCTGACTTACAACTTCTACAGCACGTTTGGTGGCACGGGATACATGTGGACGTGCATTGTCCTGTTGGAACAGCATGTTCCCTTGCCGGTCTAGGAATGGTAGAACGATGGGTTCGATGACGGTTTGAATGTACCGTGCACTGTTCAGTGTCCCCTCGACGATCACCAGAGGTGTACGGCCAGTGTAGGAGATCGCTCCCCACACCATGATGCCGGGTGTTGGCCCTGTGTGCCTCGGTCGTATGCAGTCCTGATTGTGGCGCTCACCTGCACGGCGCCAAACACACATACGACCATCATTGGCACCAAGGCAGAAGCGACTCACATCACTGAAGACGACACGTCTCCATTCGTCCCTGCATATACGCCTGTCGCGACACCACTGTAGGCGGGCTGCACGATGTTGGGGCGTGAGCGGAAGACGACCTAACGGTGCGCGGGACCGTAGCTCAGCTTCATGGAGACGGTTGCGAATGGTCCTCTCTGATACCCCAGGAGCAACAGTGTCCTTAATTTGCCGGGAAGTGGCGGTGCGGTCCCCTACGGCATTGCGTAGGATGCGGCGGTCTTGGCGTGCGTCCGTGCGTCGCTGCAGTCCGGACCCAGGTCGACGGGCACGTGCACCTTCCGCTGACCACTGGCGACAACATCGATGTACTGTGGAGACCTCGCGCCCCACATGTTGAGCAATTCGGCGGTAAGTCCACCCGGCCTCCCGCATGCCCACTATACGCCCTCGCTTAAGTCCGTCAACTGCACATACGGTTCACGTACACACTGTCGCGGCATGCTACCAGTGTTAAAGACTGAGATGGAGCTCCGTATGCCACGGCAAACTGGCTGACACTGACTGCGGTGGTGCCCAACCGCTGCGCAGCTAGCGCCATTCGACGGCCAACACTGCTGTTCCTGGTGTGTCCGCTGTGCCGTGCGTTTGATCATTGCTTGTACAGCCCTCTCGTAGTGTCCGGAGCAAGTATGGTGGGTCTTACACACCGGCGTCAATGTGTTCTTATTTCAATTTCCAGGAGTGTATAATAACACATGAATTTAGTTCTTGCCCCAAGAAAAAGAACAGCGCAACATGCTGGCATTTAGTGAACAAGTAATCGACTTTAAATACATCAGAATTTCCAACCTCAGCGAAAAAGTGTTTATTTTGTGGTACTGTATCTTTGATTTCAACTCGTAATGTGTTTACCGTACTTCACATGATTGGTCAAATCATTTCTTCCGCCATGTTAACGTCACAACCACAAACTGCATGAAATACAAGTCTGTCCTCTTTTCTTGATTTTAACATGCATGGAAATTCTACGGGATATGATTTCATAAATTTCTGGTAACACTGTTTCTTACAGTTATTCATGGTTACAGCAGAGTTACACAATGTACACAATTTACCTACCAAGCAGCAACACAATGCACGGGGGACTATCCGGAAGTGGAAGAAAACGATATTCAAACGATTGTTGAATCGACTTTCAGAAATACTAACGATGTAAATTCGGGGAGACTGATTGATTAATTGTTGACAACAATAAAATGATCTTCGTAATGGCGTGATTCTTAGAGTTAAGCGAAAGAAGCTTCTACGCTCGTAAAACTGCTCTTGCAGCCATTAATGAAATCGAAAACATACCACGACTGTCTGTAAAAACCGCAATAACCTTGTTCCATACAAAGATCTTACATAGGCGATGGAATTTAAGTTTGGAAATTCGTAAAATAACACAACTCATCCCTAAAATTACATCACTTTCCTTAAATTTTGCAGGAAAACCGTAAAAGGAGGCGGCTATGCTTATCATTATAACATAACAAATCTAAAAGCATGTTCTGAATTGCTACGGAAGCATAGTTTTGAAACTGACAGTGAACTATTGAAAGTTAATTACAAATTGGCCATACTCTTAATCTTTAAGAAACAAATGAATTATAAGATTACTATAGACTGGACGCTACGCAATGCCACCGGTCTACATAAACAAAATAAAATAAAAGATGCTAGACCTTATACCTTCTATTTTTGTTTACTTCACCATTCTTACCAACCATACCACGTACCGCGATGCCTCACATCTATTAATTATTTAATCGTTAGACGAACGAAGCTTATTTTGACGCCAACTGGAAATGAATGGATTACTGTTGAAATAATGCTGGCCTATCCTCGTCCTGGAAATGCCAGATTTTTATCTGGTCATTGAAATATTCGTGCATTTAAAAAAATTTAGCTTATAGTTTTTACTCGCTTAACGCCTTATATAGTACGAATACGCTATCTAAAATTACGATACTCTGCCTCCGAACCACGTGAACTATCTTCGCGGACCAATAGTTGAGAAACACTGGTCTATTGCATTTCAAAACATACTAATGATAGAAGCGTGGTCCTTGCTCCAGACTAGCGTTACATCCATTTGTTGCGTGATAGCACGGTCCTACGCTATAGGGGCTATTTGGTAAGAATTCATTGTGATGCAAAGTGTAATGATTTCACAAAACTCAAGTGATGAAATTGCTTAATAATATATTCCTGATATTTATAATATTTGTCATTGAGCCACCAAGGCGTATAAGAAATAATGACTTATAATACTTTCCAAATTACTTTATTTTCCAATTTTTTTACGTTGCGTGTCAACACACAATTATTTTTCCTCCTTTGTGGATACTAACCGCTTTAGATCTATGTATTATAGATTTGGCTGCAAAAATAATTGCCTAAGAAATGTTCCAAGGAGTGCTCGCTATAAGAATGTGATTTGCTCTAATTCGTATAAACAATAAAAATAAAGTATTAAATAAATGTAGTATTCGCATTCAATATTTCTGAAACAATTGAAATAATAGCTGTAGGTACTCCAGTTGGAACAATTATTTATCAGAACAACTTTCAGCAGTTCAAATAACTGATTTTGAAGAGCTTGTTTTTAACTTTTCAATCACATTTTGCAGTCTGCTTTTATGTTTAGTTTTAATTTTTTATTTGCAGTACAAATATTCTTTCATCCTCATAATCTGCGTTATGGTCTCGTAAGTAATACAAATCTGTTTCCGCATTTGTGAAACATAATGACAACTTGTTTTGCTCATGATAAAATTTATGAATTTCGTACTTCTTACATGACATTAAAAGTTTTTTTTTTTTTTTTTTTTTTTAATTCACATGAACTCTCGATTTTGAGTGTTCCGTATATTTTTATCTATTTTAATCATGCTTTCCACTGCATCTACCTTCACGAACATCACCTAGAAACTCGTGAAAAGAGGTGAGACAAAGGCAATGCCATTCGTCAGGAGGAAATAATGGTCGGCGCTACATCAAAGCAGCAGCCGTGACTTACGAGCGTGTCAAGCGCTGATTGCGCGCCTTTCATTGGCCATCGCCTCGGGCTCACTGGCTGATGAAAGCAGTGACAAATCTCGACAAAGCAAACCTGAGACATGATTCGTGATTCGGCGTAGTTGCGCTGACATCTAGTACAGAGGATATCGTCCAGTGAGTAGCAACGGCCATCGAAGTGCTAAACGAAAATAATTACCACTTTAAATAAAGCAAGGGGTTAAGCAGAAAGCAGATAATTTAGATTTAAAAGTATTTGAGATCCACTGTGGAATCACAATTTA
Organism: Vandiemenella viatica; assembly: GCA_031002005.1. Classification (NCBI taxonomy): domain Eukaryota; kingdom Metazoa; phylum Arthropoda; class Insecta; order Orthoptera; family Morabidae; genus Vandiemenella; species Vandiemenella viatica. The sequence continues at coordinate 76,570,570 of JARYHS010013630.1, forward strand.
ATTTTAAGTCTTCTTATTTTATTTTCTCGTTACACATGCAGTGAAACGATTTCCATGAAGCTCCGTAGTTACAATACATACTGAAATTAGTCAACACTTTGTAACCTAACAGTCACATTCCGCCGACCTGCAAATAGTACCGGGGTAAGCGGACGAATACATTGTTTCATGTTAGCCTTGACCTAGCTATGGCATTGGGCGGCTTGCGTCGCGGAGTGTTAGACGCTAAGTAATAGTGCGGTGTATTAAACATCATGAAAAAGACTGAATGTGCTTAGCCGGGACAATGCGTGTGTTACATAAACTTCGAACAGTGCAGAATATAGAAGAACATTAGTTGTGACATTAAAAGTAATTTGGTGTAAAGCGGACTCAATTATTAATTTCCTTTTATCTGAAGAATCTTGCAATCTACGGTTGACGAAGTTTCGATTAACCTTAATATTCAAATTGTAGTAGTGGCCAACCGGTTCGTCGTTCTAAGTTATTGCAATAAATGTGTGGTGGACTTATCTTTCTGATCTCGTACTTGATGACTTTTTTTCTAATTATTTATCCACCTTTTGTGTCGGGCTGGTTTTCGTACGCTACCTGGCGACCTACAATGACAACGAACTATTTAAAATTAGATTAACATGCTTCTAGAACTGTGTCTTTTGAGAGAACATATTTTCGCAAGTATTAATTTACCTCTAATTATAAAACAGAGCATATATGTGGCTTACACGTCAGGACTGAAAGTATATAAATGTCTTACAACTTGTTCACAAACAAAAACTCTATTATCAAAATTTTTAACGTTAGCACTAAGGTATAAAGTAGAACGAAATTGATTGTTCATTAGTGTCAATTGAGTTAGCCCCAACGAAAATAATAAATTTCCAATATAAACCAAGTCCCTATTAGTAAATATTACTAAGACTATAAAATCTTACACTTAATTGGATAAATTAATCCGTTCTTCATAAGTCCGATGTCACAGGCTAAAAAAGGATAAATGTTTTGGAAATGATTCACAAAAGTTAGAACTTCAGTAAATAAAAGAATGAATCCCATATGTGAGTCTTCAGCATTCGGTAGAAACAGAACATACATAATAAAGAAACAGAATATACACCATCAAGAAAAACTTCATCTTTCAATCAATTTACACTGTCTTCCGAGGAAAAAATCCCTTGGTTCTCTTAATATTTTCTTCATTATTAAATTAAATATTTCCTGCTCCGGAACTATTATTGCAGATCTCTAGACACGTTTTCGGTACAACGTGAACATAACGTCACCAAAACGGCTCTCGTGAAAGCAACTTAAATTAATAATAAAGTTTCAATCGTTATTCTGGTTCAGGTCGCATTTCTACCTAGCCACAAACTCCACTAATATTTCCACTAGAAATTCAAAGCATCTAACACTCCCGCATTACTATATACACTATATCGCATGTTAGTGACGTCATGAATGGCGATATAAACTTGAAATGTTATAATGTCACCAATTTTACCGCAGAATTAGTCTTTTCGTAGTACTTGGCTTCGTGTTCACTTCCTACATAACATTAGCTTAAAGGATTTTTATGGGCAGTAGCAACTTTTTCTATTGGTTACATATTCCCAAACACTGTAGCACATAGAGTGTCTACCGTAAGAAGTTCAGCATCCTAATGGACCTATGAAGTATCAATGTTTGAAAGGAAAAGAAAGGTTGTTAGGTTGTTGTCCCCCATGCCTCATTAAACCTGATCTGATTTAATGGCTTCGATTAGACAGGAAACATATATGGTTCAGATTAGATACGTTGCAGTTTTTTGCTAATTTTTTTTATTTATTTCTTATGGCAGAAGAAATACCAAAACTATAACTACGTTGACTCACAATAAATAGAACTAAACATGGATGTTACTACAGACTGATGTTCAACAATTGCAGCCATTCTGTTGCTTCTGTGGTTGCTTCGTGAATATGATGCATTGTATCTCTGAATCTCCTAAGAGCGCATTCCATGGTGATGTCGTGAATTATTTGCTGGTAGTTACCGCAGTCACAAGAAGGGTTCTCTATAATTTCCCACTTGTACATCTAGTAGTTGCATCTACCGTGGCCTGTTCTCACACGGTTCATTGTCCTCCAGGTTTTCCTTTAAAAATAAAATAAAAAAAAAGAATAGGAAAATCCATACCAAGCGGGCGGGATTGCATAATTGTCGTCATGACGTTCTTATGTGTTTTCAGGAGGGCTTGTTGATAGCGTAAAATTCTTGTTGCATACGTACAGAGAGATAAGATTTTGTAAGTGTTAAAACTAAGTATTAGGAAATATGATGACGAACATAAGGCGCAGATACCCCTTTTAAATCAGTCCTAATTTCAATCAATGGAATATTAAAGTCGCAGAACGTATGGAATATGGTGTTTTAACTGTACAGATTTTTTGTGATATTTATTGACTATCTGTTGCCAGTGTTTTTATTTTATAAAGATTTAAGAACGAAGTGACTTCTTGTACCCCAGAGTCCCGTACGGTCGATTTGACCTACTTATTTGCCGCAACCAGTATTCACAAATTTTGCTAATACAGAGAAATGAATTAAATTGGTTTAACATTTAATGCCGATATGCAGTCAAAATAATAAAGAGCACTATGTAGAACCATATATAAACGTTAATAGGTATTCTTTGCAGTGCCTTGACTAATTATAGCTACTCATTTATGATAGTTGGTATACACTAAAGTGCAAAACGTTATGGGATAGTGTAAATATCCAGATGACGGTAGCACTATTAACGGGAAGGAATTCAGCCATGGTCTTTTAAAGGAAGCATTCGCCGGGAATAATTTGAGGAAAACATTGAAAACCCGAATTTGGATGCTCGGACGGGGATTCGAACCTGCGTCCTTTCGAATGCGAGGCCAGAGGACCTACGATGATCCGATTTTCGGTAAAGAACTCTTGATTTGCCGTGAAAAGGGTTACAGGATAACATGTAGGACGTGTTGGATGTTCTTTGACTCCCAGGCAACAAAAAAGGGCTCTTGCTGTCTAACAAGTTATAGATATTGTAGGAAGCTATTTGAAGAAACATCCTAAGAATGTGCGATAATTACACATGGTGTGCAGCGAGAAGGTGTGATTGGAAAGGATTGGTTGGAACATTTTGATGGATCCCTTCTATTGTCGTGAATGGGTGAGCGCATCCTATGGTAGTTCTATAAGTACTATATGTAGCACCGTGAATAGGCCACTTTACTTTACGTGCAAGTTCAAACTTGCGAATTAGTCACTTAGGTAATAACACCGTTAAGTTCATTGTTACTTTTATTGCACGATCGTCTAAAAAAAATAAAAATAAACACTTTGTTGTTAACCAAGCGACGTTGGAAGAATCTCGTATAAAGAGAAAATAATAATATGTTGCAATGTTAACAAAACATCCGCTATACATCCACATTAAAAATTGCGGATGTGTATGCGAAAACGGATGTAGGATCTGAAACGAAAGTTCAGCAGTTGCGCATGCAGATATCCGTTACATCCCTAATATGAAAGATACTTTGACGTGATTATTATCGCACGAATTGACAGACTTTTAACGCGTAATGGTAGTTGACGCTAGACGCACGGAACATTCCATTCCGAAAATTGTTCATGAAGTCAACATTCTGAGATCCACAGTGTCAAGAGTGTGCTTTGTATTTTTAATTTCCGGTCATATCTCCCGCCATGGACATCTACAGTAGCTGACCACGACTACCTGATGACCGAGACCAGCGACGTCAGCGTCAATGTGTCTGCGTTGACAGACTGGCATCACTGCATTAAAGAACAACAACAATTAATGTGGTACCTACGACAGAGGATTTCGTGCATAAAATGCATCGAAATTTGGCGTTTATTGGATATGACAACATAATACAGATGAGATTGTCTCTGTTAACAAACCATCATCCACTGCAGTGTCTCTCCTGGACTCGTGATCGAATCGGTTGAGTCCTAGATGACCAGGAAAATGTTGCGCGGTCAGATGAGTCGCAATTCCATTTGGTAAGAGCAGGGTTAGAGAGTGGCGCAAAATCTATGAGCGAGGCCATTGGTCTAGGTTGTCATGAAAGCACTGTGCAAGCTGGTGGTTGTTCCATTAAGGTATGAGCTGTGTTTATATGGCATGGACTAGGACTTCTGAACATTTCTCTGGAAATGATTATGCAGAGACGATTAGCAGGTATTCACGTCTTTTTATTCTCAATCAACGATGGACTTTCCAGGACGACTCTGCGCCATGCTACCGGGTAAAAATCGTTCGTAATCGTTTGGAGAACATTCCGCACATTTAAATCCAACTGGTAATTTTATATGAATCGCATTAAGCGAAAAATGGGAAATTAGTTCAATTTTATTTATCAAATTACTGCAAAATCGAATATACCTTATTTTACTCCTGGGAGCATGGGTTGTACATTGTCCAAAACCTTCACAACGTCCGAACAGTATTTTTAACGTGAACCACGTCCAGCGAAATAAATAGAAAGATGATCAGATACTGCCTCTTTTATTTATCAGATTCTCAACGTCACATGAAGATGAAACATAATTTATTTATTCATGGGGTCCTAGATTACATAGCGTTCGAAAAGCATACGAAAATATGTTGGTTAGTGTTTTCATGAGTCGTTCAGAGTGAAATGTAAATTATTTCTCGCAGCCGAAATTGTCATCATCTGATATATATAAAGTTACTCCAAATTTGATTGTTGAAATCGACATCTAAATCATATGCTCATCGTTGTTGATATTGTTGTGAGAATTAATTGTTTATTCTCAACAAGGGAAGCAATTCTGTCTTTAAGATTAATACTAGAAGGGCGGATCAAGAAAAACAAAGATACTTTTATGGCATTTGTTGATTTAGAAAAAGCATTTGATAATGTTAGGTGGGACAAGATGTTCAAAATTTTAAAGAAGTCAGGTCTAAAGTATCGAGATAGAAGAATACTCTATAAACTATATAAGAATCAAGTGGCTATAATTAAAGTAGAGAATCACGAGAGACATGCGTCAGTTAAAAAGGGTGTGAGACAAGGTTGTAGTCTGTCCCCGTTAATATTCAACTTGTACGTAGAAGAAGCAATGAATAAAGTCAAAGAACAATTTCCATGTGGCATAAGTTTTCAGGGAGAAAAAATCAGTATGCTACGATTTGCTGATGACATTGTCTTGTTAGCAGAGAGGGCTGAGGATATTGAGAGGTTACTGAATGGCATGAACAAAATACTGAAGGAAGATTTTGGACTGAATATAAATCAAAGCAAGACAAAAGTGATGAAATGTAGCAGAAATGATACCAATACTAGTAGATTAAATATAAAAATAGGATCTGATGCAATAGGAGAAGTAAGTGAATTCTGTTACTTGGGAAGTAAAATTACAACCGATGGCCGAAGCAGGAATGATGTTAAAAGCAGAATAGCACTAGCAAAAAGAGCATTCATGAAAAAGAGAAATCTTTTAGTTTCAAATATTGATCTAGGAATTAGAAAGAACTTTTTAAAACTCTTTGTGTGTAGCACAGCACTTTATGGTAGCGAAACATGGACTTTAGGAATACCGGAAATAAAGAAAATTGAAGCATTTGAAATGTGGTGCTACAGAAGAATGCTGAAAATTAAGTGGACAGACAAAGTAAGAAATGAACGAGTTTTGGAAATGATGGGTGAGAGAAGAAGTTTGTTGAAGAAGCTTACGGAAAGAAGAGACAGGCTGGTAGGTCATATTTTGAGACATGCTGGATTGGTTAATTTGTTAGTGGAGGGAACTGTTGAAGGTAAGAACTGTAGAGGAAGACAGAGATTAGAATATATGAAACAGATAATTGAGGACGTGGGCTGTAAGGGGTATGTAGAAATGAAGAGGTTAGCACAGGATAGGAAAGGATGGAGGATTGCATCAAACCAGTCGAAAGACTGACAACAGCAAAAAAAAAAAAAAATAGTAACCATTAGTAACATTTTCAAAGATGTAATGGTGCTCAACATGTTACTAAGTGAATGTAAAATAGTTTATTTTTGAAAAAAAAAGCAGTTACCATTTTCTGTTGATGCTCAAATTAGATTTCCAGATATGATCCACTTAAATTAAATGCGTTGTGTCTGGAGACTGGACTCACCTCTATGGTTCGGCAAACTTTGGGAGGAGGTTTTTTAATTTACTTATGGCTTTACGCCTCGTGGACGCCGAGGTTATTAGAGGCGGATGGGACTGGCGACAAGGAACTGGAAGGAATTTGGCCATGGCCTTTCGAAGGAAGCATCCTGGCATTCGCCTGGAGTGATTTGGGGAAACCATGGAAAACCCGAATCTGGATGCCCGGACGGGGATTCAAACGGGCGTCCTCCCGAATGCGAGGCTAGAGCGTTTATCGCTCACCCATCACGCTCAGTGATCTGCGGCGAGTTTCGATAATACCCAAAGTGTTGGTTACACTGACTGCGACCACAGCGCTGCTTGTTTAACCAGGATATTTCAAATGAATAACTGCATTGAATTTATTTGCGCGTATATTGTTAACAGGAAATGTAAATTTCAAATGTATAATCAAATTTGATTTTACTAGCACTTACATTGTTAAAATAAATTGTTTCTATGATGTTAGCAAGAATGCAAATATCTATTGTGTAGCATAGATAAAAATTACAATGCGAGGAAGAGAAATAAGAATATTGTAATATGACGTTAAATTTATATGCTACTTTTTGTGTATTTATGACGGTTAGTTGCAGAAATTCGATGTTGACGCTGTATTGTCAGCAGTTACTGGAACCAAGTGAAAATATAACCCATAAAACATCAGTCACCTGGCCAAGTCGCTTACCATTAAAATAACACTAAAATAACGAAGGTTATATTCCCTTAAAGTTATTTCAAACGGAAATTGACGGCACCATAACAATAAGGGTGCTTCCATCAGGAAAATGTGCCAAAGCCTATCAAATGTGAATGGAGGAATACAAGTTAAAGAGACAAATACAACAGAGCACGAAGTATCTTGGCTTTTTAATGGTCACACAAATCTTTTTGCCAACTGAGGTAACTTCTGATTAATCTTTTTGGTAATGAACATTCTTATTTACATTGAGGCCTATTTCCTTTGTACTACCGCTGTAAAGTAACTAAGTTGCCCTGTTCTTTTCTTATTCAATGGAATTTGTTAAATGAAGGAGTAAATATAACTGTTGTCCAAACGTGGGTAGATGAAACATATTTGTATGTTTCCTCTTCTTCTTCAAGCGCTAATGTTGCGTACAATACGTGCGGTGGAACCTATATACCTGCGAGTATTTAACATTGTTTTCTCTTACGTTTGGTAGGTGCAGTAGTTAAGATTTAATGCCAATATTTAGGATTTATGACAAGCAACCAGTAGAACAGACAAAAGACTGAATATTCTGGTTGAATTATTTTTCGTAAATCTGTTTTATGATTACAGCAATGGTGGGTAATGTTTGTTGTTCATAATTGTGCTTGGGGCATGTTGATTTCGATTTACTAATTCGAATAAATAGCGCTGGCTTTTTTATGGCCTGCAATCAATGAACTATTCACATCAGATCAGGAACATCTGCTGTTGTATTTAGTTTCAGAATCTTCCTCGCGTTTCTGATGGCATATATTTTTGGCATGATGTGTTTCAAGTTAGTATACATCTTGTTTTATTGATTTTTTTTTCTTAAAACACTTTCCATACTAAACACCTAAACAAGGAGAAGAATTTCAGTTAATTCATTTGAGTGTTCAAAATAGTGTTGCCCAAATGCAAGAACAAGACGAGACTTGGCCAGTCTTGGTCTTGGTCTTGCATCAATACACCTGGTCTTGGTCTTGGTCTTGGTCTCGCAAAAATGCAAGACCAAGACCAAGACTGCAAGACCAAGACCGATTTTGGACAACACTAGTGTTGCCCAAATGCAAGAACAAGACGAGACTTGGCCAGTCTTGGTCTTGGTCTTGCATCAATACACCTGGTCTTGGTCTTGGTCTTGCAAAAATGCAAGACCAAGACCAAGACCGAATTTGGGCAACACTAGTTCAAAAGTTAGGTAACACTAATTTTACATTGAGAGCTACAAATATAAAGGGAAAAACCTTTTGCGCAAAGCATAATAATGTGCTTCCTTCCTGAATAATAAGTGAAATTTTTTATCTCAGGGCATTCTCTATTAAAATTTTAAAACCGTGTTCGTCGTTGGGAAGGAGGATGCACAAATAATTATGGGGATGATAATCTGAATTATTATGTGCCTCAACTTTAGTTGTCTTTGTTAGAGCATGCGAAACACATTCCAGTACAGTTCTGCCCTAGAATACGGCCGAAGCATGCCAGCCGAACCGTCGGTATTTTATAGTAGGAGACGGCACCCCTCAGACAGCGTTGATACTAGTGTTGCATTCTTTATTTTCTAATGTTATGTATCGTCGATACTCTCCAGATGATTCGATTCAGATGGAAACGACTTTCCAGGAGCGGTCAGGACCAAACTGAAGAGAGGTTGCGCTCAAATCATGTCTTGCTGTCATTCCACCGCCTTGCCAGACATCAAGGGCAACCAACAGGAACGTACCTTGACAATACTCAATGGTCATTTTTAGTGAAAATAAAGAATGTAGACGCACAGCAACATATTATTTGTCAAGCTGAGATTAAAATAACACTTTTAAAAAATATTCTGCAAAAGGCTACAGGAATAATTAACATTTACAGCTAATTCTCAACTCCACGACAGGTCTGCAGCCGAAATTACGCATCCAGTTTACGTCTCCGTTATCAGACCCGTTGTAGCATATGTGGCTGTGGTATTGAGGAATGCCGCTGTAATACAGGTTAGCCTACCATCTACCGCGAAAAGCAAGAATGAACTATTTTTATCAAGTAAGCTTTTTAATACAACTGAAGGATAGATACATGTATGAAACATATCTCAGATATTGTACGATAAGAACTGGGAGCGAATCATCCCACTTGCTCAGATAGGCTTGGGGTCCAGCAAAATAACCACATGTCAGTTGACGCACTAGGTGACATAAAGAAAACACTGTAATTAAAACAGTATACAACAATACAAATAAAGATAAAGGAAAACTATGTAAACATAAATGGAAGGAGATACTCAGAGCCTTAAAAAGTTACCATACGTTGGGATAAAATAGTCAAGTTCATTTGATAGAAAAGTTCATAGGTATAACCGGTCGCGAACTCGATAGCTCACGTACAGCTTACAATAATTGTGCAGACTAGTACAATTCTTCTAACGGTATCTCAATTTTTAAATTTTTATTTTTATTTGTAAATCTTTGGTGACAAGAAATCTTGTTATACACAATTCTACAGCGACTAATAATAGAATTAGATTTTACCGACCCAATGACTCACTATTCGTAATCAAGTTGCAACCAGACACATCGAATTATTAACTGGCGTCAAGAAAATGTCTTTGCTGTACACTTGTACCACCTGACGACAAGAGTAATGTGGGTTTGGAGGATTATAGGTGACAGGTCGATTGGCAGTGGTGATAAGTTACAAGGTAGCAGGGAACGGAGTCTGTTTCTATTCCAGCAATAGAACAACTTCGCTTCTGCTTCCATTCTCGAAAACAAGTGAGCCAGAAATACACCTTAAACTTCGTGCACACAAATAACAATGGACTACTTCTAAGTTCGATATTTTTAAATAGTCAATATTTTGTCTATCAAATACATCTTGTTAGAAGCTGTAAGTAAAGAAGAAAGATAGCTAAAATTTTTCTGAACCTTGGCTAAATTTTTCTATTGCTCTCTTCATAAAATTCATGTAGTTAAATGTCAGTGCTATGTAATCAGTGATGTGTCTGGATTTTGACTTAGATAATTACCCATAATATAGAGCAATGATTTTTGCGTAAGTGAACGCGAGTGAGATATTAATTCAATAAGGGAAATTATGCAAAATGTTTTTACCTCTGATCTTCTTTTCACTTTTTTCTCCTTTGTGACTTGAGGTTATTGGAGGTGGTAAAGGACTGTGGAAAGAAGTTTGGTGATGGCTCCTCAAGGAACCATCACGACCTTCCGCTGGAGTAATTTCGTTAAACCATGGAAAACAGAAATTTGATGATCGCGTACTCTCAAAGGCCAGGTCAGAGAGTTACCGCTCACCCACCAGGTTCGTCTTTCCTTCTATTCTCAGTATGCACAAACGAACTAATTCCAATCTTAAATTGTAATCAGTCAATAGAAACTTTTACCAAAAAACAATGTACTAATTCTTCTATTCTCAGCTACTGATGCTGCAAAAAGATGTAAAGTTGTAATGCAGATTTAGAGCTGTTTAAAAAGTGTGTTGGAAGATGGTTACATGTGTCTGCTTTTGTTTAAGAACTTGAATGCAGAAAACTTCAATGTGAATGTGAAAGGTTTCGTAGAAATACCTAAGCACGTTAGGTTTCAAGTTCCAGTTGTTGTGGTAATATAATTTCGTAACGGTAATACAGTAGTAACATATTTATATAATGTTATACAGGGCGTTCGCCGGGAAACGCAACCCACTGTTAGCGCTACAAGGAAGAAACTGCTCCCGGCGAGCGAGCGCTCAGTTTCCGGCATTGTTCGACCGTCGGCCGCGGACTATTTCATAATAATTACGCTTCATAAACTTCATAAACTTGTGTGCTAAGCATTTAAATGTGACGTAATTCATTAGCTTACCTTATAAAAGATGCTGGAAGTGTTGACCCTCTTGTGTAATGCACATTTCACATCTTCTGAACATATTTCGAGACACACGCTGCCCTAACTGACTTAATGATTTTTTGGGTGACTGTTCTAGTCGAAAAGCGATATCGTCAATTTTCTCCTCTGTGAGAATACGGTTGACCGACAGTCTCTTTTTGTTAAAAAATGAACCCGTTTCTCTTACTTTTTTAACCAGACGCAGATTGTTGATTTAGCTGTCAGTAAAGAGCCAGGAAATTCGCGACGAAATTTACTGTGACACTTTTTAAACGACTTCTTCTTCACATATGTATCGTAGAGAAATATTCTTTGTTGCAAACTGTAACGTACCATAATTTTACTCACACTCAAACACGGTACAGATTAATAAGAGTATGAAGCCCCAAACCAGCCAAACCGCAAAGAAACGTTTATTCACAACACTGATTAATAAGAGACTGAAGTCACAAACTATCTACAATGCAAAGAAACCGTTCTTAACAATGTAAGGGTCACTGCAATGCACTGTTGGGGCAGCGGAGGTGTTAAACAGTGCGGTGATTCACGGTGCCGGTTGGCGGAAACTGCTGGCTGCACTGACCGAGCAAGTTGCCGACGGCAACAGACTGGGAGGGTAGCGTTTTCCGGCGAACGCCCTGTATATAAAGAAATTTCTGGTCGATATTGATCGTGTGTATCCTGGAGATATTTACTGAAACACTTGCACAACCTTCTGCACTGCGGATGAACAAATTATTTATATGCTTTGTTATTCTGACGCAGCAGGTTGCGAATATCTTCAGGATTCGCAGAGGCCGCGGCTGATCACGCGGGGCATGCGAGCTGACGTGGTTGTCTCCATCCCCCTCTCATCCAGTGTAAACTTTCAAAACGTGCGCTGAAATACTTCGCGTATAAGACCACAGGCAGCATCACATATTGCATTCTCTCCCTTCGTTCCACCTTATTCCTTTCCCGCCTACCCTTGCTTTCAGCGTCTTACTCTCCAATTCCATCTGTCACTTCAGACCACTGAGAAGATATCGCTGCACTCGCAGAGGGCAAATTTAATACAGAAACCTCTTGCGCCAAATGCTCTTCTCGCATCACTTCTAACCCAAATATAGAGCAAAAATTCTCAGCTAAAATATTTCGAAATATATTTCACTTATTTTTTTATATATTTACATAATTTTTCAACTTATACGTTTCCCAAAGAATTCTTCCATGAACACTTTGATACATTTTCAGACTTTGCTAAACAAACAAACTTAACACTAAGAACACAGTAGTGTTCACTGAATTTGATCAGTTTGCAGAAACAAAGTATTAGTGTACCACTAAGATTATTAACAATGATATAAAACATTTGAGCATTCAAATCATAAAATATTTCGAAGGTTGTTTGATTAAGGATCTCATGGTAGTGATAAAATTGGCAGTTTGTCAGACCTTTAAATTAAAGGTGAGTCAACGTTACCTGACGGGTTTTGAATTTATGGTACACGTGAAATTTTAAGATCTAGCAATTCCTTTATTTTGAAATATAGACAATGAATAGTAGTTTACGCCACATTTGTTACTTTTACAGAAATTGATCATGTGTGAAAAACAATGTCCTTAAGTGCTGACCCTGTTTTTCGGCACAATCACGGACCCTCTGCGCGAAGTTTGTCATCACTCTCTTCACCATTTTACTGGGAATAGCACGAATCTCTCAATTTCATACTTCAATTCATCCAATTATGCGGGTTATTGATGTACACGTTGCTTTTGAGGTATTCCTACAAGGAAAAATTACATGGACAAAGATCAGGAGAGCGTGGCGGCCAGTCAACTAGTCTTGTGTAGTTCGCGAACGAACTAGTTCGAAAGAGCTCTCTCACAGACGAACTACGTGAACTAGTTCCCAGATCTTTCGCTCCTTAGCTCGTTCGATTCTTCTCCGAAGACCCACTTGTAATAGCGAGAGTGAGCGAGAGCACGGAGCCGCCCTAGCTACTCCCCGCACATACGCTTCTCATCGTTCACTTCAGTTTAGTTAGTGGAGTGTATCATCTATACTTAATGACAAGACTGTCAAGTTTTTGCGCGACGCGCGAATGTTGGTTTATAGTAATAATACACTGTTAACTATTAACTACCTTATATTCGTAATGTTAAATTGCTATCAAAATATTATGTGATGTCTATAATGCGATGATATGAAGTAGTTTGATATATATCAGTTTGATCATAGAGTTAATACGTTTTTTTTTTTAGCTTATTTATTACGCTTTCATTAAAAAGGAAACATAGCTCCCTGTGGACACGTTCCACTGAAGACACAGATTTTTGTTTTGGTTAGTAACTCTATATCTCTCTCTGTATCTCTGTCTGATTGTTACGTTTTCAGGGCTCAACGGCTAATCCGATCGTGATGACATTTGACAAGGAGATGCTATTAACCATTAGGAAGGACACAGGATACTATCTTCTGTACAGATAATACGTAATTCTCATGGAATTATGAAAAACTAACTGAACTGTGATAGACGAATGCATAGCATGTATACATCTGTGTAATACTTACTAGTAGAGTGGGCTGGTACGTAATGTAGTGGATCAGGTGCTTGTTTTCTGAAGTTCCCCGTGTATTTTCTGATTCAAATCCTGCTACGAGTAAATATTTTTAAGAATTGCTTTTCAGCCTTGAAGTTCCGTCGAAAGGATTCCATGTTAAAATGTAGGTCCGTAAATTCAGGGGTGGAATGCGTGGCAAATCGTGGGCGGCTGAACAGCGCAATAAGCGTTTACTTTATTTACGTTTTATTTCTCTTGTAGGCAGTTTGTCTTCGATCTACACTAATAATATTAAAAATGCGAAATTAAGGCTCTGCTTTTGTTACGTTTTGACAACTAAATGGCTATATCGATATTGATGAAATTTTACAAGGAAATACTTTGTATCTTTAGGAAGGACACAGGATCTTTCCGGTACGATTTACACTTTTAACCATGAAGTTTTGATAACTTATCGAATGGTGACAGGCAGAGGGATGTGTGTGTAAGCCTGTAATGTTACATCGGTCATTCACGCTTTGCTTCTGTCGCAGTCAGTGTATGTGTTAATAAAATTTCATTTACAGACAATACTTATTATTTAGTATAGATGTTGATTTGCACTTGCTATACTATTACTTTCTGTCTGTCTAAAAGTTTATTTGGTCTTCTTCTTTGATATGCCTGGCACGCGTAAACCAGACCGAAGGTGTAGCTCTAGCAGAACACGAGCCGCCAAAATTATTAGAATCCAAGAATCTGATGCTCATGCTGAAGAAAGAAGACAAAGCTGAAATTTCATCTGTACTCAGTTAATCCCACCTCCCCGTACCTTCGTACTTTTCTATTTTTAAACATATCAGAAATTGATTATCTTCATGAGACAGGTTCGACGGTAGAATGGTAAAGTGAAGGATTTCCCGTCATATTATGCCAATTCTGTGTTGTTTGGAAGAAAACTTACGTAACTTTCAGCTTTCTATATCCAGTTCTAGCAATGCAATCCTAATTCCATGAGTTCGAAACAGCGGGTAACAGCTAGTTAATAACTATTACAGGAGGTTCAAACGGAAATTTAATCCGAAATAGGAAAACAAAACACGCTTTGATCCCATTAACAATTAAAAGACAACCACCGATAACCACAGCTACCATAACAAATAAAAGATCGCGTTCAGTAGTGGTAGCAAAGCGAGCGAACTGTGTCTCTTTCTGGAATTCGGGATGGGAGCTAACCAACTAACAGAGTGACCTAGTTCGCTAAGGAGCTGTGAACTAAGCTGAACGCTCCCAGTCGCGAACTCTTATGCCCAGGAATAGGTTAAGTAGGCTATGGAGTGATTTTCGTTGCACACGGTAAAACGTGAAATACGACACAGACCGCGCGGGTCACGTGACCAACCGGAGACCGGTGGGTCGGCAGATGCACGTTTTTCAAACATCAATTTATTGCTCTGGCTTTACGCCTCGTCGACGTCGAGGTCATTAGAGGTAAATGGGAAGATGATAGGATATGTTTTAATCGTATTTTTCTATTTTTAAACATATTGGAAATTGATTATCTTCATGAGATAGGTTCGACGGTAGAATGGTACAGTGAAGGTTTCGCCGTCATTTTATGACGACTATGTGTTGTTTGGGACAAAACTTACGTATCTTTCAGCTTTCTATATCCAATTCTAGCAATGAAATCCTAATTCCATGAGTACGAAGTCGCGGGTAAACAGCTAGTTAAAGATACATATTTCACTTTATCCTTCCAATATAACAGGGAAAACATTGGCCAGATAGTTGAGTAATCGTCTGTTTTCAAGAAAAAACGTGCTAAGAGCCTGAAAACTATAATCTTACAAAAACGCCGTTTAGATGAAAACATTTTGTCACAATATTTGTACGACCACAACCGACCAATTAATATAAAAATTATTCGGGACCTATTGTCCTTAATAACCGAGGCATAGGAAACACTGATCATTATTAAAAAAAAAAGAATGCTTTTCTCTGGATCTGTTTCTCTGGAATTCCAGATGGGAACTAACGAACTAAAAGAGCGACCTAGTTCCCCAAGGGACTGCTAACTAAACTTAGCACTCCCGGTCGCAAACTGTTATGCGAAAAACTACAATCAACACGTTGTCTGTCTATTGGATATCACTTCCTCTCCTCAGCCATACACATATTCGAAGTGTGAGCTGTCGCTCCGTCTTGTTGAAACCACACATTTCGACGATTTAAGCGACAGCGATGAAGTTTCGGGAGGAGAAATTTACGCAACATGGTTAAATAATGCTCAGAGTTCGCAGTGACAGATTTCCCATTTTCTTCGAAAAAATAAGGCCCTATGAGACAAAACTTCCCCAACGCAGCCCACATTGTAACTCTATTTCTTCCGCATTTAATCTGACAATCAAATCGTTTACTTACAAGCACGTGAATGTTCGCGTATCAGACATAATTCTTGCCCAGTTCGTGTGTCCTTGTGCAGCAAATTGTGCGCTGATGCTCATCTCTTGTTGGTTGTAGGGACTCACGTACGGCCTGCTTGCACACGTGACTCACATACCACATTGGTGCAGACTTCCAGGAGCGGTCGAATTGCGTCCACTATCAGCTCACAACACAACAGTAGTTGCCAACCGATTTCCAGCCAGATAAGACAGCCCACCAAAATATAGCTCCAGGTTCCGAAAAGCATTTTTAACACGTTTTCAACAGTCAGACAGCAGTTCAGTTACAATTGGACACATGTGACATAAGTTTGTATTAAAACGACAGGCGAGTGGCTGAAGAAATGGACGCCGAATTTTATCATACCCATAATTCGGTAACTGCCTTACATCCAGTTTACATTTTAACAAAGAGAAAAGCTGAAGGATCCCACTTCATTGTCCTTGGCGGCAAGTACCTATCACCAGAAAATTAATCCCACAGCTATTTGTTGAAGATGCAGTATATAATTATAACTTTTTTTTCAAGCATCATTAATATTTTACTTTGAGATGACAAAATTACTAATTGTGGTGAATTGTGGTGCCTTCAGATAACGTCAATCTATTCTGCAGCAACAGAAATATGCAGATCGATTATGAGAGGCTATAATAGAATGTCAGCGACTGATAATTACTAATTATAAATACTAGTAATCCTAGAAAATTGTTACAACTAAATTTATGTAAAAAATAAATACAGTAAGAAAATTAAGTATTTCACAAATTTCAGTGTATTTGTTTTTCCCCTCATTAAGGCAACTAAGAACCGCGTAAGCACAAGCACAAGAGGCTTAGTGTAAATCACGAGAAACTGGAGGGAGGGCGCGGAGCTGAAATACCCAACATGGCTGCGACCAGACTTACTAGGTATGCAGCAATGAACTCTATTGGAGGAATGTATGTGTTGTCATCTGTCTGCGAAAGGAGAAACTCATGTTTCGTATAGTAAGTGTATTCTTGTGTGTGAAATTTGTAGTTAGTCGGAGACTGGTTGGCGTCCCAGCATTTCGTAGACGATTGTGGGACACCTAAAACTGCAATCAAGACGCCCGGTGCGCGGGTGACTGATCCATTCGTACCTGACCGATCCCTGTGGCGTCGCATTAACGCGCTTAGCCACATTGGCGGGTTCAGTGCATTTACTCTCGCCTAATATAGAATGAAACTGTATTGTGCAATTCTAATTCACATAGTATTTTACTGAGATACACCACAGAGTTTCATCAGTAATTTTATAGTGTCTTTATCTCCAGTCTCATCAATACTTTGCAAATTTGGATGTTGATTTGAGATAATTATGTAGTATCCCTGACAACATGAATAATGCAATCCACTTTCCATACAGTACCCTGTGTTTTATTAAACAGTCTTTTCTACGATGCTGGTGGAGTTAGAATTTAGGGGGAAAGTACCCAAGAAGACACGTTTACCTCGATCTTTCAAATACAGTTACTGTAAAGTTAGTTCACGTTAGTTAATATTTGTATGATCGAAATGCTAATGCCATGTTTTCCGTTTATGGCTTCCCATTCCGTTATTAATAGGCTAGCATAAGCCCGTGACCGTTTTTTGAGTATGGTTACGTGTCTAGAATATTTCTCATTTTTTAGGGCCAAAGGTTATGACAGAATGACCCGTACTGGCCAAATACGACTTTGACCTCTTTATCAACCTATTCACTGTGCAATATTTAAAGAATTTCTATTTGGTTTAAATGGAGTGCCATCATCCATCGCAACAGCAATTGCTTCGAAAGCATCACGTTGTTGTTTATTGAACGCGGCCAAAACATGGAGGAAAGAAATATATGGAGACTACGCAAGAGACCTTCACCACGCATTGAAGTGACGCCGGGCGGAGAAGGAGCGGGGGGGGGGGGGGGCTAGGGGACTCTAGGATAAACGTAACACCGCAATCTGCTGATGGATTATTATGTAACTCGATGAGACAAATAAAAAATAAAGTATAAAAATTTTCGATATCTCGCCTAGTTCTCGAGATATACTGTCTCAAAAGTGAGGTGTCTTGAGTTGAAATGCAGAAGAAAAATTTCGCAAAAATCAAATTTGATGATGGATTCTTATGTAATACGACGAAAACAATCGAAAATAAAGAATAAAATTTTTTGATTTCTTGCTTAGTTTGCTGGATATACTGTCTCCAAATTGAGGGGATTGGGTTGGGACGCGGCCTGGACCAAAAATTAATTGTGCCAAAGCCACAATGAATTACATGGTGGACATGCAGAATGGATATTTCAGTTTTATTACTACCACTTGTGGTTAGGTTGAAATACGGTCTAGACCAGAATAAAAATAGTTATCTTGTTACCATACATCGTAAGCTTAATTGGGAATAGCTGGAAGTAGTTTCCATCGCGGTACACGTTTTGTCACTAACATGGTTCTCATATAATTACTAACATTAATAAATAAATTCTTTGTCCCTTATGCAACACAAGATGGCATTATAAAACACTTATACACATTAGAAAATGAAATAAACACAGCATCAAACACAATGTGAACTTTGCATTTGTATGGATTCGCAATATGGCCGCTGCCGCCTCCGCGCATGCGCAGTATCAGCCGAGAGTTTAGAGGTGGCGTCACAGATTTAACGCCATTTCTCCTCCATATATTTCCTTTCCTCCATGGGCCAAACATACATAATGTAATCTTTGGTCAGCGTTTCCGTAGTGGCCAGAGAACATACTACAGATTACAAAGTATTAAATAGCTAAGCATCTCCAATGAAATGATTTACAAGAAAGCTCGTTTAGGAAACATATCTGAAGTCTGATGTCCACTTTAAATAATCTAATAACTCACGCACCGTGAACACGAACAAAAACCTGTAACAAAAGAGGTCTGTAAAATATGTAAAAAAGCAAATAAATCTTAATGCATTCACTTTGGTTAAGCAGCAACATTAGTGAAAGTTTTTAAGTAAATTGAAGTTTTTCCTAGGCAGGAATGACAATTGGCATTCGCTATTACAGCAGGGACCATGAGAATTTAAGTTTTTCAAATTAATTTTTGTTCGTTGCTTTCATTAGTGACATGTTATTGAAAAGTAGTTACACCTTTTTTCGGCCTTAATGTTTTTCCATAATGTTTTGAAGACTGATGTGCTACCAAAAACAAACTTAAAGAATGTATTTTGGCAATTAATTTCATACATTTAACTTTTAATATATCTCTGGTCACTGTTAATTTGCATGTAAAGGCCGGCTCGTGACGTCACCGTTCTCCAGCCAATAGCTATCAAGATGAGTGAGTGAGCTTAGGAAATTGTATAGTAGATTTTTAATTCTACTTTTTTTTTATACACACGAAAATCGGGTTTTTCATGTCAGGCAGCAACTGCTTTAAACTATTAATTCATTAACTTAATTGAAAGATTAAAGTATAGTATCATCCTTCCTGATTTAAGCACTGATATTGTTGAACTGAGAAAAACAACAGAAGAACCATCTTCTTTTTAATAGCGCATTGAGGCAAATCAGTATATTTACATGAAAATTAACTCAAAGAGGTATGAATATACGGCGTATGTGCATTGTTTTTTAGTTTTTCATGAATTCGAAAGAAAAGCAGAGTGCTCAGTTAATCTCTGCTACTGTTAATGGTTACCTAAACATAGTATTAGCTTTCAGAAGTTTTAAACTAAAATAAATATGTTTCCATATCTGCTATTTGGGGCTTAGCTTTTCGTTAGCATGTAACAGGGTGTCCAAGCAAGTTTGAAAAAAAAATTAACATACAAGAAAAGTAGAAAAGAAGGACGACTCAAGGTACACGCGTAGTTCGCCAGTAATTACGATTATCTAAAATCAAGACTTGTTATTTCTGCTTCGTTAATTATGGTACTAATCTAACTCTGCCTTTTTATAACTCGGCTGTTTATGTTACAATTAGAATTCGTACATTTGAAAGCAATTTGCAGGATTGCTTTTCTTTTTTTTTGTTAGTATTAAATATTCCAAGATGCTTGGTACATAATTTAGTACTACTACTTTCCATAGAACATTTAATCATTTTCCTGTAGAAGCTATTTGTGTTTTCCACTCATTTAAATTATTAGAAAGAAAATTTCATCTGTGCTTTAATGGTTACATTTTAAATTATGGTTTTCGTTTTCAATTACGCTTTTTATTTTTAATTATTCTATTTCTGGGAATTTATCCCTCACTTTAATGTCCGAGTAGTGCATCATCACTCCTATTATTAATTTTTTTTTGGTGAAATGTTTTATGTAGTTGGAGCTAGTGGGAAGCTGTTTTTTAATCTGCGAATCATCAGGGTACTATTAGCCCGTATTCCGTTCTCCAAGTTAAACAGATGTTGTGAATATCAAGTTATAGATATGTTATGAGATAGTTGATGATATAGTGATATCGGTAATATGGTTAATTAATTTGAGAGACAGTTTAAAATAATTTCTGAGTGCTCAATTTGTTTGCTAAGTAATTTCTGCAATATACGGGACTATAATGGCAAGTGTCGATGTCAGAATTAATTATAACCAACTGATTCTAAGAAAATTAGAATCTTTTACGATCTTGTAACCTTTAGAATTTGCAAAACTGTGTTTTGTCAGATAATGGTCATCAATTTAAACACTTAGATATGGATTGAATAAATTATTTATATTTATCATTTCTTTCAGAATACACGATAAAACAATTTCTCATAATACCTTCCTGTGAGATACTTCTCAGTGGATCAAAGGTTTCGAACGAGCGTAACAGAAGTGTAATAATGAGCAGCAATAACTAACAGTACCTCTAAACAACATCGTCAGATTTTCGGTGGTATTTGTACCGGATATATTTCTCAAATGATTTGCTTTTCTAAAAGATTTAACTATACAAATTGATCTCTTTTTAAAAAGATTTAATTATACAAATAGCTCTACTTTTAAAATGAACTATATCGTTTCATAGGTAAGCAATAAGAAAAATAATTCGACAAAAATCACGAAATGAAATTATTAAATTCAACATGAATAAAAGAGAATTTTTATCTGGGAACCGAAGAAGGTATTAGTCCTGATTGGTATTGATAAATAATAATAACGTTGCAAATAAATAATGCTTATACTAGATACCTTAATTGAGTTTAGAGGAAATATATCATCACTTTTACTAACAAGAAAGACACTTGTTGTTTTCCGGAAGCTACATCGTTCACAGTTTCACTTTCAACACTTCACTGAAAGAGTGCGATGGAAGTCAAAGAATATGATTGATTTTGACGTATTGATTAAATATTTGAAATTGGTATTGAATCTGTAGAACGCGAACATTACTGATTTCGGTTTGGAATTCCATATTCAGAGTTGTGCATTAAACAAATTGCATATAGGTTCAGGTAAATAAATAATTCCTGCAGTATTTTCTATTTTTGAATTCATCTCGCATTGTTCTAACATTGATTGTGTTTTCATTTATAACGTAAACTTCACCGAACGAACGAGCCAGTAGCTAGTCTGACCCGCCGTGCCAAGCTCTGTGCACTTAATCGCCGAGTGATGTCTGCACCACGTGTCCTTTGAGGTCTAATCCGGGTATTTGTGGCCGTCTCAGTTCGGGGCGACAGGATTACGCAAATCGCCCTTGTTCGGGCCTGTGTCTGCTCGGTCAGCACTTTTAGGGTCGGGTGGTTAATAGTCGCCTGCCTCTGATATCGTTCACACCAACACACAACCACGCACCGAACGGTAAAAGACAGGGCGATTCAGTGCGAATTGTCTGAAATTTTGTACACGTATTAAGAACCGATGACAATCCAATAATTTGGTAATCTCTTTACTTTGACAGTAAGAACACTAAAGTCTTATGACTCTTGTGGATCATTTTCACCCACTTTCCGCAACACCCTTGGTTGCTCAGTTGGTTAAGGCGCGAGACTGGCGAACAGACGTTCCCTGTTCGAATCCCGGTTTCGGTTGGAATTTTTACGGATATTATAAGTGGCGAAGATAAGATTTCAAGTTAAAGTGTCGGTACCCTATACGTGATGGGATTGCCGAGTTAAGCAAATGCAGCCGTGACATCACTGTAAAAGCACGGCAATTCGAGAAACCTTCGTCATTTGGCGGCCGGACCCCTCGGATATTTCCCGGCAAATATCACCATAAGCATTTAATATAATTACCAACTTGCAGGCTTCTTAATTTTTCGAAACTTTGCACACTTGTTAATAACGTTTAACAACGTAATAATTTCACAGCTGTAACCTGGTATTCTGATAACTTTGACAACAGCAACAGAAAAATGGTTTTATTGCGGAACCTTTTACACATGCGCAGTTGATGATACTTTGATACAAGCTGCTACGATAGTGTCTGATGTCGTTTAGTGTGATGTTAAATAGTGAGTATTCGAAACATTGTTTTCAATTACTTCGTACTATTGTAGAAGAGTAGTCTTCTACATTTACCCTGCTATTGGACCTCTGGTGGGGTTGACCACTTAATTGTACGTTACTAGTTGGAATAACTAAAAATGAAACTACAACACAAAGAAAGCTTGGGGTGCTCTCTGAATAACTTTTGAGAATGACTATCTTTACAAACAGCCAGTGACAAAAAATATAAGACAACTGATATAACACCCCACGCTTTTTTACATTAAAGTTAATTTTGTAATCAGTGACTTTATTCTTTAAGCTTATTCAAAACATTAATTTATCCTTAATTATGGGACGTCCTATCGCTGTTAAACAAAATCTTTATATTTAAAATTATTTTTAACCTTTTAGTTCACATTACTACGAAAGCGTTTTTCAGTTTTTTAAACTACAATTTTATTTTTTAAATTTCTTTTTTATTTCTGAAATGTTTTTGAATATTACAGAATTGCCTTGTACTTTCCCTCTTTCTAATTCAGTTTTTGAGATAGGTTATCTACATATCAGTTTAAATGTTTTGTTGGCATATATTTGTAATTTTTTATTTTATTTTATTAAAAAAAAACTCTGGAATTAGAGGTTCTCTTACATAGAATATCTCCGGATCGAGGACTTGCCAGTGAAGAATATCACAATAAGAAAGATATAATTAATTAAGAAGAGATTATTATGTGGATTAAAATAAAAAATTGTAAAAAGTTTGGAGTTGAAAGATATGAGATATCGATAGTATTTAACACTTTAAATTATATAAAAGTAATCTGTGATATCAAAGCGTTAATTGGCTTCAAGTGATTTATATTTTTGTTATGTTGACCATTAATAGCAAATATATGTAAGCTGTGCAACCAATAAAATAGCTTAAAACATACTTGATTTATTCTGTTCATAACTAAAATGCTTCCGTCAGAATTACTCAAGAAATGCACTTCGTAAATACCAGATATTAATAAATGTGTGAAACTTCATATTTTTAACTACGCCATGTATAAATACTGAGCGCATCTAAACAAAGCGACAACCTGGGTAGACAATGCTACTAAAAATGAAACTGATGTCTTCAATCTTTTACAAAACCAAAACTATCATTGGATTGCGAAACTGTGTAGTACTGAGGCAGCCGGTGTCACTACAGCTGATGTTTTTCACGTGAATGAAACAATTGATTAAATATTACGTTCGTGTACGATAGAACAACTTCACCTTTTGGAAGAAAGTGTAATTTGATTGGAGACGGCATATCATACTAAAAATATAAAAAGATGTTTCTGTATGAACGGAAAAAACCAAGTTTAAATCGAAGAATTGTTTGACACGGAGGGTATTAAGAATATCTGCATTTTCTTTACAATAATGTGAACTTACTTACACCGTATTACATTTAATTGCGATTTTCTTATAAATCCTGAAAAAAAGTGTCATTCGGAAGAGAATTCGTTTAAGTTACTGCTATAGATACTGTGAAGCATTAGATTCTTATGGATGGCAGTATTAACATTGAAGCAAAATGAGAATTAAAAATACGAGGGTGAGTCAAATTAAAACCTTAAATATTTTTTTTTTTAAATATTATTTACTGTGCAGAAGTGGTACAAAGCTGTATCACTTTTCAACATAATCTCCCCCACGCTCAATGCAAGTCCTCCAGCGCTTACAAAGTGCATAAATTCCTTTAGAAAACAATTCTTTTGGTAGTCCGCGCAACCACTCATGCACCGCGTGGCGTACCTCTTCATCAGAACGGAACTTCTATCCTCCCATTGCTTCTTTTAGTGGTCCAAACATATGGAAATTACTTGGGGCAAGGTCTGGTGAGTATGGTGGATGAGGAAGACACTCAAAATGCAGGTCTGTGATTGTTGCAACTGTTGTACGGGCAGTGTAGGGCCTTGCATTGTCATGTTGCAAAAGGACACCTGATGACAGCAATCCACGTCGCTTTGATTTGATTGCAGGCCGAAATTGATTTTTTAGGAGATCTGTGTATGATGCACTGGTGACAGTGGTCCCTCTAGGCATGTAATGCTCCAAAATAACGCCTTTTTCTTCCATAAAGAGAGTCAGCATAACCTTCCCTGCTGATGGTTCTGTTCTGAACTTCTTTGGTTTTGGTGATGAGGAATGGCACTATTCCTTGCTCGCTCTCTTCGTTTCCGGTTGGTGGAAGTGAACCCAGGTTTCGTCCCCAGTAACGATTCTTGCAAGGAAGCCATCACCTTCTAGTTCAAAGCGCCAAAGAAGTTCTTCACAATCATCAACACGTCATTCTCTCATTTCAGGAGTCAGCTGCCGTGGCACCCATCTTGCAGACACTTTGTGAAACTGGAGCAGATCATGAACAATGTGGTGTGCTGAACCATGACTCTTTACACATGCTGCAATGGCATTCAGTGTCACTCGGCGATTTTCCATCACTATGGCTTCAACTGCTGCAATGTTCTGTGGAGTCACAACTCGTTGTGCCTGACCTGGACAAGGAAGTCACACCATTTGTGAACTTTCTACTCCATTCGTAGAATTTCTGCTGTGACAAACCTTCATTCTTCGATGAATTTCAATAGGTTTCACGCCTTCACTACTCAAAAACTGAATAACAGAACGCTGTTCTTCCCTGGTGCAAGTCTCAAGTGGGGCAGCAAACTTTACTGATACTGCGATGGTATTTGTGCATCTGCACTATGCTGCCACCTACAGGCCATTCTGCACGCTGCTTGTAGCACGCTTACCAACTTACAGGATAACGGCGCGAAATTTCAATTTTTTATTACAAATTTAAGGTTTTCTTTTGACTCACCCTCGTACGTGAAAAATATTTCAAGAGACATAACACGGACTACGATGTGATTTTTACTCGTATCGATCAGCCACGGTTCACACTTAATGTTTAATTTAATTTAATTTAATTTAATTGCAATGGAGCACAGGCTCCGGTGGCAATTTCCCTACACAGCTATCTTCCCCCTATCCTGCACCCACCTACATTTGCCCTCTACAAATTTTATCTTTAAATTCCTTCAAAGTTTTCGGTAAATTATTCATCGTTTCTCTTGGTAACTCATTCCAATCCCTGACACCCTTACCTAAAAAAGAAAATCTTCCCACACCCTTGTGCCTGAAATCGAGTGCCAGCTTGTGGTCATGGTCATCTTTTCCCTTCCATGCACTACTTACTTTTCATACCTATTGCAATATCTTTCCATGCCTCATCGCCAGTACACTCCCATGACCCTCCTCATCCTCCTCCTGTCTTGCAATGAATCCCATTCCAGCTCCTTTATCATATCCGTCACTGATTGCATTCTGCGATAATTTCCAGAAACAAATCTAGCAGCCCTTTTTTGCACCCTCTCAGACTCCTGTATTTGATACGTAAAATGAGGGTCCCATACTACACTACCATATTCGAGCAATGGTCTGACCAAAGTTTTGTAACCCAATTCCTTGACTTCTCTCGTACATCCCCTCATAACTCTCTCCAACAAGTGCAGAACTTTGAAACCTTTTCCTACCACCTGTCCTATGTGTCCTGCCCAGTTAAGTTTGTTATCAAAAGTAATTCCAAGATATTTGCATTTCAAGTCTACAGCAAGCAATTCTTTCCCCACCTTATATTCATAATTAACCTTTTGTTTTTTATTTGTGTATCTAATAAGCTGACTCTTCTTTGCATTTATCTTCATTCCATGTTTACCAACCCAATTAGATATCCTGTCCAGATCACCCTGCAACTGTTTACAATCCTCTATCGTTTTGATTCTTTTATACAGCATTATGTCATCTGCAAACAATCTAATTTCAGATAGTAAACAGTCAACACAATTATTCATTAGAATAATGAATAGCAATGGTCCCAATACGCTATCCTGTGGCACACCCATTTTTACTTCCACTTCTTTTGATACTACATTTCCTACCCTAACTTTCTGTTTTCTACATTTTAAAAATTCTTCTACCCAGCAAATGACTTTCTTATCCACTCCAATGGTTTTTACCTTATTTACTACCATTTTATGGCTTACTCTGTCAAACGCCTTAGACAGATCTAGTGCTACACTATCAATTTGGCCTCCCTTGTCCATTTCATCTGAAATATCTTGCATATATCCCACCAACTGAGATTCGCATGAATATCCTTGCCTGAAACCATGTTGCCTGCTTGAAAACCAATTACGTTCCTCACATATATTTCTGATGTGGTTGCATATCAATCTTTCCATTAATTTACCTACCACTGATGTCAAACTGATTGGCCTGTAATTCTCAACTCTATTTCTCACCCCTCCCTTATGTACCGCTACTACTATTGCACTTTTCCAGTCCTGTGGTAAGCAGCAAGTGTCTAGACTCAATTTAAATAATATTTCAAGATAAGGTACAATGTCACATCCGGCTATCTTTAAGATATCTGTAGTAATATTATCTT
This sequence comes from Vandiemenella viatica, assembly GCA_031002005.1. NCBI lineage: Eukaryota > Metazoa > Arthropoda > Insecta > Orthoptera > Morabidae > Vandiemenella > Vandiemenella viatica. The sequence goes on from JARYHS010013630.1 coordinate 76,597,176, forward strand.
CACCAGCCCCTTTATGTTTTTTCAGCTTTCTTATTTCCTTCATGATTTCCTCAGGATGGATATCAAATTTTTTACTATCGTCATTTCTAATTGTGTTGTTAAGCTCGTTCTCCGAATTAGACCCTCCTGTTTCTGATTCATTGTCCCTAATGCTTTCTCTGAACCAGTTACTTAAAATCTCTGCCTTTTTCAAATCGTCAGTAACTTCTTCTCCATCCTTATCTATAAGTGTCTCTACATCCTCCCTTCCCCTCAGTTTCCTGATATAGCCATAGAAATTTCTAGATGCATCAGTCAATGGTCCCCCTGCACTGACAATTCTCTTCATAAACCCATCTTTAGCCATTTTCTTTGCTGTTATTAAGTCCTTGTTTAGTTGTTTTAAATATTCCCTACTACCCTGCTGTCTCTTAACTCTGTTATGTTCTTTTCTTACCAATCTCTTTAACCTCCTCACTTTCCTATTATAGTACATAGGATCTCTACTTCTCTTTATTTTTTGCTTTGGAATAAATTTTTCTTCCCCCTTTCTTATTATCTCCTTGAACTCTTCCCACCTTGACTCTACTGTACCTGAGCCTTCCTTCCATTTGCTGAATTGTTCTCTGAAATATCTCCTCAGATTTGAAACCTGTGCCTTTTTATAATTGTACCTATTTCCCCCTTCAATTTTGGCTGCTGGTTTACTGAATCCTCTAATATCCATCAGAACTGCTTCATGATCACTTATTCCTTCAGTTACTTGATACCTCAAAAGGTTTTCATCGGGCTTAATTAGAAATATATCCAAAATATTTTGTCCCCTAGTGTTTTGCTCAACCACTTGTGTAAATCCTCCTTCCCTTATTAAGATATTTGCAAATCTTTGTTCCCTTGTGTTATTTATCTTATTTCCTTCCCAGTTTACACCTGGTAAATTTAAATCTCCGCCGATGATGATCATTCTATTCTCACCTCTGAAATCTGAGTATGAATTTAATTTCTCCCCAAGAGCCTCATCCTCTTCTGTCATTCTTCCACTGCGGTAAACAGCCAACACTCTGATTTTTTCTTTTTTATTACCCCAGAAATCTACCCCAAGTAACTCATGGTCTTGGTCTATGAATGCCAGTGAACTATGGTAGTTTTTGCTAACTAGTATGAAGACTCCTCCACCAATTGCTCCTCTATCTCTGCGGTACACTCTGTAACCATCAGGAAAAACCTCACTGTCTAGTACTTCTTCTTTTAACCAACTCTCTACCCCAATTATTATTTGTGGTTCATGCATCTCTATTAAGTTTGCAAATTCGATTACTTTGTTCATTATACTTCTACAGTTTACCATTAACACCCTTACTATTGGCTTTACATTTTCAGAATTTATCTCCTCTTTCCCACTTTTACTGCAGTCAGTTATTGTTTCAGCCATTTCATCTATTTCTTTAATATCTGTGACTTTCCCCATCGCGAATCTGCAATCAGTATCACTTTGATAATCTATTTCTGCCCCTTCACCAGCAGCCCCTAACCTAAAAAAGGCACAGTCCTGACCCCATAATCACTGGAAACGGGCTCCCTCACTGCTTTAGCTAACAACTCAGAAAGTACTCCCTTCCCCCTTCTATTTAGGTGTAGGCCGTGCCTAGTGAAACCCCACCTACCAATGGTGTTCACAGGCACAACCCCCGTGTTTGTCAGTTTATAATGAAAACGTATCAAATTAATGTCAACGTTTTGACACTTATGCTATTTTGAATCGTTATATTTTAATAGAACGCTAGTTTTAAAAATGGGAAAAGAGGATAATGTAAAACAATGTACTTTAAAATTTGTACTGACTTTCTGTAATGAAATGCATTATCCTGGATATTAATTGTTGTTTTTTCGAAGCTTTATATGGAAAAATCATGTAGTTTATGAATCATTGTATCTTATAAACAATAGTAAATGAGTGATGTTAGTTTTGTGTTTCTTTTTCGTTGACATATTGTAATGTAAAGAAATTGAAGCTCCTAAAAATTTTAAGTCTAGAAATTTTGTCATTATCTTAAGCCTTAATTTGCAAGCTTTGATGTGCAAGACAAATTTATTACTATTTATTGCACAGAGCATCATATTAAGTGCGAATCTCTATCACCGCAAACTAACCGGATATTGGAAATCGCCTTTACTTAGACTCATCGGTGTGTGATACTGGATAAAGTAAACAATACGTAAGGGAACATTACTATTGTTGTACATTACCCCAACTTTAGTGACACTCGTGTCATATGCGAAACTACAGATATATATATGCGTTTTTCCACTAACAGTACTTAGTGTGTTTGACTATTTTGATCACATTATATAAATGCGGGTTTTACAAGATTATCAACAATATTTTTAATTTAAAAAAATTGAGGTAAAAGTGTGTCATGGATATTCCCCCAAGTGACTTTGCAACTCTACACCCTACGACTTTGTTTTTAATTGTGCATAAACAGTATTAAGACTTTTTGGAGTGCGAACAAAACAGTAAAAACTTAATTAAAAGCACGCTCCTGGACGGTTTCGAAACGGCGACCCTCGCCAAGTGGAGCCAGCGCACTAACTTCTACACTGTCGACTCTAGCTATTGAGATTTTCTCTCTGCATTCACAAAATTTACGGAATTATAAGTTAGATAAAATTTTATTTTTAAAAGTTTCAAATATCGTTTTACGTTGCGACACATGCAACTGTGGGTTATCATATAAGTTATTTCCAAGTATGATAGCCGATAACATTGAATCTTCGGATCATAAAGATTACATAAAAACCATTAATTATCACCAGGCGTTCATTACTTTCTGACTACAAATATTATATTTGTTGTTTGAAGTTAAGAAACACAGCAACATTGTTCCTAAGAAACTGGATTACTGACATTTTCTCATTTGAACAATTACACGCTGATCAGTTGGATCAAGGAACCAACTGTGAAGACTCAGACATTTTCATCTCCTCGTCATGCCTGCAACTTGGTTCAGTCTATCTCTTTCCATCGTACTGAGCAACCAAATAATTCATAGTATTAGAAGTACCTGCTTTGAGGAACAAGATTAAACTAAGAACCCAGCCATCAATTGTTTTATTCATGACTGTATACTGTAGTGATAAATTAGTTTATAAAATTATGCAAAGGACGTCCGTTTATTTGTGGCGGCTGATGTGCTAAAATTTGTCTGAAAATTTTCGTTTCGTAAGGATATCGAGAAATTTTCACCCATCTCGAAAATAAACAGCGTGATGAACCAAATTTAGCACTGTCAGTAGATAAATTGCCTCATTTAGTTGCTTCAATCGTATCTAAAATGACGTGGAAGCTGTTAAGATGCTAGGCACTCAGAATTTAATTAAACTGAAAGAGAGATTCCTTACTCTTTCACGAAGCAAAATGATGCAGATATTTAAATTTACTGCATCTGTGATATTATCTTATGATCATTATGTTAAAAAGGTTGATCGCCATCTGTTGTATAGCGTAGCTGGTTCTAGAAACTATGTAACGAAATTTCTGGTAAAATTTCTATCCATATTATTCGAATTATCCAATAAAATATGATGTAATACCACATTTTTCAAAAATTTGCGTGAAATATCGATTGTAGAAATGGTAAGTATACGACATCAATATGATATCATTACACACAGTTCTATAATTAGATTTTAAATTTTACCAGAAAAGAAACGTCGTCTTAGAATTCATAGAACACATAATTCAATAAATGAATATTTGGTTTCTAGGACAGTACAGCCTTTGCACAGAATGAAAACCAGCGGGTGGGCCTCAAATGCCTGCGTAATAAAGGAAATATTCCAGTTTTTAAAAAGCCGTATGGAAGGAATAATAAATCGTTATGATAGTTGTCGATGTAGAGTATACTTTTTTGATAAAATATGTTTTTTTCTAATACCAACAGAATTCACTCTGTGATCTGTATTCAAAATACTATATCTTTGTGGCGGAAACACATCGCGGCATTAACAGTTGTCAGCGCAGTTCCGTCGTTGTCGCGGCGGCTGCTAACGCAGTATTAACATCGCTGACCATAACCGGGGCAACGATTGAAAACAACCAGAGAGACAGAGAGAGTACACCGTTGGCGAGGAATATTAACAGTCGCATTGATATGTTATTTCAATGTAATATAATGTGCATATGTATATGGTTACTGGTTATATTAAACGCATAGATAAGAATTTAGTCTTCCATATTGCAAACCACGATATTGTTTATATGGGTAACGTATCCTCATAATTGGTGACCCCGACGACGAAAAACCCGAACTCTTTTGCATAATGGAGCAACTTCAAGAACAACTACGCCAGCTACAGGAGCAAAATCACATTCTGCGACAGCAAATGCTTCAACAGCAACCCTCGCAATCTACAGTCTCGCAGGTTGGCACATCTGTTAACCGTCTTGCCGTGAAATTACCAGTTTTCTGGCCGGACAAACCGGCATTGTGGTTTGCACAGGCAAAAGCTCAATTTGGCATCGCGGGCATTACGCAAGATTTGACGAAGTACGCCTATATAATTTCACAGCTGGACAGCCGCTATGCGGCCGAAGTGGAAGATATTATAATAAATCCACCTCCTGAAAATGCATATCAACACTTGCGTAACGAGTTAATTCGTTCGCCTCTCTGCATCAGAAGAGCAGCGAGTTAGCCAGCTGTTAAAGGAGGAAGAGCTTGGTGACCGAAAAACCATCCCAGTTTTTAAGACACTTAAGACCACTAGCTGGTGCCACTCAAATGCAAGCCAATCTCCTCCGGCAATTATGGATCCAGCGCCTACCGTCACAGGTACAAGCTATCTTGCAAACTCAAGCTGACACACCACTAGACAAAGTTGCAATACTAGCCGACAAAATGATGGAAGTTTCTATACCTGCTCTGCACGCCGATGTTAATGCTATCGGCATGTTACCTGCTAATACCGAGGTAAGTCAGCTTGCAAAGCGCACAGAAGAACTTTCGCAGCAGTTGGCTACATTGCAAGCCTCGTTTCGCAATCGTTCTCTTTCTCGAAGCCAGCCCCCGAAGCCGCGGCACGCTCACAACAGCCGTGATTCTTTGCCGCGTACTGACACCTCTCAGGTTTGCTGGTACCACCGCCGTTTTCACGTCCAAGCTCGCAAATGCCAACAACCATGTAACTTTCAGTTAAACCCCAACGGCAGCCAGTGATGGCGGTAGACGGCTGCCCAACAGGAGGTAACCGCCTTTTGTCTTTGACAGAAATAGCAGACATAAATTTTTAATCGATACTGGTTCTGATTTATGCTGTTTCCCGAAAGATTTTCTAAAAGGGCGTCATCAACGCAACAAATATGAACTTGTAGCGGCAAATGACTCTATTGTTCATACCTATGGCACTTTGTTTCTCAAGCTGAACCTCGGATTGCGGCGCGATTTATCTTGGAGATTTATAATAGCTGATGTAGCTGTTCCTATCATAGGCTCCGATTTCCTTGCACATTATCACTTGCTCCCGGATTGTCACAACAAGCGTATCATTGACAGCTTGACAGGATTGTAAGTGCCTGTACAGCCGGCTAACTGGAAGCAACCTAGTGTGAAATCACTAAAGGCCACTACAGTTTTTCATGAAATATTGCGAGATTTCCCAGATCTCACGCGCCCACCTGGAATGCCGAGAGAAATAAAGCACTCTACCGTACATTTCATTCGCACAACACCTGGACCACCTGTCTCTTGTCGTGCTCGTCGCCTCGCTCCAGACCGTCTTCAGATTGCTAAGAAAGAATTCGAAGCAATGTTAATGGAGGGCACTGCGCGCCGCTCAGAGGGACCATGGTCCTCGCCTCTTCACCTGGTACCAAAGAAAGACAAGGGTTGGCATCCCTGTGGAGACTATCGAGCTCTCAATGCACAGACAATTCCAGATAGGTATCCACCTCACCATCTGCATGATTTCAGCCACCAGTTGCGTGGATGCACTATCTTCCCTGTCGTCGACCTAGTCAAAGCCTACACTCAGGTTCCAGTGAACCCGGACGACATTCCAAAGACAGCAATTATTACACCGTTTGGACTTTTTGAGTTTCCGTTTATGTCTTTCGGGTTGCGGAATGCCGGACAAACCTTTCAGCGTTTCATTGATGAAGTCTTATCTGGCTTAGACTTCACCTTCTCCTATGTAGACGACATATTGGTATTTTCTAAGGTGCCCTGAAGAGCACGAGTGCCATCTGCGATTACTTTTCCAAAGGCTGTCATCTTATGGGATTCTCGTTAACGCTTGTAAGAGTGTTTTAGCCTCTCCAAGTGTTACCTTCTTGGGATACGAAGTCTCTGCCGCTGGAACTCGACCACTACCAGATCGGATCAGCGCTATGCAAAACTTCCCCCTTCCACAGACAGTCCGTGAACTTAGACGCTTTTTGGGAATGGTGAACTTTTACCGCCGTTTCCTACCTTCAGCAGCAGAATACCAGGCTTCTCTCCACTCGGCAGTATCCAACCTACGAGGCTCACAACCTGTACCTTGGAATCAGAACCTGGAAAGCACATTTAATGCCTGCAAAGCCAGCCTTGCCAAATCGACGCTACTAGTTCATCCCGATCTCAACGCACCTCTAGGATTGTTTACTGATGCTTTCCAACACAGCTGTAGGGGCTTGTCTACAACAGCACGTAAATGCTACGTGGCAGCCTTTAGCCTTCTTTTCTAAGAAGCTTTCACCAAAGCAATCAGAATGGCCAGCGTACTATCGCGAGTTACTCGCTATCTACGAAGCCGTCCAACACTTTTGGCACTTCTTGGAAGCCCACCAGTTTACAATTTACACCGATCACAAGCCACTTACGTACGCGTTTCAGCAACGCCGTGACAAGCTCCCACCTGTGCAACTGAATCAATTATAGTTCATTGCGCAGTTCACTACCAATATTGAACACATTGAAGGTTCTTCCAATGTAGTCGCAGACGCACTGTCCCGGGTCGACGGAATCGCAGACAGAAACTTGAACTTTTCCGCTCTGGCAGACTCTCAGAAGGACGATCCGGAAATCCGTTCTTTCATCAATGGCGAAACATCACTTAATTTGGAGCAAGTCTCAGTACCTGGCAGTACCATTATCCTCTTCTGTGACACCTCAACCGGAAAACCCAGGCCCTTTATCACCACATCATTCCGAAAAACAGCTTTTTCGTCTGTTCACGGCCTGAGTCATCCCGGCGCCAGAGCTACCGCTCGTTTGGTATCAGAACGTTTCGTCTGGCCTAACATGGCGAAAGATTGCCGCGCATGGGTCCGAGCCTGTCATGATTGTCGGCGCGCCAAAGTTACGCGACACACAAACGCACCAGTCGGAAACTTTACAATGCCATCTACCCGGTTTCAACATGTTCATTTGGACATAATCGGACCACTTCCAGCGTCAGGAAACTATCGTTATTGCTTAACAGCCATCGATAGATTTACTCGCTGGCCAGAGGTCTGGCCTTTAGAACGCATCACTGCAGAGGAAGTTGCCAACGCATTCGTAGCATGCTGGATTTCACGATTTGGATCACCTCTTCGTATTACCACCGACCAAGGCAGGCAGTTTGAATCTGTACTGCTCCGGAACCTGGGGCTCTTGACTGGAACGCTAAGAACCCGCACCACTGCCTGGCACCCTTGTTCAAATGGCATGGTGGAGAGATTCCATCGTCAACTCAAAGCAGCTATTATGTGTCATCCCGGTATGTCCTGGCTGCAAGCCCTTCCCATCGTTCTTCTCGGTATTCGTAGTGCCTACAAAGAAGACCTCGGCACCTCCTCTGCCGAACTTGTGTACGGTGAACCACTACGCCTCCCAGGTGAATTACTGTGCACCGCGACGGAAGAACGTCTGGAAGATACATCCGACTTCGTGGACAAACTACGTCAACAAATGCGCAGACTACGCCCAACACCAGCCACCAGACACGGTCACAGTTCGACCTTTGTCTTCAAGGAACTCGAAACGTGCACTCACGTGTATCTTCGGGATGATTCGGTACGTGGTGCCCTTCAGCCACCATACACTGGCCCACACCGCGTGTTAGATCGCCAGGATAGGACTTTCACCGTTTTAAACAAGGATACACCAGTACGTGTCAGCATTGAAAGAGTGAAACCTGCCTTTCTGCTCAATGACGATTGTCCTAATATTGAAAGTAGTGCTGTGACGGAACCACCTAGTATGTCAATCAGCAAAGCAAAAAAAACTAAAGATCATGATACAACGGACAACCCGAGAACCACAAGATCCGGTCGCCGAGTAAAGTTCCCCAAACATCTTCAGCCGTAGCCTCATCAACTCCGTGGGGGGCTGGTGTGGCGGAAACACATCGCGGCATTAACAGTTGTCAGCGCAGTTCCGTCGTTGTCGCGGCGGCTGCTAACGCAGTATTAACATCGCTGACCATAACCGGGGCAACGATTGAAAACAACCAGAAAGAGACAGAGAGAGTACACCGTTGGCGAGGAATATTAACAGTCGCATTGATATGTTATTTCAATGTAATATAATGTGCATATGTATATGGTTACTGGTTATATTAAACGCATAGATAAGAATTTAGTCTTCCATATTGCAAACCACGATATTGTTTATATGGGTAACGTATCCCCATATCTTCCTGAGTTAGGCTTCTCGTTTGAAGTGACATTTGAAGATACACAATATGACTGGCTACAGATTTATTCTTTTATTTTTTTGTGTAATAAATTATTTTTGTTTGACTTTCTCGTCTTGTGTGTTCCTTTTAGGTACTGAATATAATTTGACTTTTGTGTCTTATATCAATTTCAAATCTTAACATACGATATCACCATGTGAAATTTTTGGATACTAATAATTGCGATACATATAATGTGAATTGATTTATGTTTATATTATAAAATTCCGACAACATACTTATCTTCAAATTCTATGCAAGAAACATTTATTTCATAAAGTGTTTTAATATAGCATTAATGGTCACTGGCCATAAGCATGAAATCGGCAGATACTAATTAAAAATTTACGTGGCCTCTCATGCAACATACATCGAGTTATTTCGGAGAATGGAGCGTTAAGTCACTGGACTGTAATTACAGCATGAATACAGTGGCCGCTGTGAACCCGGCTGCCTGACTACTAGGGGTAATTCTGCAGTGCTGATTGATATAGACCAGCCTATCTCAACTCGAAGACGTGCAAAAAATCAATAACAATTCTAGAAACCACTAATTTATATGGATTTGGGCTATTAATTAAGTGTTTATTATTAACATTTGAGACGTATTGTATTGCATTATTATAATATAATAAATCTAAAACATGTTTTGAATTAATATGAAACACAATTATGAATCTGGAAGTAAAGTATTAAAAGCGGATTTCATATTGAACAGACTCTTGGTATCTACTAACCAAATGAATAGTAATGTTATGAACCTACGAAGGGAGAAAGTAAACTACAGGAAAGGAAGAATAGCCGTCAATTTGTGCCATTGCTCAATTTTAATGAGATGCCCGAGCTTGTCGCCCTTTAGTTCGCGAATATCTGGACAAATGTTACTAAAATTTGGTCTAAGGTCACCACATAAATTCGGTTGGTTCCTGTATTTTGTTTTTATTTGATGGATTGATGAAAATATCTTTCTCACAACGACAGGTTGTTCAGAACTGCATACCGATTTTCGATGCTTCTTCAGACAATTTCCGATATCCACTTCTCACAAAGGTGAGATTCAGTACCGAGTCAAACTAAGATCTCAGAATTGCATATTAAGTTGACTGTTACTTGAAAACACAATTCTTCCTTGGATAGAAAAAAAGTAACTATCATAACTGTAAGCCTGCAGAACACCTGTCACCACAGGTTGAAAGTCGATGGAGTAGACGCTTGCTGAGCGAAAGAGATAACGATGGAACTGACAAATATCTTTCCTCCTGAGCCCGCAGAAGCCAGATACGTTGACGCCCCTCCACCTTCATCACAAAACTAAACTTTCTTGTACTCTTGGCATTAAATTTTAATTCAGAATAAAATAAAATATAACCAACATTTTTAAAATAATTTTCTTACGTGAACGTATGTTGTAAGTTTAAAAGATTTTGTCCTTTATATTTGCATCTGGATAATGTGTTACAGAAACAAGACGAAGGACAGCTACATAAGAACACCTCGTTAATTACACATTCTGATGTAATTTAACAATCACACTAAGTGTAAGCAAACAGGTAAAGAAACTAAATGTTGTAACATCTAAAAGTTTGTGGAAAAAATTATTATTATTATTTTGTAGAAGCGACCTCAACAACATGTGTAAGTTTATATAACTCTCATGATTATATTTCTTGAAATTATTCCGACTTTCTAAAAAGATTTGATAGAACCAAACAAATGAGAGTTGTTATATTTATTCCACTGAAGGCGTTTTAATATTGCATCTTCCGTCAAGTATGAGGTTTCAAAATAACAATAGACACGTACTGCGATTAATTTATTAAATTAAATCTTATTTTATATTTCACATTTCGGATAATGCCTGGTTTGAACAACGAAAGGCAAGCGGAAACGGGATAACAGTCATTTCGAGACAATTGGCATTTGTTTTCATAACTGCATTCCTCTTCGTATTCAGACTGTACTAAATTCAAATTTATTTATTTCGTATGGAAGAAGAAATACAAAAACAGTAACTACATTGAATTACAGTAAATAGAAATAACATGCATGCCATTCAGTTGCTTCTGTGGGGTGCAAAAGTAGACTAGCCTCCTCGTGGTGCACCCAGGGCAACGTGGCAAAGCCGTGGCTGAATAGTCTACATCTCAATAAGCTGCTGGATCTAGAGCTTTAGCTTCTGGATATCACAGCAATTAAAGGATATGGAACAATGTTATAAACTAAATTAAAATATTATTTATACATTAATATTCATTATTAAGTGCCATTATCTGAGATATTCGTTGATTTTATTCTGAACATTGCTGTTGATGCAAAACAGAACTTTAATTCCATTCTTAAATATTTTATAACTCCGTCACAAATGTTGTTGTAATGTTTCTTATTATTGTTAATGTTAAAAGTGAATAAAACCAGAAAAGCGGAATTTCCTTTCTTTCTCTACGGTTACTAAATTCCCAATTCTTATTTTCCACATGAGGAAAAATATACTCCACTGTGCTAACTGTGGGTTGTTTCTACGGTATGAATTGCGAGAGTTAGTGGCATTCTAGTGAGATAAAGGAAGGTTTATTCTGGAGATTACTCGTATGTATTCTGCGGTACAAGTTGGCCTTGATGATAGCACTCGACTCCAAAGCGTACGAGAAAAGAGAAACGTTTTCATATGCCGAAGTCGTTATTTGCTTACAGAGCGCGTGTTAGTGTATACTCGACGTTTTATCGGACAGTTCTCTTTCTTTCTCTCTTTTGCCGAATGATAAATGGAAGTTTATGGCGACAGTTCAGTTCGAAACTGCGCCTCATATGGTCGTTTGAATCCGTCTGGCATAAATTATTTCCTTCCGTATCGGTTGATCTTTATGTTATTTCAGCGGTGAATGGAAGTTATGAGTGTATCATTTCAACAAGCGGTAGAAACATTTCTCCGTATAAACACAGTGAGATTCTAGCTCTTAGTAAGCCTTCTGCTTACGGATGTAGAAGATGCTGAATTGACAAAAATCTCAATTTTTATAATCCCATCTATTATTTGTAAACGAGGAAAATTAAAGTACCCGAATCTTATGGTAGTAAAGGTTTTCATTGAAGCCTCAATCACTGAAATGTGGGTAGCATAGTTATTCTAAGTTCTATCTATTCACGTGTACGATTCAGTAGGAAAGTCAGTATACTTTAAAAATCAGTAAAACATTTGATGGAATGTTTAGACCTAAACTATTAATACCGAACGCGTGATTTAACATAATGATTATTTAAGAACATTAATAATAATAGTCAAGAGGAAATATTTCGTATAATGAAATGACAGATATGACTTTTCTATTTTCGAGGGACAGGTAATTAGAAAATAACTTTTCTGTTTTAAACACTCTCAACATAAACAAGTATGCATCAGATTTAATTAACAAGAGACCAGTCATAAAAATGTGTCCAATAAATAAAGCTACGGATTTCAGTCTGTTTTGGTTATGTTTTTTATTTATATTACAACGATGAAAGCTTCTTGAAACTTCTGTTAGTAAATATCGTCTAGGGCACACACTTAAATAGTTCTTTATGTTTTGAATAATTAAAAGAACAGTTTACAGCTATATACGCCAGCTCGTGTTAGTGATTCAGTACGGGGACTACATACAATTCTTTTAGGTAAATGTGTGAAATTCTCAAAATGTAAACATCGTTGATGACACCCACTACCAAATTAAAGAAATTAAAGAAATGCCCGAGGATCAGTGGCGAGAAGATCCAGCAGATTTCGTGTTTGAAGTTTACTTAAGTTGGTAGAATTTCTGGGAATGAAAGTAACAACTGTATAAAATGTGGGAGACACAAAAGTAGGTCAACGGATTAAATTCTGATATAAATGGGATTCACTTTTAAATTTACAGAACCTTGTAGTTCCAAAATGATGAGGCATGTTTCTTCTGTTTGAAATAGAACGTTCTTTCTTGCGAGGGGATATTACAGTTCTTATTGATTATTTGAATAATATTTATTATCTTGACCTAAAACATTAATGTGAAGCTAATTAATTAGTGTGATACTTTGGTCGCCAGTGGGTTCAATTAAAAACAGCATAATACTTGTACAATTAAAAGGTGGTTAACATTATCTTTCTAGAAATGGAAGAACCCACAAATTTTCATACAGATATCAACATTTTTATTTTCTTCCATACAAATCAAAGCGAATGAACTTTATTTCTTGTTAGATCAAATGACATACATCACTGAAATACGTGACGTAATTGATTGAATTTACAATAAAATATATTATCAATTCAAATTGGTATAACTCAGAGGAGGACATGAAATATATCACGATTGTATACTGGGTGTTTGAAAACTGAATTCTGGTCAAACTGTTGTCGCGCAAACTATGTTCCTTTACCGTCCATAGACATGACTAGTTAGCAGTGGCGTGGTACAACTACAAATTTCCCTTACGTGGTCTCGGCTCTGCGATGCTGAAGCTGCGACAGTTGATGTGGTGTCTAGGCGCACAGCGGCCTCTTGTGAGACGTGGTGATGCGATGTCGTGCTGAACCGCTACCACCAGTCAGGCGATGTTCATCATGGATCACGAATTTGTGAGCTCCAAGTCAAAACCGAATGTCTCTCCCAGCATCGATCAGTCCACAGCAAGGCTCGCCTTGTGCCCCGTCGCTCGGCGCCGTCCAATCATTTCTTTCTGCAAACAATCTCGGGAGCCGATAAGAAGAAAGTAGTGTGATTTCCTGCCTAGGCTTCGTCTTATTTGCTTCTCAAACCCAGCAGTTTCTTACCCTCCTTTCACTGCTGTTTCTCCCACAGTATTCCTACCATGCATCACTGTCTTTACAAACCTCTGCAAAACACCAGTGTCGTGGGGAAGTGGCTGTAAACAGTGTTTAGTGTTCTTTTACGTTGCCTTTCAAAATCTTGGATCAGAACATGTGTTTTCCTCCGGCACTGAAAAGACCTACTATTGCTTCACAAACCTTGCAAGTAGCCCGCCACCCATACCGATGGTCTACATCCTGTGCTTGACATTTCTGCAAAAATGAATAACACGCAGACAATTCTTACGGATTATTCGCGAGCCGATTTAATTGTTTTTCCCGCATGTAACAGCACATATTTAAGGTCATCACTGTTCCTAAAACGTCATTAAAGAGCTCATCTGAAAAGTTCAAACAAATAGCAACCCTGAAAATTTTTATATTATGATCTGCTTTAAGGATCGTGTAGCACCTGCGTGATTACTGAAAATAATTTTCAGTAACAGTGATTCCTGAAAGAATGTACACAAAATTGAAAAGGCTTTGCTACTTAATAATTGTAAGAACTCATCGTTATAAAGGCCACCACTTTACTACTTTCTGCTATAATAAATTGAAACAACATTGGTCACGACAAGATAGCTGAAACGTTAGATTTAAATCGGCACCCGCCAGACCAACAAAACAGTGATCACTTCTTGTTAAGAGCTTGTTCTTCGGCCAAGTCCAAAAAATGTAAGCCTGGAAGTCCAATGCGGAGTTTTAAATAAATTCGTGTAATTATTATAAAATTTCAACGACATTATTAACTCTCCATATTTCTTGTTGATCAATGAGCGCTTATTTCAAATATTTGTCAGCAATTTCTAGAATAAATATATTTTTATAATAGATGTAATAATGCATTATGAGCAGTATCTCTGTTTTATAGATAAAGAGCAACCAGCACGGCTTCACTAAGGATTTGTTACAATAGCAAGACAAACTAATGGAATGTAAGGTGTACACTGCCCTTTTAGTTACTGATGCGTTCAAGCGTTGTTGGGTAACAGTAAGCATTTGGCCATTCGAATATATTTCATACTCATTAGTATCATTTCAAAGAACATTATTTCTTATTATTTATTTTATCAATATTACAAAAACATTTAATACTTTTTTTGTTATTCAGAACGGTAACCAATCGTCAGAGAAAAATATTCAGAACTATAGTATTTTTCACAGTGTCTATTGACGTTGTAACGTCATGTTACATGGAATCTTATAATAGATGGTATGAAATATGTACTTATCAGTAAATTGTTTTATGTATACTATAAAGTGTACTATTGTAGCATCACTTACTCTTGTAGCTGCTCGTATCCAATTGTAAAAATCCTTAATTTATGCTTGTGTAAATATCTACGATAGGTGTAAAAATGTTAGCATTTTAAACATTTTTTAATTGGTTGGTTCTGTTTTGTATATGTTCAAAGTGAATGCAGAAAATCAACAATTTAGGAGGAATGTAAGCGGAATGCATAAATTGAGCGTGTATGTGAACTGTTTCATTATTATTGTTGGGTTGGGACCATTAATTCCCACCTTTTAAGCGGCTTGTGTTACAGCACCATGATTTGTATTGCGCATGAATCTACGAGGGTTTCGTGGTATAAAGAAAAACTTCTTCAAGTATTGTCATGCACGGCATCAACGCATTCGGGCGCATACAGTATAAAGAATTGCGCTGTGCTAGAAGATAAGATCACACAGCTTTTACGAACATTGTTTCTCGCAAAATGACAGGCTCGAATGTGAACAAGTGATAATGTAGAGGATATTGGTTTGCTGTGCTGTAAAATTCACATAAAAAGTAATATTGGCGCGCTAATTTGTATGTATGTGGACGAATATAACTTGAAATAACTAGCTAACTCTCAGTGCATTACAAAGATTTAACAGACAATAAAGAACATAAACGAAATACCATTACATTGAAGATTTATGGCTACTAAGATTGAAGGTTTTTTCCAACGCAAGTGTATTTAAAACGTAGTCTGAATGAAAGCAATCTGAAAAAGATTTAATTTTAGTCTTGTGGGATTCAAAGTCTTTAAATAGACACAACACATTTCACGAGTAGCAGGCCATATTTATTTTCCAGATTACTGACAGGCTGGTGCTGCGATCTCGTGGAAGGCGGCAACTAAAATGGTTGTTTGAACGAAGCGACTATTATTTTTACGTAATAAGAAATCCATTTAGATTAGTAAAAATGCTCGTCATTATTAGAAGTTTCATTGGTTCCTACTGTCGAAGGTTTTACCAGATTTTGATCCATAGGCATCTAAGCTGCCTTTTCCTTTCTTTCGTATATCTTTATGCTATCGTATTAATTTGGGTAATCGGCTGCGATAGTGTGATGTTTGCATTGCGTATCAAGATGAAAAATGGAAAGATTGAAACTCGCCTCCAGTACTCAAGATATCATCTCAAAAGATTACAAGGGGAATTATTATGGCTATCGTCTCCGTATATATATAATTAAAAAAATTCGTTACTCAAATGAAGAGGTTTGGAAATTTAAACAGATCTTCGTGAAGAGTCTTTTTCTTAGTGAAATATGTTACTTCCTCGTTCTGGGTTTGAAAACAGATCCGTTGATGAAAGGTTGTGAAACTATGATATTTGTTCACTTTAAATAAATATTCTAATGTATGCAGACATGTTGGACTAATTATTATGGAGAGAACAATTTAGTCTATGTGATAAGTTTCTTAGATTACTCTTATTTCCATTCACAGTATTTACTGGTTTGACTTACGAAATTGTCCATCGGGACTTCGTTTGAAAGTAAAATAACACGGTTACCTCAGTTGTATGGTGAGAATCAATTTTATTGAAATTTATCACCAAGTAAAGTTTACAACCGATATTTACTCAATAATGTTCATGTTCTTATACAATCATAAGATATATTCGAAGATAACAGGTTGTATCAAGTGAGAACTAGCGAAACCAAATGTTTCTACTTTTCTCACGCAACTCGTTCGGTCATTATCAGTCTAGTACATATATGATTCTCTGATTTACCACACATACATTCACTTTTCTTCTCACAACCCGAGGACTACTGTTTTCTTTAGCTCGGAGCGGATGTCCGACATTGTATAATATTCACGAGTTCGGGGAATTTGTATCGACATATTCTCAAATATTATTTCCGCACATGCATACATGAAAATTTTTCCTGCCCTAATGTTGCTGTCCGCGATACACTTCAACTGCGACTGCAGGTTGCGATTGTACTTACACTTCTGGTGTCGAATTGTTAAGATCGATATGAATATCGCAGTTCATACTCAAAATTTTTTTAACCTCTGCGACATTAATTTTACAAAAATAAATTTATAGTTAAAAAAACACACGCTTTCGTAGAAATTTCAATTAAAAGGTTACAAATAATCTTTAAACATAAAATTTTTGTTGAACGGCGATAGGAAGTCCCAAAATTCAGTATAAAAAGCCAAAAATTGTTTTTAATGTAAAAAAGCGTGGGGTACTACAAATGAGTAATCTTAATTTTTTTATCGCTGCTCGTAAAAGTATAATCATTACGAATAAGTAGAAGTTATTAATCAGTGACTTTATTCTTATTTTAAGTTTGTTAAAAAAAACTTTTACAGAATTTTGGGACATCCTAGCGCTGTTTGACAAAATTTTTACATTTAAAGATTATTTTTAACCTTTTAGTTCACATTGCTACAAAAACGTTTATTTGAGGGTTTTTTAAATATAATTTTATTTTAAACTTTTTAGTTCAAATTGCTACTAAATAGTTTTTTTAGTTTCTCAAAATTATAATTTAATTTTGGTCAAATTTTCAAACATTTTGTATATCTGTGGGCTAAATTTCAAATAATTCCGAGGCCTGAAGCAGGTAAACATTAAAGAGAAAAATTCCATTAGATTCAATCAATTTTCATTCTCAAAGTAAAGAGAATATCAGGAGATAGCCATGAAATTACTGTACTATCTTCGGTTCTCAATACATGAGCAAATTAAACGATTTTGACATCTGGAACTTGGTTAAAATTCAGTTGCAAAATTCCGTCACACTGAAGAATTTTTATTTTGTTATTGTAAAAGTAATAATAATAACAGTAACAATAACAGCATGTACAAAATTGTTCATTATTGTATTGTCTTCAGTTCTTAATTCGTGCACAAGATTTCAAACAATTCGGACACATGGAAGTGGGTGAAAATTGAATTGAAATATTTCGTTACACTCATACACACATACGTACAGATCAAGCTAGCAAGAAGCACGTAAAAATCAGAAATCGATTTAATTTTTATGCAAAACTTCAAACAATTCGGATGTCTGGAAATGGGTTGAAATTCAAAGGCAAGACTCCAGTACATTCAACAACTTTTCTTTTGTTACTGCCAAAGTAATGAGAATATCAGGACATAGTTATGAAATTATTTAATTATTACCGGTTCTTAATACGAGTGCGAAATTACAAAATTTTGGACGTCAGAAAGTTGGAAAACATTGAAATGAAATATTACATCGTATTCAACAATCTTATTATTACTGTTAAAGTAATGAGAATATCAGTACATAGCTATTGTATTGCCGTCAGTTCCCAATACATGTCTATTAATTTCAAATAATTCTGATATCTGGAAGTGGGTTAAAATTGATTTACAATATTCCATTACATTTAAACACTTTTTTGTTGTTACTGCCAAAGTTATGAGCATAGCAAGACATTGCTATGAAATGCTTATTCTGTCATCGGTCCTCAATACAGATGTAAAATTTCAAACAATTCGGACATCTAAAAGTGGATGAAAATTAAATGTATAGATTCCTTTACTTTTCTATTGTCACCGTAAAGTAATGAAAATAGCAAGATGTTTCTGTTAAATTATTGTATTGTTACTAGTTCTTAATATATACGCAAAATTTCAAAAAATTCGGAAGTCAGGATACGGGGGAACATTGAAATGGAAGATTCCATTGCCTTTAAACATTTTCCATTGTTACTGCCAAGTAATGAGAATATCAGGTCGTAGCTAGGAAATTACTGTATTGTCATCGCGTCTCAATACATATGAAAAATTTCAAACAATTTGGACATCTGGAAGTGGATGGAAATTGAATTGATAGATTCCGTTACTTTTTTGTTGTTACTGTAAAGTATTGAAAATGACGTTGCTATGAAATTATTGAATCATCTCCGGTTCTTAATACGTATTGAAAATTACAAACAATTCGAACGTCAGGAAGTGGGTGAACATAGGAATGGAAGATTCCCTTGCCATTAAACGTTTTCTATTGTTTCTGTCAAAGTAATGAAAATATCAGGACATAGCTTTGAAATTATTGTATTGTCATCGGTTTTTAATATATGTGCAAAACTTCAGACAACTCGGAAGCTGGTGAAAATTGAATTGGAATATTCCTGTACATTTACGTATACATACATACAAGTCAAACTAATATAAATCGTGTAATTAAAAATATATAGGAGGGTCTTTGTTTACTGTAACGTGGCACGGTCCTGTCATCAGATCATGAATCGTCTCAATTTGCTTCAGGCCCAGCACCAATCTGCGCTGTAGAGTCTTAGGAGGGCTTGAAGTAGGGATGCTCATCCAGAATATACATCGATGTTTTTTCGATGTGATGCATCGAAACGTTGCATCGATGTTTCACGATGCATCGAATAAAAACATCGATGTTTTCGATACATCGAATAAAAACATCGATATACATATATCGGTTAATAAATGTTAGGAAAGCTTAAAAATGAGAAAAAGATTAGGAAACTAGCAAAATGAAGTATTTATTTGAATTATATTTTTAATTAGTCTTTTACAAAGGCAATTTGAAATTACTGGGATTTATAAATTAGAAATTCGAATAGAAAGAATAAAAGTAAAGCGAGGAACGCTGAAAGAAAGGCAGTGTTGGGATTCTAATCTAATTAGAATTTATAAATACCAATATTTTCTCTCTAAAAATTTTATTAACCGGCTTTCCTTGAATTTTGTTTCTTTGTTGATTTAAAACTTGAGCATCTTTTGAAAAAATTCTTTCTGATGGCACTGAGGTGGCTACCAAAGTTAAAAATTTATAAGCTATATTGTACAATTTTTGAAACTGTTGTTTATAATCGGACCATATTTCTAATGGATTTTCATTAAGCCGGCCAACCTGAGTTCTCAAGTAGACAGACAGCTCGTCGGAAACACTTTCTTCGGTCTTGTTTGATACCCAGTTTCTTTGAACTAGTTTGTGATGATCGGTCCGAAGACTGAAATCTTCCGATGTTTTGTCTGAACTATCTGAATCAGATTCTATTCGCATTTCTTCCAGCTCCCTCTTCATCATATCTTTGATCTTTTGAACAGCATTTGGACAAGCCATCGGGTCTTCAAAATGTAGTTTTTTGAACCGTGGGTCCAATAAGGTCGCGATAACTAAAGACGAAACTTGTTCGATAGCACTCATCCGTTTGTTGATTTCTTTTAGGAGGAGCTTATGTACTTCCATCACTAAAGGTTCATCAGTCTCATCTGATTTGAGTTTTTTTTTTTTTTAACTGCTTTACGTCTGTTAACAGCGAGGTCTTTAGAGACGGGAAAGGATTGGGGGCAAGGATGGTGACAAGGAATGGGGAGGAATTCGGCCATGGCCTTTGAAGGAAGCATCCCAGCATTTGCCTGGAGTGATCTGGGAAACCATGGAAAACCCAAATCTGGATGCCCGGACGGGGATTCGAACCACCGTCCTCCAGAATGCGAGGCGAGAACGCTAACCGTTACACCGCCCCGCTCGGTTTGAGTTTTGAAAGCATGCAGTGAACTAAAGGGATCACTTTACTGCTGGTACAATATTTATCACCAGATATTTCTTTAGTTGCTGCTTCAAGTGGGCGTAGTATGTTAAGAAGAGATGACGCGATATTTGATTCCAAACCAGTCAGCATTGGAGGTGCTGTTTTATGGCAAATCAATATATCACTTACAACATTTTTAAGCTCCAAAAATCTTTGAATCATATAATATGTGCTATTCCAGCGTGTTGGCAGGCCTTGTATTAACTTTATTTCAGCAATTACTGACTTTCTCAAATCGTCTCTTGCCAAACAACTGTGTTTAAAGAAAGTAACAATGGTCTTTATTTTTTACAATATATTTTCTAAAGGTATTTTGAGCAACTAAATTAAATGTGTGAGCGATACGAGGGATGTGTTTCTTCTTTCCAAATCCTAATTCTACAGCTTTTGCCATATTCGGGGCGTTATCAGTAACGACCGCAGAGACTTTGTCCGTATCAAATCCCCAATCGATGCAGGTCTTAAGGAGCATGTCTGCTATATATTCCGATGAATGACTTTCATTGAGTTGATAAACTCCTAATGTTATTGATTCGAACACCGTGTCTAGACCAAAATGCGCTGTTACACCCAAGAAGCTGCGCATCTGCATGTCTGACCATATATCAATTGCTAATGTGAGGTGTTCAACATTTGAGAGTTTTGATTTTATTAATGTTGCCAAGACGTCATACTTGTCATCAAGCCACCGTGTCACAGTTGCTCTGCTGGGTATTTGATAATGAGGAGCATTAACTTTAGGCAAATTTTTGAAGCCTACTTGGTACTTTTAGCCTTGCCATAAGGCGTGGCTCTGCCCTACACTGTCGGGAAATTTCATGTCAACTGTAATTTTTTATCAAAATTAAATTAAAAGAAAAATGTGATGCGATTTTGTAGGTGACAAAATAAAATATAGCAACGAATGTGTTCTTTCGATGTATCGAATGAAGAACATCGATGTATCGTTAAACATCGAAAGTAAACGATGCATCGTATTGATTCGATGCATCGAATAGTAAACATCGATGTTTTAGATACATCGATGTATATCGAGCATCCCTAGCTTGAAGCATAAAATACTTCGAAACTCGGCTTATGTTACAAAGCATTGTCATTACAACGCCAATTAAATTGTATACAGAATTATTAAAACCTATTATTTCGTTAAAGTAAATGGGTCAACTTTTCGTAAAGCCGGAATCAGAATTCGCGACACTCCTCGCCTTTCAATTATCCTTCCCTCTAGACACAACTACTTCAGAGAACAGAAGAACTAGTAGGAAATAAAATTAATTCGATATATAATCGACCATCAAGTACAGTTAAAACATTTACAAATATCCTCCATTTAGTACTAATAGTTACTGAAATAACTAAATACTGATAGCAGTAGCAGCGTAAGTACAGTTAAAACATTTACGAATATCTTCCATTTAGTACTAATAGTTACTGTAATAACTAAATACTAATAGCAGTAGCAGCGTTTTACTTGCAGAAGATATTGGTCACGTAAAAAGATCTAAGTGCTAATAATCTCACTAAACGAAATCAACAGGTGCAACAGCATAATGTCGACACACCTCCTTCAGGAGTTTAGTATGCCATATGAAGCAACTGTTACACCACTCAACGTGAGAACCGACATCAATCTGAAACGCCCTGGACATGGCAGTACCGCTGAGGTGGCAGAATTCCTTGCGCAATGGCCAAACGCATCCCACATCAACACAGATGTGTCGAAATCAAATTCATCAGTGGGCTGTACTTATTTGGATCTAAAGAAGAAGCTGTATGGTATGTTCAAACTACCACAACCAAATGGTGGAATTTGCAACTGAGTATGCTGAAGGTTTGGTGGACACAGCATCGGTCGTAATATCAGACTCCCGCTCGTCGTTGGCCAGCCTGCAAGGACACACGCAAGCTGCCAACAAGAAAAGTATCTTATGCAACATCTTGGAAGCAGCATACCAGCTGAAAGAGAAAGGCAAAACGCTGGTGTTCGTGTGGGTGAAAGCCCACATCGGCCTAGAAAGAACCGAACAGGTGGATCAGCTGGCAAAGCTAGCTTGCGAAAAAGGCACTACTTACCCGTTCGTAACTGTGAGGGATCTAATGACAACCGCTATAAAACAAGCAAGATAATCATGGCACAGAGAGTGGGAGGAGTCACAACTGGTCAAAGGAAAACACTACAGACAGATCTACCCCGTCATCCCTACACAGCATTGGCACCATCAGCTCAAGATCCATGGCTGTTTTCCCGCAAACCTGAACAGAATAAACATAGTTCAAAAGCCCCTTATGCGGATCCAACGAGACGAGCAAGGGAATATTGACCATATATTCTTCGGCGGCAAGATCAGATACAACAGCACCACAGACCTAATAGAGCAATTGGTAGGATTAGGTCACTTCCCACCGTTAAAGGTGTCACATCTCTTTGCTACCGACGACGCCATGATCTTTGTACTGCTATGCAAATTTCTAAAGGACTGTTAGTTAGACATATATACCTGCAGATGCTTATGAGTATCAGTGTTTGCAACTCTTGGTGAATATATCTAATAACTGAAATATTGTTATCATATACTTAATAATAGATATGAAGTATTGTAACAGAGATCATTTATTTGTGATAGAATACCTATTATTTGTGTTATGGACATTTATGTGCTATAATACTCATAAGCTGTGTTATGGCTGTATAAATTATGTAACTGTAATTAGAGCTATGGCTGTATGGCTTACTGGCCCACTGCCAATAATAAATAAATAAAAACTCTCAGATGCCATTTACAATGCACGGAAGGAATTTTCCGAAAATCATAGCATTTTTCGCCTCATCAGTTCGATCAACAATCGAATGCGTGCTCTTATCGATGTAGAGGGAGGCTTGACAAGACACTCTGTGTAAGAGCAGGGATTTAATCCGCAGTGTAGGATATTATAAGGTATTTCATGAAATTTGGCACTTCAGTGTAGATTGCACTGCAAGTGAAGAAATATGAAGAAGATAATTGTGACACGCCAAGCTGCCTGGAATCTGATACTGATTGGAAGCACAACTGAAAATTAATTGAAAGAATGTACAGGTTAAACTAAACCTATTTGTTTGCAACAAGAAAAAGACTATAAACACAGCCCTCACGACGAACATCTTGTGTGAATTCGACAAGGGAGATTGAACACTCTGATTAACTATGTAATTAAAGCAGATAAATTAACATTTTTCAGATGGAAGAAATTGTAATGTGAAACTCCATCGTCTTTTTCAATGTCAAGGAAGGCTCACTCCCTAGACTAGGTTCTGTGTACCTTACTGCGCAGAGTAAATACTGGAATATGTAGAAACAAATATAAAATAAATTAAATTTATCAAAGGAAATTCTGAATGAGAATGCGAAAAAATGCTTATAAATGTTTCTAAATACAGTAAATGCATAAAACAACAGTATTCAGCAGAAATTTGAATAAATGGGAAAAAATGTATGTTTGGATTGAAATTGATGAGAAAAATACAGTTACTATCTTCAATGAAAGGATATAAAAATCAAATTAATACATAGAGTATATCTTTGACTTAGTTATATGGAGAAAAGTTAATTTGTACGTTGTTGGGGATGCAATTTTAGTCCGAATCTGAAAGAACTTTTTAAAATAGAAACGCAAAATAAGATATTAAGAGTAAATTGATTATCTCAGAATAGCTGAAATATTAAGTTGAAAAAGAAGTTAAAGAAATAATATATTTAACATTGGAAGAGTAGGAAGCGATAAAGAATACAACCTAATTTCATGTAAGTAGTGTTTGAAAAGAACCAGTAAGTTATCTCATCTCCACAATTTCCTACTGTGGAATTTCAACATTATAATTGAGTTTCATGCGCAACCTAAAAGACAATCTGTGCAAATATAAATCTGTAGAAGTTTGTATGTGTTTCTTTGTTTCAGAATCATACAAAAACTGCGACAGATTTGTATGGTAATTTAAACTATGACGGTATAGCTTAAGACTCTACGTGACCGGGCAATAGAGAAATAAAAGAAAATCTGGTTGATAATTGAATACAGCGACCAGTCACAGTTTATGGTGTTGCTTTATTTTATTTTACCATTACCGGTTTCAAGCATACATTGCTCATCATCAGATGGTTTTAACAATACAGATGCGAATTGCAGGCGTGTTTTTTTGTGTCATTAGGTGTCTGCTTATATCCGAGAACAAAGACTTGTATGGAACACAGTTGAGGAGGCACATTTTTGTGTAACACTATGCACTATCACCATTATATTGCACAAATTTATGTGGAATAGACACGCTGCACACTTGCTACTGTATTTACAAACAAACATGACAGATATCCATGACTGTTTTCCCGCAAATCTGAACAGAATAAACATAGTTCAAAAGCCCCTTATGCGGATCCAACGAGACGAGCAAGGGGATATTGACCATATATTCTTCGGCTGCAAGATCAGATACAACCGCACCACAGACCTAATAGAGAAATTGGTCTGTCATGTTTGTTTGTAAATACAGTAGCAAGTGTGCAGCGTGTCTATTCCACATATATTTGTGCAATATAATGGTGATAGTGCATAGTGTTACACAAAAATGTGCCACCTCAACTGTGTTCCATACAAGTTTTTGTTCTCGGATATAAGCAGACACCTAATGACACAAAAAAATCACGACTGCATTTCGCATCTGTATTGTTAAAACCATCTGATGATGAGCAATGTATACTTGAAACCGGTAATAGTAAAATAAAATAAAGCAACACCATAAACTGTGACTGGTCGCTGTATTCAATTATCAACCAAATTTGATATCACAAGTCCACCATGGACAAAATATTAAAAGAAAATTTCTTCTTAAACTCAACATTTTTAGTTCAATTTTTTCTAATGAAGTTCGTAATGAGAGTTCTTCAATGTGAATGTGGGAACGGTAGTACCGGTATAACATCTTAGGTATGTCTCACACTAGTGCCATTCATAGCGATAAGGTCTTCGCTAAGGGAAGATTTAAAATTGTATATTAAAAATTGTTCATTGTATTTAAGTAAAAAAAGTCGTTAAACTACTGTGGCTGGTTAGCTATGAATGTTGAGGCGTCACATCATTTTTCTGTGCTAGTGTCTCTAGTTTGACGTCCAAATTTTCACCTAAATACTCATTTATTTTTCAGACCAGCAAAATATTATGAAAGAATATTTTATTATTACGACTAAATTTCATATTTCATTTACATTTAACCATTCCGTTATTTCCTACGTTTATTTTGTACCATACTAGATACATTTTAAATTCTTCTACAAATCTAGGTCCACGCGGGGGAGCTGCGCACAAGTGCTAGTAGTGAAGATACAATTTTGGGGTTTGTAGTATTAAATTTAGGTTTTACCAATGAAAAGACGAAATTCCTACAGTTTACGAAACAAAAAGACAACTATACAAAAGGAGCTAGTTAGTAGAGACACTAGCTAAAATGAAATTGCGGAATGGCATACAAAGCACATAATCTTATTTGATGTTTATCCGTATAGTGTTGCAGAAACACAATGTTTCAGACACCAGATAAAGACAGCAGAACCATCTGTGGAAACGTAGCGTTTTCATGACACCATCTGATGAAAACCCGAGTGGGTATATTGAAACATTACGCCGGGAAAGTTTCCATTCACAAATACAAGGTTGTTCATTAATGGATAAAATTGAAGATATGAATAAATTAATGAATAGAACAAATAAAAGACTGTAAAAGGAATTCGGGCATTATAAACGAATGCAAACTATAGTAATAAAGATAGATATGCATTAAAAAAAATATTGAAGATGATGTTTTTATGATGGCATGTATTTTGGAAATGTGACATAAAGGCATTTTGGATAAGAGGATGCGAAAGAATTTCGTGGAAAATCTCACAAAAAGATTTGTTTGGTCGTCAACATTTTGGATTAGTTAAACAGTTAACGGAGGATACATACGAACGTGTAGGAAAGGACATAGAGTGTTGTAGGCACACGAATTCGAAAAAATTAATGTACTCCTAAAGAACAAATGGCAAGAGAGGAAAGTGGGCGCTTCATTACATAATGGTAATTCTATTATCAACTTAACAAGTATTTTCACGCTGTTATTTTAGCAGAAATAACACAACCTTAAAACTTTGAAAACGCAGCTGCTAGCAGTTGTAGGTGATATGTATGGTAATCACGAATTCTCAGCATTGCAAATTCCATCGTAAGCCAATATATTGCTATGAAAGTGCAGAAAATTTAATGAAGCTGATATCCTATAATGAATGAATTACAATCTTATTACTCCTTAAATAGGTTTACGATAACATTATTCTCTAAATTTGTTATTATCATTAATTTTAAATACTTTATACTGTTTAAGAAATCTTTAAAAATCAGGCGTACTAAATGTACATCAAAAAAATATGTACACTTAAATTGTCTTTATCAGTAAACTGGACATGGCGACGGAAAAATAGATGTGTGGAGAAATTAAATTGAAAACCATCTTGTATTATGTCGATATTAACGACATAACACAAAATGTGAAGTCGAATTAACATTTTTGAGCAGCAATCTTTGTTGATGAATCCTTCATATTTTGTCTGCAACTAGCTATTAGGTCCTGTATATATGTATATGCAGTTGAATTATACATTATAAGTTATTCAAGGTACAATTTGGAATTTAAATTTTGTTATGAAAACTATTCCATGGATGAAACGAAATAAGGAAACAAAATTGGAGCCACAACAGATAGGTTCCTTATGTTTATTATAAGACAATGATCTTATTTACGCTAATAAAGCAAGTGTAGGATAAAATAGTTTTTTTTCGCCTAACAGATGTGACTAAAAATAATTTAATTCTATAAAGTTGTGATGTCTATGGAATTTAATTCTCATAAGGTGTTTTCTCTGTAAAAACGATTTAACAGTGATGTGTACCGTGTGTGTTTCAACGCTACATCACATTCTCTGCCAACAGTAACATCTGAATGAGGGAGGATAAAGCAGATTACTCCGTCGCACAAGTGTATGGAACGAATTTGAATAAAGGTCCCCAGAGAGATGAATCGGCGGGGAGATATAGGACTTGATTTACCTGGCTTAGCCCTTTCCATTTGTCTGAGTTATTTCAATCCACTTTTTCATACAGGAACATTTACAGTGGGGAGACAATAAAAAATCTCATTTTTCATCGGAATTCTTCCAACGCAGGCATGTGTTATAAGGCAAATGTAAAACATGTGATCAGGGAAGAGATATTTTTCCATCTTTCGTTATGATAGCGAAAGTAATTTTCATTCAAAAGATTATGAATTGATTTAAAGAGTCATTGGATTTATCTCTCAAGTGATTGCAAGAAATCTTTTAATACTGAAGTATTTGTGTGATCATTCGTTAAAGAGATTCTTGTTAAATTGTACTCAATATTTTTCGAGTAACCAAAAAAATTTCATTCAGTTATATTTAAAAAAAATATTTCCTTTATTTTAACGCTATAGAGCTAATTTCTATATTTCTCTTTATCAGTTTTTATTTATGTCAATATTGTATTATAATTATTTTTTTCAAAGAATCTTATGCCACATAAAGCCTAAATAAATGTTATCCTTTATTTCAAATAAAAATTTAATCGTGAATTGGCCTCTTTAGCGCTAGTAGTCAAAAAGTAGTATTATTATTTGGTATTATATTTTTGATATGTGATAAAAAAAATATTGAATGTAAAAGATACAGAACATTTTTATGATCTGTATTAAGTTCGTAGTGTCTTGTAATGTTTGTCGATGCCATTCTTAATCTACAATAGTCATCTCTAGTATGCTGAGAATGAAGAGGAAATATTCCGTACAGTCTTCTAGAGTGAACTAGAACTAATTCTTTCACTACGCTTAGCTTTTGAAAGGCATTTGTTTGTTTATAAATTGAAAACTAACCAACGGCTAATCTTGAGAGCTTATTTTTAGTTACTTAAAATCTGGTTTTACTTTATTAAGAAATTTTTAGCAGGTTGTTTAAAAAAAATAACAAAAAAAAGAAACAGGGTCAAAATTGGAGATTGTAACGAAATTTTGTGCAGGCAATACAGAAAGATTGTACACAACTCATAAAAAATTTCAAAACAGTTGAAGTAATGAGATTCTATGCATAATAACTTTACTAAAACACCTTGAGCCTCTAATTACTGTCTCTGCTAATAATGTGCAGGTATGTATAATTACTGGATATTTACAGTCATTTAATTTTTCTCCACTGGATACTTTCATTCTGAAATCGAATGAAGCTAAGTTAACTTAATGCTAACTAACTGGAATGTGTGAAATAAATACTGAATTATCTTTTCCACTTAATCGGATAGATATAATGTTTATTTGATTTTGAAGTAAAGCAATTTTTTGTAGGATTAAGATTTTATGATTAACTCAAGTAAAAGTCTTTTAAGTTCTCACCATAAGATTGCTTTCAATTCCAAATTTCTTGGAATGAATATTTAACGCATTTTTTTAAAATAAAAATAAATCTCTCTTAAATATAGGCAGAAATATTCTCGCAATCAAGAATGAATTAGTATTAGCTTATTTTAAATATGATGTTGCTCTTTGATATTGTGAACAGGAAATTCCTTCTCGTCTGTCCTCAAGAGTGATGGATCAACGACGGAATAGGTCGGGAGGACACCTATTGCTTCTTTGCAGGTACTGTCACCTTGCAGCACACACTCGAGCGCTTGTCTCGGAAATGAGTTACTGCTGAACAAGTTCATGTGATCTTCTGCGTGACGAGGAACAATGTCTGCTATCCCCAGACAAAATAGACTCACTGGTGTTTTGGGCAATGGCGAAATAGCAATAAATAGACACAACGTAATAAATGTAAATTTTTGGCATACAAAAAAATCAGTTGTTGTGGTCACATTTTAAACCCGATCTTTTTCTTGCATTTGATCATTTTGGGACCTCTTAAAATCGATTTAAACCAGACCAGCATTTCACAGAGCCTAAATATGATAAAAATTAGAATTAAGGGATAAAAAAAAAATAGTTTTTAAGGTTAGTGATCATGACGGCTAAAGTGTCGCAGTCGGAAACACATGTTGGTGATGAGCACTGCCAAATATAGTGGATTGATTTAATACATATTGCCATAATTCCTATTTATTTCGATGAGACAGTTCACTTGATTATTACAGTGGGGGTTTGTTCGCGATTACTAGAGATATTGCGGCTACTGGGGTAATGTTTAACGGCATTTATATTGCATTTACGTGAATGGATTTTTACTTCAGAAACGTAGGAAGTGTAATAATTAATCAACCACGGTGTAGTTTGGAATTCGGCAAGAGGTGACACTGTGTTCCCTTTAAGTTAACCGCAACAAAACGACGGTGTTTTGCGTTGTGTCAGTTTTATTAGTGTCGTAAATCGACACGCAGAACTTTTTTTAAGTAGGGCCACATTATTAGAAGTCATGTCAGCGCCAAGCTTGTAAAAAAAAAAAACACCAATCGAAGACCGGAGTTGGATTCGAATGTAAAACTTAAAACTATTTCCGCCCCATAGGTGCGGACAAATGAGAAGGAAGTTTTCGTTTCCCTTCGAGGAACAAACCGCTCGACTAGAGTCACGGATGGTGCTATTAGCGCCTGCCCCAATCAGGCATGTCCCCGCTTGTTTTATTTACGAACGCATTGTGACTCTTGTTGTATGTCCTGGACTATATAGGAGGAATGAGAGAAACGACGCGCCCTGAGGAGAGTCAATCTGGGACGTCACGGAAGACAGCGTGCTCTGTACCGGAAGAAGGCTGTGGGAAGTTTTGCGAGCTCCAGGTGACTGCTTCGTGGACACAGACAGCCCGCCGCACCACGAGGGCTGTTACCTGTCCTAACGGGAGACTCCACGTCCAGCTGATGGAACAACGGAAGATGCGGCTTCGCTGGTTTCAACTCAACACGCGCCATAGAGTGTGCATTTCTCTTTTTTGCTGTAATAATCGCTGATAAGTGACGGACAAGCTCCTATTTTAAGAAATTACGAATAATAATAAATTCTGTTGTCTTTGATGAAACAAACCACGATCCATCTCTATAATTGTTTCAATGAAAAAGATAATGATTTTTGTTTCATTAATGAAAATAAAGTCATGTATAATGTTTTCCATTGCATAAAATGAATAAAAACAATATATTTTTGACTCGTAAGATCTCACAGTATTTTTGATGTATGTGAAAAATCATTTCAATAAGAATCATGTTTAAAATAATTTATTTATTAATTAATTAATCAAATATGCTTGTTAAAATTCTAAATCACAAGGGGTACGCATTGGGACACATCACCCCGTAGCCTGATCTGGATTAAACACGAACTTGTATTTATCTCCAATGGTTCAGTTCAAGTTGGAGGGTTTCTGTTGAGTTTGAATGGTCCTAGAAGTATTAAAGATTAGCACAGACTACCTATATGTTTTAGAATCAAAGATCATAACGGTGTGACTTGAATGATTTGTACCGATCTGTTGCTCTCTTTTGGTTGATAGTAGCTTTGGTTTCTTCGTAACTGCTAATGTTGTTGCATACTTATATCTGGCGCAGTTCTAAGATTGTGTTAAGTATGAATATAATTAAACTGTTTCTGCTGCTGCGTATGTTAAATCAAGCACGTGATTACGGAGTGGCTATTACTGTGCTGAAATACGAAACTGACCTATGTATTCCCCTAAGGATTCACTGTGAAAAATTTGAATAAAATCAGACTAGTTTGATGGGACTTTGAGGTATTAAAGGAGAGAGAGAGACGATCTCATTGGTTGGTAAAACAGTGGTTTACAATTAGTTTTCACCTAGCTTCACTTCAAGAAAGAGCTCAACCTCTCCTACCCCTTGTGGCCGAAATGATAAAAAATTAAACAAGGTTTACTGATTTATTAAACTGTAATCCAATAACAAACGTCACAAAAAATTAACAATTGTTCAGAAACGTATTTTGGTGATAGTAATGCTTGCGTAATTTTTTTCAGTTATCTTAGTGATTACCTTAGCCAAGAGATTACTGCGTGTAGACCTTGTAGCAACCTCACGTATCCCTGGGGATTTGCGTACCAGTAATTGGGAACCACTGTTCTCGAAGATCCTGTTTAAAGCGAGATCCTATGTTGTTACTCACTATACTACTGCCTACAATGTTTTATCCATTGCAGATAAACCCGTGATCGTCAGGTTTTGTTTTGAGTGATTTTCAGTGCACTTTGTTTACTTCCATTCCCTATTTATATATTGCTTTGGCCGCAACGTTGTGGTGCGTAAACTAACTTCCATGCATGTCAGTCACTCTTTAAAGTTAAGGGTTGCACATCGGCAAGGTATACTGAATACACTCACTATGCCTTTTTTCTTACTCTAGAGCGGCTATTAAGAGCTCTTTATTTGTATGCTCAATAAAACGTATCAGCTGGAGCTTTTAGTTCTATACGTTTGCAGTCACTCCGTCAACTCTTGCTTTGTAATTTTTCTATTTTTCTATTTCTTCAATATTCAAATTCTGGCTTATGATATCAATTAACAATAAAGTCTAGTCAACTGTTATGAGACGAATAAAGCCTTCTGAAACTTTAGTCCTTCCGCAAAGCCTAAAACGCATATAAAAAAGAAGTGTTAAGTTCAGAGATTTTTTTTTTTAATCCGCACTCCAAAAGAATATTTATTCTGAATTTTTGAAACTTTTAGAGAACTGGAAAATATTTACGTTTGATTTTGAAATAAAAGGAAATTTTAAATAAAGTGTTAACACTCGTATACTTTATAATTCTTTGAAAACTTATGTAGTAACCAATTCTAGCAGTTACCTTAAACATCAGACGTTTATTCAAGTGGTGATTACTTATTTTAATTTTAAAAGTTAAATATAAACATTTTGTGCTATTCAAGATGTACACGACATATTTTAATTTATACAAATTCAAATGATTTTACATACTGGGAAGCCTAATTCAGAGTTTTGTTCTGTATTGGAAATTGTTAAGATAAGTCATGTTTATTAATATTATGGAAATTAATTTTATGACCAATAAGTTATTAATCTACGGGAACTGGTTTACTACATTTTGGTGGAACAGCAAAACTATTCTCACTCCCATATCGAGTTTTAATATATTTCAGTATAATATATATCAGTATCAGTATCTAGTCACGCCTGTACTCTTATTAAATTCTTTGAAATATTAATATTTCTTGATGCTGTGTTTTACATTACAGGATATGGTTGAATTTGTTATATAGTCGTTTGTTATATAATATAATTTCTTTAATGAGAATATTGCCATAAACATCGAAGATATAGCTGTCATGCCGGGTAAAGATATCTCAAAGACACTGTGGAAATATGTTTTATTGTGATGAGCTAAAAGATTTTAGTAGCTGTTACTGTTAGCGTTTGTTAATAATAATATAAACTTACTAGTATCGTTTGTTTATTATTATGTTTTATTTTGAGCTGATAAATTATAGCGTCTGTTATTGCGAACAATTTCCACCAGCTAGTTGGATGCAGTCACTTCACATATCACATCGAATGTGGAACGTTGTCGGCAAATTCTGTTCGATTCAATCGATTTCTCTTGCTCAACACGGGCCGCTGCTGTACGTTGTGGTGAAGGAGATTATTGCGCTGTTTGCAGTGTCACAACTGTTTGGAACAGTGTCCGTATTTCGCGAGAGAGAAGGTCGTAGGGTTTGCGGTTGCAATGGGTTTCCTACCTGTTCTGCGTGCAGCATCTGTTTGCCTACTGCTATTGCGGAGACAGAAATCCTCCAACCTGTGTGAAGAGGCACGCAGAACATATTTGGTCATGAAACACAAATGAAAGACTTCGGAGCACTGGAGTTAATATTCTCTGCAGTGCAGACATCTTCTAACCATTTTCGGAAAATTTAAATATACTGGGATTGAATATTAAACAGTATACTCCTACAGACATTTTCATGGTCGAAGGGTCTCCATAATATCAGAAATGTGTATATGGTAATATTCTGATACCTACAATTGCATGGCAGGAGGAGTGATAGCATATTTTTATCATCTCGTATCGTCTGCCTGTAATGTGGTAAGCACAACGGACATATGAAGTAAATGTGCTTTTTTGTCTCGGTAGATAGAAATATGACAACATTTCGTCTCACATTTATGATAAAAAAAAAACTGTCTCTTTTGTATTAAACATCTTCTGGTGCAGTTCAGTTACTGCAGCTGTTGCACTCCAGTAAATGTTTTGAAGACATAAAGCGCAAGTTATTTTCTTAAAAGAATTGTTCAATACGAGTTTCACGAAGCAAAATTTAACTCGGATAGCATTTTTTCATTAATTTATTGTCATGTCTACAGTTTGTCACATTAAAGCAACATACTAAGGAAGAGCGATATTACTGTAGCCATATATTTTGAAACCTTTAACTAATTATTTATTAGTTTTACGTCATTGCGTTATTCGAAAGATGTTATCTAAAACATAAATCTACAAAAACCAGCTAAATATCGCTACTAGGCATGTCGGCAGGAAAATGGTGGCAGTGTTTGAACTATTACTGCCCAACGTCTCGAAGTTCGATTTTTGCGTGTTTTTACGTCTTCAGCCAAACTGCTAAGTTGCTCTGTTGTATGATAAAACTTTGATCCAGAAGTATGTGAACGTAGATTACTACGGAAATAGTGAAAATCGTTTCTCGGAACGGTAAATAAAATAAAAATTGTTTTTCTTAACCTAATGCCAATTTTCTAATGTGTGTGGATATACTTAGAACGAAGAAGGCAACACTGCATTCTTATTGAAACACGAAGACGCTATTAGATTAAGCATACGCTACTTTTATTGTGCGTCTGCCGTCTGGTACAGGCTAATTGTAGTTACATAATATTCACTTAACTTCCTTTTTTCTTGAAAATCATAAAGAATTGATATTTTTCCTGTTAAGAATATCCTGGAAACAGATGCATTTTCACAAATAATGTTTCAATATTGGGATCATTGGTTACAATAGATGAGAAAGTGGCAATTAAAAGTACTAAGGTACTACATCTGTCCTCTCATTTATTTTCTTTTATTTCCACCGCGTGGTACGAGCGAAAAATAAAAGGAGAGTGCAATTTCCTAAATACATCCCGCGAGGTTTCCAGCGAAAAGTGATTTATCAGCAATGTCTCTGGCGGAGATTCTATTTGTGGCAATCGACCACTGACGGGGCCCCCTGGGAGGCAGCAAGCAATTACCTGTTGGTGGACAGAACTGCCTCGAAAAGTCTCATCTGTGCCGGGGAAGCTCTGACCTCTGTGACACCACAAAGGACTACTGCCAGTGTGTTACAGGAAGGGAAGCTTTGGTCTCCCGCGACTGCTGGAATTGGCTGTTCGACTTACAGGGCAGCTGGGTTTATGCAACCGTTACACTTAACGACTACATTTATATGGTTATTCCACTTTTTCACGTTACACTGGTACATACTCGTTACGTAGGATGTTTGCTCGAAATTGACTGCAGGATTTAATCTAATATCATTATACGTAAATCGTCACTGCTCGATCCCTCTTAATCCTACGTCAAAAATCAATGAACTGCTCGCTTCTTTAACTACCAATTTTCTTAGAAAATTCCTTTTTTATTTGCTATTGGAATAAGTCAATCGGGAAAAATATTTCGGAAGCTGAAGCTTTAAAACTATGAACTGAACAATATTTGCATTTGATTTATTGATCCTCAAATTAAGCTCGTTTTTCCTGCAAGGGATACGAGATAAACTGTTTATAATGTTAATATGTCCTTATTTTCAATTACTTTACTCAACTAACAGAATGTATAAAAAACAAAGGAAATTATTCATTTACTCCAGTTACGGGAGATTTTGTTGTTAATGTGTGGTAATTTGTTCCTGTACAAGTATAGATCTAAATAAGTATGTAACCAAACGATGTAAACAAATATTACTTGAGATGACAAATGAATTTAGTAAAACCATTCTCAATAAACCATTCAGCATATAAAGCTGAACTAATTCTTCTCTAAGAAAGTTGCATTTATTCCTGCTGTTTAAAAATTGAAAGTTCTAGTTTTTGTATACAGTAGCATAAGAAACTGTAATGTTTTAAAATGTGTGTGGTTTTCCAATAGGTTGTACTAGGAATGGAGTTCAAATTTAATTCATAGTTTCAACACAGCGCCTGGTAAGAGAAACAGCAGTCTAGATTGGCAGTGCTGCCTGATGGTCGGGACTAAGTATTAACCAGCAATATAATTTGTTTGATACTTGCCAGCAAAGATTTAGTTTATAGAAGTTTTCAGCAAAACATTATTATTATATTTCATTCAAAATAAAAGATAAAATAATCTGCCACAGTTTATTCGAAAGACGAACAAAATAAGTTGGACTGCAAATTATGTCACCGCATTAATGGATGGAAAAGATGGTCGGGAACTTATCGAGAATGAATCTCAGTCTAAATCTTATGGCACGATAACAGAATTTTTTCGTAAGCTGCGGGATAGGTGACGCTATTGCATTCAAACGGAAGGTCAGTTAATTTTTTTTTTTTTTTAGTTATTTGGCTTATGCTACTAAATGTTAGACTAGACGACCCGTGCGGAAAATTTCGCGAAAAAAATGCATTGAATAGTGAGGTTGAATATGATGTCACCAATGCTTAGTCATTACTATTCATACATACTCCTACTTCATTTATCGATTTTGGTTAGAAATCCAGTGAGATAAATGACTCGAAACACAAAAAACGTATTTTAGAAATACTGACATTTTTGCCCTTTAAGGGTCGAATTACGAAAAAGTCGTTTCTTAAAATATAATGTTACCACTGCGGAGACCTCAGTCTTTAATAATATACCTCATTTATCTATACCGGTTAGATATCAAGGGAGAAAAATAGCTCGTGACACAAAAATGCGTTGTAGAACCATTTATCCTTTTTCCCTTTAAGCGTTGATTTCCAAAAACGTCTTTCTTAAAATATGATCTTACCAAAGCTGAAACATTATTCTTCATAATCATACTTGATTTATCGATTTTGGACAGATATCCAGGGAGATAAATGGCTCGAGATACAAAAAACGCATTTTAGCAAAGTTGACATTTTTGCCCTTTAAGGGGCGAATTACGAAAAATTCCTTTCTTAAAATATAATGTTACCATGGCGGAGACATTATTATTTAATATGATACCTCATTTATCTATATCGATTAGATATCAAGGGAGATAAATCGCTCGTGACCCAAAAATGCGTTATAGAAAAATTTATACTTTTTTCCTTTAAGGGTTGAATTCCAAAAACATTCTTTCTTAAAATATGATTTCACAAAGCAGATACAATACTCCTTATATTCCTACTTCATTTATCGATTTTGGTTAGATATCCAGGGAGATAAATGGCTCGAGATACAAAAAACGCATTTTAGAAAAAGTGACATTTTTGCCCTTTAAGGGTCGAATTATGAAAAATTCCTTTCTTAAAATATAATGTTACCACGGCGGAGACATTATTCTTTAATATGATACCTCATTTATCTATATCGATTAGATATTAAGGGAGATAAATCGCTCGTGACACAAAAATGCGTTATAGAAAAATTTATACTTTTTCCCTTTAAGGGTTGAATTCCAAACACATTCTTTCTTAAAATATGATGTCCCAAAGCTGAGACATTACTCCTCATAATCCTACCTCATTTATCGATTTTGGTTAGATATCCAGGGAGATAAATGGCCCGAGATACAAAAAACGCATTTTAGAAAAAGTGACATTTTTGCCCTATAAGGGTCGAATTACGAAAAATTCCTTTCTTAAAATATAATGTTACCATGGCGGAGACATTATTATTTAATATGATATCTCATTTATCTATATCGGTTAGATATTAAGGGAGATAAATCGCTCGTGACACAAAAACGCATTGCAAAAATATTGATACTTTTGCCCTTTAAGGGTCGAATTCAGAAAATTTTCTTTTTAAATATACGACGTCACTAAAGCGGATATCTTAATCTTTAAAATGATACTTCATAAAACGGTTTCAGATAGGTATCCAGGGAGATATTTGACTCATAACACAGAAAACAGCATTTTAGAAATATTGACATTTTCTCCCTTTAAGGGCAGAATTCCGAAAACTTCATTTCTTAAAATATGATGTGACCAAAGGGAAGACCATAAGCTTTAAAATGACACCTCATTCATTTATTTCGGTTAAGTATGAAGGAAGATACAGGCTTGTGACAAAAAAATACCTTATAGAAATAATATATATGATTAACGATAAATTACAATTTAAGTTTAATTATGCGACGATATTTATGCGAAGGACTTACCATCTGTTTGATAAACAGCAGTTATGAGTTTGTAGGATTTATTAAAACAGTTGTATAAGTCACTTCCTGATTCGAGTATCAGTTCTCTGTCACACTATCATTCTGCTTATTTTTGACTTGCTATTAATATTTAAGGAATGTGTTCCTACTCTCTACGTAAACGTCTTGCACACAGATCTAATCTGTAGCTCCTAGAAACTATTTCTAAGAGACCAGTAATCTGAAGAAAGAGGAACATAAATAAAATTTAAAGTATTTTGACTGTGACTAAAATAATTCATGAACGACATAGAATATTTGTCGTGCAAGTGCAGCAACTTAAACTTCATACCAGATACATATCTAGCCAATGGGTGAATGCTCGAGAAATTTAAACGGATTTTTCCTTTGAAATTCGAGTATATTACACAAAATGTATTGTTAATCAACTTAATGAGTGAAACCTCAATACAATTCGTCTTAAATTGTTAGAATATGACTTCAATGCACGAGTTCCTTAACGATTTATTGTTACGAACTTCACCTCACTTTCAAGTATCATCAACGGTGGATAATTTACAATGGTAATAGTAGGTTTGGTTGCTGGTCACTTCTGCTTTAATTTCAAAGGTTGTTGTGCCTACTTGGAATCTTCGCTAAATCTACGAGAGATGGCCAACTTATCCCTCGATGATAATATCTCGATTGGCGGTAAAACATGTACGGTAATAAATCATATAAAAAATTGGGCTTGCATTTTGCAACAATTTGGATTAATTAAACAACTGCGAAAAATATACTTCATCAAAATTGAACCTGGTAGTCTGTTACTGTGCTTAACCATTATTTTTTCGCTGTAATACGTCATATTTATTAAATGCTATATCTTCTGGCACATGAATAGGTCCAACTGTTGCATTGGGTATTGTTATCGTTCTCACAGATGTACGCCGACCCGACTGGCACGCGTCCCCAGCAGCGACCAGTCTCCTGCGGGTGACAGCGCACTTATTTGCATCCGCTGATGCAATGCTAGTGCCATTGTTTATCCCCTCTCATGAATCGAGTGACAACTCTCAACTTCTCGTGACCATAACTCTTAGACTCAGAACACGAGTCGAATCATCGGATATCAACTGACGTAAAATCTATTAAATCTTAAACAAGGCAAGTCTAAGCAAAAATAACGCTCATGATGGCAATGCAGTTACATTTCAGGACACTCATGTCCAGGCAATGCATGATTTGAATACTGTGGAGTAATTTGGTATCCTAATAGTTAGCGTAAGGTTGGTGGTTGAATTTCACTTAATACCAGTGCTGAGAATATAAGCTTCGTCTCTCCAGTGTTCCGGATCTGTTTTTAAAAAAAATATTTTTCTGAAAAGGCTCTGGAAGAAAAATTATCATTCTGTTATTCTACAAAACATACTAACCTTCTCGACGTTGTTTTGAATTTCCCCATATTTACTGTGTGCGTTCATATTTTCTTTATCTGTTTCAAAAATAGATAACGAAAATCTTGAAATTATTTGACTTTTTACTGTAAAATTTCTAACAACTTTCAGAGAATCATATACTACTCGATAGTCTGAACCATAAAGATCCCGTAGGTTCACATTACTGCCATATAAATAACTAAATCTTAAATGGGATGTAAACATAATTACTCATCAAAGTACATACAATGCGGTTGCCTTTGTGTTTAATCGGGACAATGAATTACCCAGCAGATCCCTCAGAAAATTAGAGCGACATTTAAATGGTGAAGTTACCAACAATAGACGAGGTTTGTGGATGTGATGAAACAACAGCCACCGTTACTAAGAAATGGTGTTTTCCAATATGACTTTGGACGTCGACGAGCCTTTACACCCGAAATAATTGCAGATTGTTCTTAAAAGTAAACTTACGGATCTATCTGGATGTAATTTTTTAAAATAATTTTCAAAAATTATTTTTGCTTCGCAACGTGAGTAGTAAAATTATAAATTCTTCCCACTTTATCCATTTTCAGGATTTTTTAAACTTTCTTCCAAAATTCTTACAATTAGTCCCACAGGCTTCAAGTCTAGTAAACAGCGAAGTGATAAAAGGGTACTAATGTTCGAAAGTTAAGTTCATTGTTCTCCGTCATTGAAAGTGTGCACTCTTGTCACTTTTAGTTGCGATTGAAATTTGTTTAGGAAAGTATTAATGTTGCCATCTACTGTTCATACTGGTGGCTTCACGTGAACAACGGAACGCAATAGTCTGCCACAAGATCAACTACCTGGACTGTCTTGCTAACTTAAGGCTACCACCACGGATTAGACGGATGACTTTTTTTTTTTTTTTTTATTATTGGCAGTGGGCCGGTGAGCCATATAGCCATATCAATTGTTACATCACTTATTTACAGGTATTATTGATCATGGAATTGTATCTCACATGCCACAATTATGACTTCTCTTACACATTACTTGGACATTGTTACAATATTTCATATCTCTAATTACCTAAAGCTATGATTACAGTACATTGTGTTTTCCACGGGAAGACCTGGTCATGATTAATATGTGGCGCTTATGGCCTTAACACAAATTATAAGCTCTCTCACATATACATGGTTTCTATTACTTTGCGTAATGACAGGAATGAGAATTCATATGGTTGGTCTTACGTCTCTAGCTACATACATATTATACTGGTCCTTGATATTATGTGACATTTATAATTGTATCACAATCTGTGATTTCTCTGAACAAAGAAGATAGAGTAGGATAAAGATAAGAATACCTGGTCGTTATTACAATGTTTCATATCTATATTAGGTATTTGATATCACCACGGTTACCTGAGCTATCCACACATAGCTCTAGTCATAACAATTATGTCTATAACAGTATATGGACTTCTCTCCCAAGTCCTTGGTCGTTATTACAGTACTACATTTTTATTATTAGGTACATAAAGTAATTATAGTTATATCACTTCCACACAAAACACAGGTCCTGAATGTCATGTAGCCCGTGTGTCCATCTCACAATTTGTGTGGCTTCCACTCACACTCACATGGTTAGTGACACAGTGTTACATATCTTGCGTTCAGGGTCTAATGTCTCTATTTACGTAACATATTGTTTTAAGGTGTGTAAAATCAGGGATCGTGGATACTAATGTTCTTGGAGATCTTTGGGTTTATATGTCAATACCACCGTCTTTCAGGAATCTGTACAGCACCATGAAAAACTCTGGCGTCGTCGGTCGTCAGTAGGTGTGACACTTTTGAGGGTGGAGAGTGACCTAACCTCACTAGTTCCTCTATCAGGTCTGTGATGCTATCCTGTCTGTTTTTTGCAGCCGAAGAAGATGTGGTCCATGTCCCCTATGCTCGTATCGTCGCATCCACATAACGGACTTTGGGCAATGTTGATTCTGTTTAGGTGTGCCGGGAAACAACCGTGGTTGAAACTTTAATCTAGCGATGTTACAATAGCTTTCCCTTGTAGGTTGAGTTTGTGGTGCCAATGATGGTGAGGATGACTGGGTGATTTTCCATAGTGTTTCCCTTTGATCATAGAGATTCTTCCCATCTCTATTACATGCGTCTCTGGTTTGTTTCTTCACAGTTGCCAGTAGGTCCCTCGCAGTTAGGAGGGGGTAGTCGCCCACTCTCGCAAGCTCGTTTCGCCAGTTGGTCCACCTGTCGTTACCGGCAGACCGATGTGGGCTTTCACCCACACGAACACAAGTGTTTTGCCTTTCTGTTTCGCCCGGTATGCTGACTTCCAAGATGTTGCATAAGATGTTGTCTTTGTTGGTAGTCTGCGTGTGTCCTTGCAGGCTGGTCAGCGAAGAGAGGGAATCTGATATGATGACCGATGTTGTGTCCTCCAAATCCTCAGCATACTCAATTGCCTTTTGAATTGCCACCATTTCCGCAGTGAA
Source organism: Vandiemenella viatica (assembly GCA_031002005.1). Lineage (NCBI taxonomy): Eukaryota > Metazoa > Arthropoda > Insecta > Orthoptera > Morabidae > Vandiemenella > Vandiemenella viatica. Next base: position 76,638,801 of record JARYHS010013630.1, read on the forward strand.
GATGGTTGCTTCCTTGCGTAGTTTCAGCATACCGTATGACTTCCTCTTCAGATCCAAAAATGCACAACCAACTGATGAACCTGATTTTGACCCATCTGTGTAGATGTGGGAAGCATTTGGCCATTGCGCGAGAAATTCTGCCAGTCTAGCGGAGTTGTTCTGACTGGAGTCTTTCAGCTTGATGTCGGTTCTCACGTTGAGAGGTGTAATCGTTGCTTCGTATGGCACACAAAACTCTGGTAGGTGGGAGGTCGACATTATGTTGTTGCTGTACATGTTGATTTCATTTTCTGCTATAATTAGCTCTGGAGTCCTTTTGCGTGGCCAGTTTCTTCTATTAGTGAGCTGACTTCCAAGTGCCTCAATCTTCTGGATGAGGGGATTGTTTGTAATCTTCATTTGCTTAAGTAGAAACTGTTTGCAGAGCTGCATTCGTCTTATATGAAGAGGTGGCTCTAGCGCTTCTACCAATAGCGCGTTGGTTGGGGTTGATGTCATTGCACCTGTGCATATTCTTAGTGCTTTGTACTGCAGTCTATCAAGGGTTTTTAGGGTGGTCTCTGCTGCTGATCCGTAGAAGATGCTTGCATAATCCAGGTGTGGTCTAATGAGCGATCGGTATAAGGTCATGGCAACTTTAGGGTCTGTACCCCACCAAGGTTTTGTGGTTGCCTTCAAGACGTTAAGTGCCGCCTCACATTTGCTTGAGATGTCTTTGATTTGGGGTTTCCAGCTGAGTTTGTTATCTATTGTGACCCCTAGGTATTTGACGACTCGTCGATACGGGAAGCGGTAGGGTCCGAGCTGTATCTCGTCCATGTCAGGTATCCTGCGTCTGCTATAAATTGACACCGCTGATTTGGTTTGGGATATGTCCAAGCCATTGTTAACGAGCCATTTTCGCAAAAGGTTGACAAAGTCTCCCAAGACCTTCTTGCAGTCAGCTAGCTCATTCATCATTACGTAGAAGCACAAGTCGTCTACATACTGGAGCATCATTACCCTCCCTATTAGCAGTCTTCCAAGGTCGCTGGTATATATGTTGAACAGCAGTGGTGATAGCGTGGAGCCTTGAGGGAGACCGTGAGATGCAATTCGAGGGCCTACTGTTGTACCATTGATGTGAATTTCTAGCGCCCTATCTGCCTGCAATGACATGAGGTTAGTTACGAATCTGCTCGGTAGGCCTAAGTCCAATAGTTTTCTAGAGAGTATCGATGGAGCCACATTATCATAGGCATGTGTTAAGTCCACGTACAAGGCCATGAGATACGCTTTACTGCGATAGCATTCATAAATGTCTGTCATTAGGTTAGCAACTACCTCTATAGTGCCTTTTCCCTTCCTGAAGCCTATTTGGTGTCTTGGTAGTTTACTTTTATTTTCTAGGTGCCACTCCAGCCGGTGTTTGACCATTCGTTCTAGTGTTTTAAGAGCACAGGATAGAAGAGATATTGGCCTGTAGGACGAAGCAAGTGCGGGGTCTTTGCCCTGTTTCAGGATAGGTACTACTCTTACGCGCTTCATCTCTGGTACACTCACGCGTTTGCTCCACACAGCGTTAATCAATCTTAAGAATATATTCTTCCCTCGCCTTGGGAGGAATGAGATCATGCTGTAATGGATGTTGTCTGGGCCTGGGGCACTGTTGTTATTACGTTTAAGTGATGCTTCAAGTTCCTCTTCTGTAAAAGGCGCTAACAGAGGGTCATGTTGCCTCCCATCTTCTGTGATCTCCACCTTCTCCGAGGCTGTGGCTGGGGTAAGGTTGCCCAAGATGTCCTCCGCAACGTTTTTAGTTGGAGCCGTATTAAGTGTAGTTCCTGTCGAGTTCTGAAAGCCTTTTATTTTCTTCCATATATCTTTTACTGGAGCAGTTCTGTTGAGAGAGTTACAAAAGTCAGTCCAGCCCTGGCGTTTTTTCTTCTTTAGGACTCTTTTGGTCCTTGCTACTGTTCTCTGAAGATACAGGTAGTTTTCTTCTGTCGCCAAGACTTTGTATTTTCGAAGGGCCATCTGTCTTTCTTTTATTGCTAGTTGACACTCTTTATCCCACCAAGGAGGTGATTTCTTATGGCAGGTGCGTGGTTTAATCTCGGGGATAGCTTTTATTGCCGCCTTTTCAATGACTGTCATAAGGCCTTGGTAGTCAGCTACTACGTCGTCCGAGAGTTCGAAGCTCTCAAGGTTTCTTGTGACTTCCTTCTCATACTGCGACCAGTCCGCGTTAGTTATCTTCCAGCGGTATGGCGATCGTGTCGGTGTTATTCTTTGTCTAGTCACAGGGAAGGTGATCATTATTGGTAAGTGATCTGATCCGGATGGGTCTTGGATGACCTGCCATGTGGCTGCCAGAGAAATGGCTGGTGATGCTAGCGTTATGTCCACTGCTGATTTTTGGTGTGCTGGCCCAACTATCCTTGTTTCAGTGCCATCATTTAAAATTATTATATCTGTGTCGTCCAACGCATCTAGCAACAGTCTTCCGGCGCGGTCTGTTCTTCCACATCCCCATGTGCTATGGTGTGCGTTTAGGTCAGCCATTATCAGGGCAGGTTGCATGACATACTTCAGGATATTTGAAAATGCTTGTTTATCGAACTGAGTGTTTGGAGGCCGGTAGAGAGCCATGACCGTTGTTTCTGTCCCCATAATTTTGAGACGTATCGCGCAAGCCTCGATATTCGGAGCAGTGCTCCGGATTTTTATTTCAGAAAATTGTATGTTCTTCTTTATTAGTAGAGCCGCTCCCCCGTAGCCGCCTGGACGGTCGGCACGCACTATTCTGTAGCCCGCGCACTTAAATTCCTCTTCGGGTTTCAGCCAAGTTTCTAATATGGCGGCTATGCTAATGTTATTTGATTTCAGCAAGTGTTCTAAGGATTCCTTGTTTGAGCGGATAGACCTGCAGTTCCACTGTAAGATATTGGGGCCGTGGTTACCCATCAGTACAGTTATAACGAGATGCGATATTGTCGTTGTTTGCCATGATTGGTTGTGTATTCCACATAAGATCTGTTCCATTGTCTCGTGCGTTTGTCTCTGCTTCTTCCTGTGGACCGTCCGAGTTTAGGAATGCGGCTATGTGTTCCCTCAAGTTGTGTGGGAGGTTTCCTGTGTTGGCCATACTGAAAAGTGAGGTCACAAGTCTACATACTCTATCAATTGCTTCCTCGTTCGCTACTGTATTACTAGCACCGTGTGGGTTATTCTGTATGGGAAGTCCACTGGCCTGTGCATATGCGTCGTAATACAACTCCGCGGGGGGCAGGTTGGTTCTTCTTCGGGGCTGGAGGTTTTCTGCGTCATGTGTTGCCTGTTTCCTGTCTATTCTGTCTTGTTGCCGACGCCCATGAGGAATGGCGGGTTGTTCTGTACGGTTGTATACAGACTGTGGGTGTCGTGGTTTTATGGTGTAGTGATTTCTCGTGGCCCTGGCTTGTGGTATGAGTGGAGTAGTACCGGCTATTTGGGCAACTGGCGACGGTGTGGAGTATTCCACATTATTACGTAGCGGCAAGGGGGGGTATTCCTTGTTGCTTCTGGGTGGGGGTGGTGGAGCTGTGCGTTTTGCATAAGTTGACGTATTTTCTAAGGTCAGAGCCTGTTCCAGAGTCATGTTATGGAGGATGATGTTCTCCTTAATCCTCTTTTGTTTTTTGAATTCTGGGCAATTGAAATTAGTGGCCAAGTGGTTGCCTTCACAATAGATACAGATGACTGGGCCCTGAAAGTCGCAGCTAGTTGTAACGTGTTTACCCATGCACTTGGCACAGCGGGATGTGCTGCGGCACTGCTTGCTCAGGTGTCCAAAACGTAAACAGTTAAAACATTGAGTTACACGGGGTATATATGGCTCTACACTACATCTTGTGCAAAAGATGCTAATATATTCAGGTAGTCGCTGTCCTCCAAACGTTAGGCGGACCGATTGAGTCGGAACGTATTCAACCCCTCCGTCTTTTACAACTTTCCTCATTATACGTCGCACTTCCAAAACTTCTATAGCGGATTCCACTTCCTGCAAGATTTCTGAGTCAGTAAGCCCTGGGTCCACATTCCTAACCACGCCCTCCTTAACAGTAAAGAAACGAGGGATATAATATTGTATATGCTTTGGCTGGTTGTTGGAATTCGCCAAAAGGTTTGCCCACTTAGCAGATTTAAGCTCAATTTGAACTTTGTTTCTCCCTTTGTTTCTTATGTCTAAGATAAAGTTTCTTATGCCGGGCACAGCGTCACGTATTAATTTCCCTACCGCCATTGGGTGCAGACGGCCTAGGTTTGTTTTGTGCTGCTCCACATAACTTGCTTCATATTCTGCATGTACAACAAATGGACCGCAATCTGTTTCTTTATAGAAATGGGGCTGCCTCAGCACTGCGTTAGGATCACTGGCTTGCAAAGCGTCTTCACTTACCAGTCCAGCTGAGTGTGCGGGGATTGTTGACTGTATGCTGTAGGCTGGAGTTGACAGCGACGTGCTTGGAGGAGCTGTTGGCGGCGTGCTTGCTGCAGCTGGCAGCAGCATGTTGACTTCCTCTCCCAGTGCTGTTACGTTGTTCTCCTCTCGGCGTGGTCTTTTCTTGGACTGCTTTTGGAGTATAGGGGCACCGTCGGCGTAGTCCATTGCTAATGTTTCCAGCGCCTCGCCCACTACGGAACTGGTGCACGTGTTACCCGACGGCGCACTGTCAGTATGTGGCTGTATGCCACCTTCACCATACTCGCCACCCTCCATGGTGGCGAGGTACACACACTCTCCTAAACAAAACTTTTTAGTTGGTTTATTGACTGCTATTCACTGTATAATAGTATACACAACTAGTGCTTGCACTGTCCTAGTTCACGCGTTATTCGTCACAAGGAAAACTCGGAGTGTAGCTCTCTAAGCGCCGATGTTACCTCTACGGCGATCAGGAAGCGACTGGCGGACGGATGACTTGGTCATCGAGTTAAGCGCAGTCAGTGTCGCTGCCAGACAGAAAAAAATAGGGGACGACGATGTTCGTAGACATGGCAGTTGTCATCACAGTCTTTCTAGATTTCACTGATGGAGTGCTGCAGTTAGTGAAGGGTGATTGATTATATCTCGTAAATCTCTGTCTAAGATGTCTTCTTGACACCCCGTATTTCTCCCGGTGTCTGTGATGTATTTGTAGGTTCAATACAAATTGCTTTATCGACTGATGCTGATACTGTAAAGAAGTTTTTACACAGAATTTCGATATAGTAAATTTAAATGTGTAGTGTTCCACTCGATCTCAATTTTGATTAAAACAAGAGACTACACATTATAAATTACTCGGCTGAGAAATCCGTTCACAGTGATGATGTGAAGTGGAAATAAAAAATCGCTTGGAGACAGTCTGTATGTTTTGTGAACTAAATTGAATAAACATAGAAGTAGAGTACACGGAGATGAATAATATCCGTCGGTTCTATTGCAACAAGTATTATTTTACTGTCATTGAAATGTCAAACGTTCTTAATTTAGCCGCTTATCAAAGTATTTCAGTTTTCCATCACGAATCAAAGCGCATATTATGTATCGTAGGTTACTTTTATTATATCGAAGACCATCTTCAAAATAATCATCAATATACAACACGTTGCATTATCTGTATTGACAATGCAGGTAATTATTGAAGTCAAAACGCAGATGCTTTTCTTATAGTCATTGTTTCCAATGTCTCCCACGTAGAAAAAAATGTTGGTTACTAAGTGCTCTAAGCACTACCCAAACTGAGAATAATGGCCTTGTGATGCCAATGAGAGAGATATCCCTATCACCATGGACGGATTGTAATGGAAGTACGGCACTTTCGGCTAAAGAGATGGGAATTATACTGCAGTTTACGCTTGGTCCCACGAATATTCCCTTCAAGCTTTCAGTACTAAATGTTAGTATTAGTGGATAGTTAGAATTTTTTCTAGTATAAAATTGCTAGCATACTGTTTTCAAAGTTTTTTTTATGTTTTCATTTGAAAGTGCTCATAAAGCAGCGTTGGAAAACTTAAGGCTGAGTTAATGGTATGAATATTAACTGAAACTTGTATACTGTAACTTCTGAAATAATGGTCACCTGTACTTGTTGTCTTCTTAGTTGCCGATATATCACGACGTTGTACCAATAAAAATGGTGAGGCACCTACAAAACAGTAAAGTTTACATCTAAAGAAGATAATTTTTTTTGTAACTATGATGTATCATTAAAGTAATTTTGTCAGTTCTCAGTTTAAAAGCAATAGCAATTGAAACAGTGACAAGAGTGCACACTTCCACTGACAGAGAACAATGATAACTTTACTTTCGAACGTTAGTATCCTTTTATCACTTCGCTGTTAACTATGTGGCACTACTTGTAAGAATTTTGAAAAAACCTGAAAATGGGAAAAGTGGGAATTTTTTTAAGAATTTATAATTTTACCCCACACATTGCAAAGCCAAAAGGTTTTTTTTTAATTATTAGAAAAAAAATATATGTGACCACCTTCGTAAGTTTACTTTTTAAGAACAATCTGCACTTGGTCTTATTTCGGGTGTTTCGGCTCTTCGACGTCGAGGTCACTAGAGCCGGGAAAGAATTGGCTGGAAGGAACGAGAAGCAAGACGGCAATCGACCCTTGAAGGATCCATCCCAGTATGCGGATGGAGTGATTTCGGGAAAACAGGGAATGCCGAAATCTGGATGGTCGGGTGGGGGTTTGAACCGGCATCCTTCCAAGTGCCAGGCGCTGCGTTACCTCTCACGAAGCAAATTCGGTCTGAGCTTGGTGTTCCATGACAGACAATGCAAGTGTACCAAAGCCACGATATGAAAATTTGGTAAAAACGTATGTTGTAGCGCCCGTATAATGGTTCCATTAAGGCCCATTCCTGCGGAGGGTGGTGTGGTAGTACGCGCCTTTCATCTTTTACGTTCTGGCGGTGGGTCGAGGCGCGCCGTCCCTGCTAGCACATGCGGCAAAGATGAAAGGCGTCCACTACCACGCACCGAGGGAAGCGCCGTGGGAACGTACCTTTAGAGCACTGACCTCTACGGGTTACTGTCTTCCTCTAACAGTTGATACCAAAGTGTCTATGTAGCGACTATTATATTATTCTGGACGAAATTATAGATAACCATGTTTAAAACCGAGACTATCCTCACCGTATTTAACTCATGCCAGATTAAAGGATTTGCTGCATTGAAATTATTATTAGTAGTAGTTATAGAATCTTCCTGTAGCACTCTGAAATTAGTGGAGAACTGTATGCTAACCTATGCATAATGCGTATGCCTAGGAATGAGATTAACATAATATATATGGCCTTCATTATCTTACAGCGGAAGGGTCTAGCTAGACAGCGCAGTAACTACCACTAACAACCAATGACGTTATGATTAGGGCTCCTGGCTTCGTAATATCAGCGGGTTAGTCACCACTGAACGCTCTGGCACCTCAGACCCAACTTATGTAATGAAATGAGATCGCTCAACCTACATTGTTGGCTGTTAGGTTCGTCAACGTTGTTACACGAACGGCAAACGGGACTAAAATGTCCATCCACACTGGGAGTTAAATGTATTGGTCAACCAATGATGGATTAAGAAAGAAAAGTTTGAGGAATGAACATCATTTGAAGTCGTAACATAATTACAAACTGTAAACTAATCCAATTATGTTCGACGTCGTTTTCTAACATCAAATTGGCCTGAAGTCGGAAAATGATTTATGTTAAAAGCAAATTTAATGCAGCTCGTCGTAATATGGTATTAGAGATAGACGCTGTTCGTTTGAGCTAGACACAGGCTCAAATCCCTATCCAGCCATCCTAATTTCGGTTTTCTATGGTTTCTATAAATCTCTCTAGAAAAAAATCCGAATGACCAAATTTCTTTATATTCCTTGTCCCAGTCCTCGACCGCCTCTAATGGGCTAAACGTCGCGAAGACGTAAAGTTCTCTCCCCCCCCCCCCCCAAAATAAGAAATAATATCCATACGAACCAATGTTGGTTGAAGTAAGCATTAATCATTAAAACGAATTATTAGACTATTAAAGTATATTCGTGTGTTGATGACATACGAGTAGTTTCAGGTTGATGCGTATTCCACCACTGTCGTGTCTGAGCCCACAGTTTTTGCGTTGAATCCGAGCCACAGGGCGTTGTTTCGCACTTCACGTGAGGAAAACAATCTTTTCAGAGAGATCGTGGTCGGGTTAGCTGCACCTAAACATACCTGACCTGTACGGGATTCGAATCACAAACACTACATTTCCACGGTGAGCGTTCATAAAACCAATGAGACTGGGGCAACGGTAAGAAAGTATATGAGCAACATCTCCAGAACATTGTACCGGTCATATGTGACGCCAGCCATAAATGTATATAAATATGGTTGGTTATGTTTATTATAAATTGTGAATATCGTATATTAATGACAATTCTGAGAGCATCTTTGGCAGCAATGAATAAACCGGTCGCAACAGGCCTGAGATAAAAAAGGACGATTATGAATATTAATGGAGAAATGAAAAAGCTGGCATGATGATACGGAAGCAGCTAGATGGAAGCTGACATAGTTGGTCGTTTTGGGGAAAGGTTATTTCTATTTGTGATAGTTTTGTTGAGTAATGTGTAATATTTGAAAAGCTGCGGGGCAAAAAAAAAAATAAGGATAGTAATAATTTTTTAATTTAATTTAATTACAATGGAGCACAGGCTCCGGTGGCAATTTCCCTACACACCCATCTTCCCCCTATCCTGCACCTACCTACATTTGCCCTCTACAAATTTTATCTTTAAATCCTTTCACAGTTTCCGGTAAATTATTCATCATTTCTCTTGGTAACTCATTCCAATCCCCGACACCCTTACCTAAAAAAGAGAATCTTCCCACACCCTTGTGCCTGAAATCGAGTGCCAGCTTGTGGGCATGGTCATCTTTTCCCTTCCATGCACTACTTTTCATACCTACTGCAATATCTTTCCATGCCTCATCCCCAGTATATGCCCTGTACACTCCCATGACCCTCCTCATCCTCCTCCTGTCTTGCAATGAATCCCATTCCAGCTCCTTTATCATATCCGTCACTGATTGCATTCTGCGATAATTTCCAGAAACAAATCTAGCAGCCCTTTTTTGCACCCTCTCCGACTCCTGTATTTGATACGTAAAATGAGGGTCCCATACTACACTACCATATTCGAGCAATGGTCTGACCAAAATTTTGTAACCCAATTCCTTGACTTCTCTCGTACATCCCCTCATCACTCTCTCCAACAAGTGCAGAATTTTGAAACCTTTTCCTACCACCTGTCCTATGTGTCCTGCCCAGTTAAGTTTGTTATCAAAAGTAATTCCAAGATATTCACATTTCAAGTCTTCAGCAAGCAATTCTTTCCCCACCTTATATTCATAATTAACCTTTTGTTTTTTATTTGTGTATCTAATAAGCTGACTCTTCTTTGCATTTATCTTCATTCCATGTTTACCAACCCAATTAGATATCCTGTCCAGATCACCCTGCAACTGTTTACAATCCTCTATCGTTTTGATTCTTTTATACAGCATTATGTCATCTACAAACAATCTAATTTCAGATAGTAAACAATCAACACAATTATTCATTAGAATAATGAATAGCAATGGTCCCAATACGCTATCCTGTGGCACACCCATTTTTACTTCCACTTCTTTTGATACTACATTTTCTACCCTAACTTTCTGTTTTCTACCTTTTAAAAATTCTTCTACCCAGCAAATGACTTTCTTATCCACTCCAATGGTTTTTACCTTATTTACTACCATTATATGGCTTACTCTGTCAAACGCCTTAGACAGATCTAGTGCTACACTATCAATTTGGCCTCTCTTGTCCATTTCATCTGAAATATCTTGTATATATCCCACCAACTGAAATTCGCATGAATATTCTTGCCTGAAACCATGTTGCCTGCTTGAAAACCACTTACGTTCCTCACATATATTTCTGATGTGATTGTATATCAATCTTTCCATTAATTTACCTACCACTGATGTCAAACTGATTGGCCTGTAATTCTCAACTCTATTTCTAAACCCTCCCTTATGTACCGGTACTACTATTGCACTTTTCCAGTCCTGTGGTAAGCAGCAAGTGTCTAGACTCAATTTAAATAATATTTCAAGATAAGGTACAATGTCACATCCGGCTATCTTTAAGATATCTGTAGTAATATTATCTTCACCAGCCCCTTTATTTTTTTTCAGCTTTCTTATTTCCTTCATGATTTCCTCAGGATGGATATCAAATTTTTTACTATTGTCATTTCTAATTGTGTTGTTAAGCTCGTTCTCCGAATTAGACCCTCGTGTTTCTGATTCATTGTCCCTAATGCTTTCACTGAACCAGTTACTTAAAATCTCTGCCTTTCAAATCCTCAGTAACTTCTTCTCCATCCTTATCTATAAGTGTCTCTACACCCTCCCTTCCCCTCAGTTTCCTGATATAGCCATAGAAATTTCTAGATGCATCAGTCAATGGTCCTCCTGCACTAACAATACTCTTCATAAACCCATCTTTAGCCAATTTCTTTGCTGTTATTAAGTTATTAAGGTGGCTCCAGGGACAAACCGGAGAAGAACGAGACCACTACCTGGAACGTGAAGCTGGCTGACGACACTTTGTGGTCAGCATGTCAGCAGTCGCCCCGCTGCATCAGCAGAGACAGCTAGCGGCCAGATGTCGACGCAGGCCAGCAGTGGTAAAAGAAGAACGTATACAAATAGACAGTTTATTAATTAGAAGTATGAAAATACAAAGACAATTGCTGATATTGGTGTGAATTAGTAAGATGGTAGATTAATTAGTAGATTAGTTGGTAGATTAAGTGGAATAATTAGTAGATTTACTATTAGAATACTTAAATCCATTAAATCCTTAAAAATAATTATCCAGATATATTATTAACAAGAAAATAAAGTAAATTGTTTTAAGAATAAAACTGTAGAAACTAAGGGCCTACTTTAGGTAACAAGGTAGTAGGCTATGTAAAATCAGGAAATAAAATAAAATAAAAAATGTTATTAAGTCCTTGTTTAGTTTTTTTAAATATTCCCTACTACCCTGCTGTCTCTTAACTCTGTTATGTTCTTTTCTTACCAACCTCTTTAACCTCCTCACTTCCCTATTATGGTACATAGGTTCTCTACTTCTCTTTATTTTCTGCTTTGGAATAATTTTTTCTTCCCCCTTTCTTATTATCTCCTTGAACTCTTCCCACCTTGACTCTACTGTACCTGAGCCTTCCTTCCATTTACTAAATTGTTCTCTAAAATATCTCTTCAAATTTGAAACCTGTGCCTTTTTATAATTGTACCTATTTCCCCCTTCAATTTTGGGTTTTGCTGCAGTTATATAGGTGATGGTATTTTTAAACAAAAGTACCGAAAAAAGAAATAAAGCAAGGTAGAGTTATGCATTGTTTTTCAGATAAATAAAGAAGAGAGATGAGAAATTAACTATATTATTATTATAACCGGAAAGAAATAATCAAAAACCATCTATGTCTTTAAGACTGAAAAAAAAATTTCTCTTTGTGGGAGGATGTAAGTAAAGGATATATAAAAAAGTAAAAGTAGTATAATTTTGAATTGCTTAAGATTCGGTCAACGATAGCAAACGGTCAGTAACTAGATAAAAAAGTTGCATAGTGTTGATAAAAAAATTTCTCTTTGTGGGAGGATGTAAGTAAAGGATATATAAAAAAGTAAAAGTAGTATAATTTTGAATTGCTTAAGATTCGGTCAACGATAGCAAACGGTCAGTAACTAGATAAAAAAGTTGCATAGTGTTGATATCAGCGTCAATGTGTAAATAACCAGAAGAGTTATAACAATGCCTAAACGTTAAAGAACAAGAATATTTATGAAGAAATCATTCAAAGCAAGAAAATAAAATCTGTTTGTTCTTTCAGTCGAAAGTCATTAGTGATAAATACAACAAAAAATAGAAATAAAAGCGTCTTCTTGAATTGTGTTTTGATATTACATTTTTTTCTTATATCACAGAATAAGTAACCTATATTCTCGTATATTAGAAGAGATATATTCTCGTATATTAGAAGAGACCGCTCGTTGCTTATCTGCACACACAGTATCTATCATAGGTGGTGATTTCACATTGAACTGCGGATACACATAAATTAATTCTCACAAATGGCCTGCTGGATACGAAGATTCGGTGCTCAATCATTTAATCAGCGGAAGCTGCCAAATACGACCGTGGTTGCTGTTTTATCTGCATGCTGCATGTGTAGCAAACGCATTAAGCAGATCACATCGGCACGAGATATATCTCCGCGTGTCATTGTGTGCTCAGGAGTCACAATACGTAAACGTATCATGAAACAAAACTCTACTCATCTGGTTGTTATACGTTCATTTAAAATATTTCGTACACTTGGTTGTTCCAATAATTGTTTTCCTGAAATATTTATAGTGAGACATGCAGATTCAGAATCTACTAAAATTCGAACAATGGTTGTTTGAGACTTTCATCGTATTATATACCTCTGAAAATTTTGTATATTGGGCTTTAAAGCTATGCAACATTCCCGTATGTCAACGAGTTCGCATGAAAAAATGATAGGGAAGTTTCAAATTCTTGTACATATGTAAGTAAATTATAAAACTTGTGTAGTTTAAGAAATACCTATGCCCATGTTGGATATGCGTATGAGAATTCAGTTTTATCGATAGGCCTACTTCCGATGGACCCCACGACCCCAGTCTTACTGAGACCAATTATTGAAGGATCTAAGCCGTATCTACACTTATTAATGTCTGGAAGAGCAAAAGAGAAGCTGCTGAAGAGAAAAAAAGTAATACTTTGATTGTTACTTTGGATTTTGCTAAACAACAAACTTGAATAATTTAAATATTACTCAAACCATTCAGTGTCAATATTAATGCATGGAAATTTATCTTAGTATTACGGGGGAAGGAAATGAGACGTCGCTCAAAATCTGTACAGTCAATGTATGTCCTTTTTTTTCGCTGTCATCAGTCTTCCCTTCCGACTGGATTGATTGGGTTGATGCAATCCTCCATCGCTTCCTATCTTCTGCTAACCTCTTCATTTATACATACTTCTTACAACCAACGTCCTCAATTATCTGCTTCATATATTCTAATCTCTGTCTTCCTCTACAGTTCTTACCTTCGATTGTTCCCTCCATTAACAAATTAGCCAATCCAGCATGTCTCAAAATATGACCTACCAACCTATCTCTTCTTTCTGTTAACTTCTTCCACAAACTTCTTCCCTCAACCATCATTTCCAAAACTCGTTTATTTCGTACTTTGTCTGTCCAGTTTTCAGCATTCTTCAGTAGCATCACATTTCAAATGCTTCAATTTTCTTTCTTTCTGGTATTCCTAAAGTCCATGTTTCGCTACCATAAAGTGCTGTGCTCCACACATAGAGTTTTAAAAAGTTCTTTCTAAGTCCTAGATTCATATTTGAAACTAAAAGATTTTTCTTTTTCATGAAGGCTCTTTTCGCTAGTGCTATTATGCTTTTAACATCATTCCTGCTTCGACCATCCTTATGATTTTGCTTCCCAAGTAGCAGAACTCATTGTGATTGGTATTATTTCTCCTACATTTCATCACTTTTCTCTTGATTTGATTTATATTCAGTCCAATATCTTCCTTCAGTATTTTTTTCATGCCATTCAGTAACGTCTTAATATTATCAGCTTGATATGCTAACAAGACAATGTCATCAGCAAATCGTAGCATACTGATTTTTTGTGCTTGAACGCTTATGTCACATGGAAATTTTTCTTTAACTTCCTTTATTGCTTCTTCTACATACAAGTTAAGTATTAACGGGGACAGACTACAATATTGTCTCACGCCCTTTTCAACTGATTCATGTCTCTCATGATCCTCTACTTTTGTTCCACATCCCCGAGATTATTCTCACATGGGATCAAAGTGAACATATCTATCTATCTATTTATTATAACAACTTGATTCTTATCTAGTTTATAAAGTATTCTTCTATCTCGATGTTTTAAACCAGACTTCTTTAAAATATTGTACATCTTGTCCCACCTAACATTATCAAAAGCTTTTTCTTAATCTGCAAAAGCCATAAACGTATATTTGTTTTTCTTGATCCAGGCTTCAAGTGTTAATCTTAAAGCCAGAATTGCTTCATTGTAGCGCGGTTTTTCCTAAACAGTAACAGATTCTCACTTACTATCTCTTCTACTGCCCTTTGTCTTTAACACTTGCAAATCTCTCTTCACCTTCTTCCCAATTTTGGAATGATTCAGACCATTCTTCCTGCGTGTTGCAATTGTTTTAAACAGTAGTGTGGAACATCATTTTTTATTCGACACATTCTTTGAAAAGATACCAAAATTTATAGCACGTTTCTCTTACATCATACATTGTATTAAAGAAATTGAATTTTTATATCAAACTTAATACTAAGTCAAATGATTTATAGTATTTCTTCGAAATGAATTTAGCTGCTCAATTTATGGACTTTTTGTTCATATTGCCATAAAAGCTTGTTGTTTTGGTTTTTGAAAACTGTAATTTTATATTTAAATTTTTAGTTCACATTGCTACAAAAGCGTCTTTAATATATATATATATATATATATGTATATATATATATATATGACTGTTATTCGCCAATTTTCTTTCTCTTTATGCTGTAGTTTCATCTTTCAGTATTATTCCCACGAGTAATGGACAGTTAAATGGTCAATCCTACCAGAGGTCCGATAGCAGGGTAAACATAAAAGACTACTCTTTGCAATAATACAAAATAATTCAAAGTGATTAGGGAATAATCACTATTTAACCAGCTTAACTGACAGGGGATACTATCGAAGCTTCTTGCATCAAAGAATCGTAAAGTGCGCATAAGCAGACAGTTGTTCAAGAATATCAAACTGAGTGCACACACAGCAACAACTTAAGTCGAAAATTAAAAAATCAACATCAATCGAAGCTTTGAAATGGGCTGCGGTATGAATGGAAATAATGATAAAATATAGCTATCATTATAATTCATTCAAGTAGTAGCTTCTTTTAATTTTAAATATAAAAGTATCCTAGTGACATCTGTTATATGACGGTTAACCTACCTTATTGTTGATACTGTTAAAGTAATGAGAATACCAGGACAAGGCTATAAAGTATTATATTGTTACCAGTTGTTAACAAAAGTACAAAATTTTACTGAGTGTGGTGGGTGAGTGGTTAACACTCTGGCCTCGCATTCGGGAGTTAAAAAAGAAGGGACATTCATACATACAAGTCAAGGTAATAAATAAAAGTGTGTTAAAAAGCAATGATGTTGCCATGACGCTTCGGCGTGATGGAGCAATGAACAGACTTAAAAGTATTAAACAAACACTAGCAGAAGAATATGACTGTCATTGAAGTCTGGAAGTCAGTTTTCCTCGATTTCAAACACCAGTCGAACAAGAGAGGAGGGCAACCACTCATACCATGAAAAACGGTGTGAGCTGACCATACACTGGTCGCAAGTGTAAGCTACCAATTACTCTGGCAGTGGTCAGCCAATTGTGAGCTAACCACCTTGCCAGTGGGTGATGCCGCGTTATTTTCCTCTCTTAACAAGTCGTTGGCTAGGATATTTTTAATTAAGATTTTCCGACATATGACCGCCAAACAAATGCAAAGTTATTATGACAACGTCTGGAAATGGAAAAACTCTGGATTTAATTAATACCATTCTTTGAAACAACTTTTAAAACATTTACGTTACATTAAGACAAGTTTCAAGTCCATTTCACATGTTCTTTTAACTTGTGTGCTGAGAGCACGGCTCACGCCTTACAACCTTCTCCAAGCGGCGCAACACACACACACACACACACTGCGCCGCGCCTTGCCGTGCTACAATGCAGGCGCCCAATCAACAATCGCTACCAGCAAAGCTGCGCTGGCCAGTGTCAAACATCGTTACACTAAATACTCGTATAACAACTTTATTGTTTACTAAACAAACTACAGTCTGTGGAAACCCATTAATACAATTGTCAAGGATACTTATAATTAATAAAAGCGACATTATTCAATATTAATGGTAATAATATAAGTAAATTAATAATAAAAAATGATTAGGGGGTTAGTGGTAACATTACAATTGGAAGGCTTAGAAAAAAGCTGGACTTCAGCGCACCGGGAATTAATGGAAAGGTGCGCTTCTGACACGGTATACTCTCACGTCACCGCACATAAGTGCTGGATGAATCACGTTTCTGTTGTCACTGTCAAAGGAATTAGAATACCTGGACATGGGTGCAAAATTATTGTACATCATCGGTTCTTAATACGCGTGAAAAATTTCAAACAATTCGGATGGCTGGAAGTGAGTGAACATTGAACTGAAAAATTCCAATTACTTACATACACACATACATGTCAAGTTAGTAAAAGCATGTTAGAAATCAACAATTTTCGCTATTGAAAACTTTTAGTAAGCTACTCTCTTATTTTCAGCCCCAAAGATATGTACAGAACACAGTAAATTCACTTGGTATGAATACTGTATCCGTAAGTAAATCATGGATGACTTTTGTTTTATCGCGAAGTTGTAGTGAACCTGGAGTTGGATAGACCGTTCTGGAAAATATCCAAATGTGTCCGTGATTCAGCTGTAATTCCGTAAGCGAATTCAGCTACTGCTCTGAAACTCAATATCTTCAGTGATGGTGCTGTGATCTAAGCCAACCTCTTATTGCTGCTACGATTTTGTTCTAACTTATGCTCTTCGTCCAACTATCTAAGCCTGTTTTCAGATAATGTAGATGCAAGTATTCTGGAGCTATGGTACAGTGTTTTCCTGATTCTACTCGTAATAAATAAAACTTTGCCTCGTCAACTGGTGATTAGATTTTCAAGGTGCACGAATTTTTTTTGTGTGAACGGAGATTTCCCCGGTGTGTAAATGCAAAACAGTTTTCACGGGATTCTAGCCGATTGTGTCGCAAAATGACAGCTTTTTGACAACTTTATGTGTTGCCTTCGTCAGGTATCTTGCTTTCGAGACTTTCCTTTTTTTTTTTACGACACAATCCGTCTGCAATATCGTGGAGACTATATTACATAACTTTGTTTTGATTGTCTGTCATGCATAGACTTGAATCGTATGGAAACGATACCTTGAAACCTGTATGATCTATCGCTACTAGGCAGGACCTGAAGAGAGGCTGCAAAATGTGTTATTAGAGTGCTCTAAGAATTTAACACGTCACAGTATTTTTTATAACTATACGAAATAATACAAAAGAAGGCGTACTGATATGCGATTTGTGTTTTCTGTAACATATAAACTCAAAATAAGTCTAACGTTATAGATTGAAGTGGTTCTCGGCAATCTATTATGAAGGAAAATTCTATTTCCTCTTCAGTGAATGAGTGCGTGTTGCTTAGTTTCCTGAATGATTTTTTTTTCAGTTTAGTGATTTCATAGTTTGTATTTTTAATTACAACCATCTTTGCTGTTTTTAAATCGTAGCAGTATTCCCATGTACAGGATTTCCTTCAAGGTGCTCAACAGTCAAATCCTCCTGACTGATTCAGTGTTTATGAATTAGGATAGCTTTGTTGTGTTGAGAAATGAAAATTTACTTTTCTGTGCTCTCAGAAAATTTTTACTCACAGGATAGTCCATTTCTCTCATTTAATAACTTAAAAGTCAACTCAAGGGGCAAAGAGTATCACATATTTAGTAGATTCATAACTAATGTTAGGTGGACGACTGCTTTACTAAATTTTCATTGGGTGGTAGCATCCACTCTAGTACATTATTATTTATTAGTCAGAGTATTTCTGAATAACGGAAGAAATTTTTTTTCGAAAAATGTCATTTTCACACAAGTTTGGAGAAAAACGTTATTTAAAAAAATGAATAAAAATAAATACAAATATTACACAGTTCTTAGATATGAGCCTATGTTTTTAAACTGGGACATTTACTTAACTCATTGATTCAGATAATCTACTGAACCCTTTATGGACCTCGCTGATCACGTAACAAGATTGCAGATCTTGCTTAGTAAAGTTTTGTTAGACACAGTGGAAAAAAAGAAAACAACGCACCGAGAGTATCTGGCAAGATCAGGAATTTGCATATTTAAGGAAATGTTACGGTTGTAGTGTCATTAGTTTCACAAAATGCCAACATGAGATTTGGCGTCCATAAGCCAGGGATCGCGCCAGAAAATGAGACAGCACAAATACGCAATGTTGTCAGTCTCCTTGTATGTAATTATGTTGCTACGTAACATTAGAAGAAGTTTAGGACAACTGAGGTAGCTTAAGAGTGGTCACAGGAATACAGGTACTAAGTTGGTTGTCATCTGAAATCATGAATAATTTTCCAAAAAAACACTAAAAGATAAAGTTGAAATTACGTAGTAGATGGAAAAAGTAGGTGAGAAAAGGAAAGGGGAAAAATTGGTGTGTTGGGAAATTTACACTGGAGCAAGCGCTCCATTACGATTAAATTAAATTAAATCTACATCTTTGCGACTGTATTACAAAATCGTAGTGGAAGTATCGGGTACGTGAAGGAATTGTCTCATCTGCAATGCACATGGTAGGATCATTTCGTCGTCGGACGGGAACGAACAAATACAATACCCTTTATAAAGTTTGTAGAGACAGGCACACGTACAAAAAGAAAAAGGTCTGTATGTCTAGCAAGGTAGAAAAAGAAATAATTTTTAGACGCCGTGTAATCTGAGTATCATTAAAACCTAATATCCGTTGGCTTCTTTTCCAATGCCCTCCGAAGTCGGTGTCATTTATAGGGCTGTTGTGCTCATTCATTGCCTTTTTCTCATTGAAAGACGTATAGTTTTGCTGTAAATAGTGCAGTCCCATTTTGAACCGCATTTTGCCTCAAATAACACTTCTAAGTTGAAAGATTTTTCAATTATTACACATTGTTATTTGAGAGAAACATTTCTCAGTAAATTCGTCGAGGGTACACCTATAAGGATAAGATACTAGAATAACAATTGTTTCAAATTGAAAATTCTTTACCGCTTGAGAAATGTGGATGTTCAGGTGCACAGTTAGGAGTGTTGAAGATGTATGGAGTGTCTACTAGTACTGAAACCAATTCATCCCTGTACATTGTTGATGTCAGGGACTGGGAATGAAGTGAAGAGAATAATCTTGAAAATTATTTTAAATTGATGGCGCGTCATCATATAATAGCAATAAAAATCACTATCGCAAAACGTCATATAGAACAATACTACACTGAGGAGCCAAAGAAACTGGTATATCTGCCTAATATCGTGTAGGGCCCCCGCGAGCACGCGGAAATGCCGCAACAAGACGTGGCATGGACTAGACTAATGTCTGAAGTAGTGCTGGAGGGAATTGACACCATGCATTCTGTAGGGCTGCCCATAAATCCGTAAGAGTACGAGGGGTTGAAGATCTATTCTGAACGGCACATTTCAAGGCATCCCAGATATGCACAATAATGTTCATTTCTGGGGAGTTTGGTGGCCACCGGAGGTGTTTAAACTCAGAAAAGTGTTCCTGAAGTCACTCTGGACGTGTGGGGTGTCGCATTGTCCTGCTGGAATTGCCAAAATCCGTCGGAATGCACAGTGGACATGAATGGATGCAGAAAATCAGCCAGGATGCGTACTTACGTGTCACCTGTCAGAGTCGTATCTAGACGTATCAGGGGTCCCATGTAACTCCAATTGCACACGCCCCACGCCATTACAGAGCCTCCACCAGCTTCAACAGTCCCCTTCTGACATGCAGGGTTCCTAAATTCATGAAGTTGTCTCCATACCCGTACACGTCCATCCGCTCGATACTATTGGAAACGAGACTCATCAGACCAGGCAACATGTTTCCAATCATCAACAGTCCAATGTTGGTGTTAACGGCCCAGGCGAAACGTAAAGCTTTGTGTCATGCACTCAGCAAGGGTACACGAGTGGGCCTTCGGCTCCGAAAGCCCATATCGATGAAGTTTCTTTGAATGGTTCACATGCTACAGTTGTTGATGGCCCATCTTTGAAATCCGCAGTAGTTTGCGGAAGGGTTGCACTTCTGTCCCGTTGAACGATTCTCTTCAGTCGTCGTTGGCTCGGTTCTTGCAGGATCTTTTTCCGGCCGCAAAGATTTCGGAGATTTGATGTTTTACCAGATTCCCGATATTTACGGTGCACTAATGAAATGGTCGCACGGCAAAATCCGCACCTCATCGCTACCTCGGAGATACTGTGTCAGATCTCTCGTGAGCCGACTATAACATCACGTTCAAACTCACTTAAATCGTGATAACCTGCCGTTGTAGCAGCAGTAACCGATCTAACACTTGCGCCAGATACCTGTTGTCTTATATAGGCGTTGCCGACCGCAGTGGCGACCTCTGAGTGAATCTGTGTTTGCATACGCATGCCTATACCAGCTTCGTTGACTCTTCAGTGTATTTTATAATACAGTTTAAAATGTTACTGTATAACTTCGCGTCTCCAAATGATCATTTTACTGTCAGTCCAGAAATGTCAGGTAATGGATTTTCTCATGAAGAGCATTGCGCATTATTTATCCATGTCGCTTTGCAGCCGCTCCCTTTTTGAGGAACCGTAAGCAGATGGCCTTTGATGAGGCTATTTAACTTAATGTATGCAATTTTATAGTGAAATGTCGCTCTAACTTTAACTAATGGCGGTACTTCCAGGCTGCATGAAAACGCTTAATGACCCCTTTTTTCCCTGCGTGGGAGAGCTTTCGTGCTTGCAGTGACGTAGTTTATATTTCTTTTCACCCAGCAAGGCAGTTTATTGCAGCAAGTTGTTTATAAGAAGACCTTCCTTCTTAAGAATTTTGGAGCCTTTTTACTTTTCTTTAACTGTATAACCAGAAATTAATGTGTTGTGTCTTCTTTCTTTGCTCTTAAGTTTTCCGCAAAATCCTTCCACTTAATAGAATTGTACTATAATCGATAAAATGACACATGTCACTAGCTACAATGTTAGTATATAAATTATTTATAAAAATTGTTCCATTAATATGTGAGATTAGACTGTGAACATGATGAAAAGTGATTCTTAGTGTGCATACGAGTGTTTATAGTAATTATTAATTGTACTTAATACGCAAAATTCTGTCAGGAAGGTATTTTTAGATGCTTCTGCGTTAATTATAATATTTTTGCTTGATTTTGGTAATCATAAAAAATTAAATATTTGAAAAGTAGGCCTAGTATTCATAACATTTGAATTGTTTGTATTATTCTTTGAAGTTATTATTATTTAATTTAGGATGGAACTAAGGATGTTTAGATTATTTGAAAAATGATTTAACAACAGTCGATTGTTTGTGCTTGCCCTCAATCATTGTTTAGTTTCTTTTTCTACTTCCGTCTTTAGAGTTATCGACATCGCGGTCGTCAGTTCCGGAAGGGGATGGTGAACAAGGAACGTGGAGGAATTCGGCCATGGATTTTTGAAGGAACCGTTCCAGTATTATGCTACAGTTATTTCGAAAAAAAAAACCCATTGAAAACCGAAATCTGGATGGTCGGACATGTATTCGAACCCGTGCCCTCCCGAATGCCAGGCCCAAGTGTTACAGGTTATCCACCACCCTCGACGGTGTCTAGCGCAGAATATTCGAATTTGCTTTGGTCACTTTCGAGAAAAGTCTCACGTATCATTTTTAACATCGTTCTTTATTAAATATAAAGTTAATCATCGAGCTTTGTTATTAATGTATAAAAAATTAAAGAAATTTTAATTAAACCATAAACCTCTCGGCGGTCAGAAAACTGGCATCTTTGAAAAAATCACTATTAATGCTTTAACTTATTAATTGCTT
The DNA here is from genome assembly GCA_031002005.1 of Vandiemenella viatica. NCBI lineage: Eukaryota > Metazoa > Arthropoda > Insecta > Orthoptera > Morabidae > Vandiemenella > Vandiemenella viatica. Next base: position 76,660,687 of record JARYHS010013630.1, read on the forward strand.
GATAGCAGTTGGTAATTCGATTTAGGTACAGTGGAACGCGTTCTAAACCATTAGCATTTTACAGCTTTTTGAAATTTATTTTTCTCATCACGATATACGTAAGTTTTTCCTCACAACAGATTTATCGATCATGATAGCTAACTGATAAGTTTAATTTCCCTCTGGTTGGACGAGCAGATAATGGTAGATTATTGGATTCCCCAGACATCAATAATTTGTTATGTTAACAAATTACATTATAAATATTAAAATAATTTTCCTTCTCTGACAGAATAAATAACTTTTTCCTTGTCTTCTCGTTGTTTTTGAATGCAGGCAACGAGACAGAAACCAAGATACGTACACAGCTGGTAAGACGAACCCTGAGTTTGATCCTTGTGGTGGTTCAACAACGAGCTCAGCTACACTCGCGGGTGGAAGTCATGTGTAAATAATCCTAACAATTCTTTTTTATAAAATGAAAGAATAAAAACTTTCTAATGTTAAGATGCCTGAAAGGATGTGCAGTACATAGTGGGCAGATATTACCCACAGGGATTTCTTTACACAAAATTAATTCCTTTTAGTACATGCTGTGTGGTTGGAATTGTCTTCTTGTTTGATACATGAATAGGGGATACACGCTAATAATATTAAAAATATTGTTTGGCATGAGTGAGTGAATGAACAACATTGGAATAGACGGTTAACACTTAGTTATAAAAAACCCATTCACCAATACCAAATCTTGTAAAAAATTGTGTACGTGTAACCCACTAATCTAAAGAAAAACAATATTATTACTAATATTTTGCGTTCAATTGAATATTTAATCCTCTACAATAGCTGTAAACTAATTTTGTGGGCTAGAGGAAGTGGAATAATGACTGGATATAATTATTATCCCTGGCCGCGTTTTAGGTATGGCCACGGCTCTAGCAGAAATCCACATTTATCGGAATGTATATATTGGTGGCATGAACCACAAATAAAACTAATTCTACAAACAATTCTATTATTTTGATAAATCGACAAAAATCAAGGTAAAGAAATACACAAAAAATACAACTAGGTGATAAGTTTACATCTTCTTTTTCTATAACACATTAATGGTGAGATCGTAAATTATTTTGTTATGGCACAAAATCACCCTAAACAACACTACATCACTTGCTTCAACTACGGCAAACAAAATGCAACTAATCATTAATATTTCAAAATAAACGAAATTTATTTCTTCGCAAATGATTAGCTAAATTGATTTATTATTAAATAACTTCAATAATTTCTATTTTATAGTAACATCTCAGGCCGTTATTATTCCAGAAACGAAGGCCGTACACGTGACGTCACAGAGTGACAATAATATCTGTGGTGGTAACCACGGGCAGCGGTGGACAGACTAGATTGAGTGATTCTTCTAGGGCAAACATGTGTTAAACTAAAGTTGTATCCGCATAAAGGAACATTATGCAATATGCTACGGTTTGCCGGATTTTGATATAAAATAAAAAGGTTTATTGCAATTTTGACGGACAAAGAAAAAAACGAGTTTTGGAAATGATGGGGAAATAAAATAGTTTGTGGAAGAGTCTTACAGAAAGAAGAGACAGGATGGTGGGTCATATTTTAAGACATGCTGGAATGGGTTAATTTGTTAGTGGAGGGAACAGTCGATGGAATGAACTGTAGAGGTATACAAAGATTAGAATATATAAAACAGATAATTGAGGAAATAGGTTGTAAGGGGGTATTGGATGAAGACGTTGACGCAAGACAGGAAGAGATGGACGATTGAATCACGCCTAAAACACAAATTAAGCGCTGTCATTATGTGCTGACGAAATCTGTGCGTTCAGCTGTTTTTGCATGTTAGAGTTGTCTGTTTCTCACTGCTTCTAATCTAATTTACGTTTTACAGTTGTGGTTTGTCAATGTCAGTTAGAAGATGTACAGATGTTGAGTCATCAGTGCTGCGTGATTCCGTTGGGACAGGGACGTGATGTACACTCGCACAACATCCCATATGTGCGTATCTGACGTGACACCGTTGCCGTCTTCTGCCGCACCGCATCTCCATATTCATATATGCAGATACGCGACGTGTGGCTGTGATCAAGGAAGACGAGCTTTTCCTCGCTTCGTGAGGTTATCATATAGGCCTTGAGCACTTGCTTCTCTCCTGTAGTGCTGTTTGAAGTGGTTCCCAAATCCTGTTACCTTTAGTGTTAACAATAACTGAGAATTCGCAAATTCGTATGTCGGATGTGATAAAGACGTATAACTTAAAAAATATGCTTCCTTTACACAACTGACTGTTAGAATAATGCTTTAAGGGTTATTTTGTCCCTATAGGTACGGACAGCGCAAATGAAATAACAGAAATTTACGTTGCTACCAAGTAAATATTAAATGAGCCAGCCAGTACCAATATACCGGTTGTAATATAAGCTCATGGTTCAAGATTAATACTGTTTTTTTGGATATTTGCCTCGAAAATATTAGAACAATGCCCCTACAAGACGTGGTTTGAGCAATTGTTTCCCTACTAACCCATTAGTTTCAAATGCTGAGTATTGATTTTCAATTTAAACAGGACACAGTTCTTTGTATGATCAGTTTGGTTATGAATTCGAGACAGGTGGCACTTAACATCTATAAATACACAGTGTATTTTTTGAAGTGAAATTCAGTGGTAAAACAGTTTGTTAGCCAACAGAGACTATAGTATTGGAAGGACGGCTCGAAGTCAGAAATAATTGTTTTACCAACATTTTGTCTGATTCTTGTTTCCAACTATTTTCGGTGGTTTTTTTTATTAATTTTTTTTTCCTAGGACTTTTCGGCTTGTAGATGGGATCATCTTAGCTAAGAGAGGATTTTGGAGCAAGGAAGAAAGAAATTGGGCCACGGCATTTAGGTGAATCCATCCCGTCATTTAGAAAAAAACATGGAAAACAGAAATATAAATAGCGGTGCTGGGAAACGAACCTGCGTCCACCCTGTAACGAGCCGCGCTGTCGCCACGTTACAAGGTGCATTTTTTATTATATATGTAATAATATAAGAGTAATTTACATAAATCTTGGGCGACCACGTGAATAGATTTTTGTTGTAATTTTATAAAGTACGCAAGATTCCAAGTGAGGACTGTAATGAAATGGTGAACTTATACAGTGTATCGTAGCAAAGCGAATATTCAAGAATTATTGAGCTATGTAGGCTTGAAGCTAATCTTGGTGTTCCCGAGCCTTGGCGACAAAAAGTCGCGGATTTGGGATTTGCCAGACCACACACCCTGCTCCCTGGGGATGGGCGGTCAACGACGTCACTCTCCTGGCGGGAAAAGCCTGCCGTCCGAAACCCGAATGTTCTCTCGCTCCGGCGAACTTAGCCGAATATGTCCGACCTCTGTTGGATTCTTTGGCCAAATCACATATCGAGGATATCACGTGACATTAGGTGCCGACCTGAAGGTCCAATCAAAATGAGCGTATAACTCAAAATCCTGGGAATTTTTGTTGTATGTGAGCTTCGAGACTACAAATGGGCGGAGCAAGAAGTTTCCTCGTGGACCGAAGAGCGAGGAGCTGACATTCTACATTCTAACTTCGATCGCACCAGTCTGAGGTTGACTTGGAAAGTTGACTTCTTTCGCTAACCGCAGCTTGCCTTGCTGGAGCAAGGTTATCACCGCAACACAGCCGGTAATGCGATGATGCGCATTGCCAGACCAGAGATGCCTATAGCCGACTTGTGAGATAATCTCACATATCGTGGGTCCGCTACACTCATCACAGACATCAGACGCAGAATTACAATGGTAATTGATTACGACCAAGCCATGTGATTGTGCATTCCGTGAAACAGAACCCGTAAGCGACTTTGAGAGGATAGGTCCATGTTCTCACTTTGTAATTGTAAAAACCCCTGAGCTAGCGGCATAATTTGCCAGAACTAGTTATTTTCGAATGATATATTGTTTCATTCTGGCGCCCATGATTTTCTTTTTAACTGTAAAGTCACAGTATTATGATGCCTTTGCCTGAGGTAGTCATAACTTGTATTTTTCATTGTTTCCAATTGTCATTATTTCTTGCATTTTGATTCTGAGATATATTTAAAAGTAAATATAATTGTTTGCTTGCTCATGACGGCTAATTGTAACTCTGAGCGTTGCTTTTATGACTTTGCCAATTTGTGTTAATGTTAACGGGAAATTCGCTCGGACTTGTAATCGCCAGTGATAAGAAAATAAATGTCATATTGTGACAATTTTCCTGAATTCCAACTAACGTCGAGATTCTTGCAAAAGTAATAAATTCCCACTCCTTCATAAATAAAATTAAAATTAAAATCCACAATTATTAATCATAAAGGTATGAAATATAATTGTAACGTGGTTTGCCCACCAAGGTATCCACCACATAATGTCGCCCAACGCTGGTGCCAGATGAGACATTACTTCTTAATGTCTGCGAACTTGGTGGCACTAATTCAAATTAATACAATTTGGAGCCCAAATTCAGAAAGTTTCATGGAATGTTGCACATGGTTTTTGGCTGTTTTATTATTCTTGTAATCAATAGATATTCATACAAGATTTTATTTTGATGTTTCACTTGTATTTTAATGCATAAAGTTCATTTTGTTTCAATGCATAAAATTTATTTTGTTTCAACGCATTAAAAGAAGTTCATTTGTGTATTTCAATTGAGATGCAATACACTTTGTATTGTAACTATTTTGTGATCAGTTTAAAATTTTAAATGAGTAACTTCAGTGTTGATTTCTTAATGCATGGTAGCTTATAAGAAAATTAAAGACACGCATGTTTTTCCCATGTGTTTGAAAGTAAGTCTGCTTTCATGGTGTTGTGTTGCATGATTCATCGTTGCTTTTCTCTTGCTGTATTTTGGAGGGGTGTATATGTGTGATTTTTCTTGAAAACCGGAAATTTTTCATTTGTGTTAAAATTGCGTCGTGTTTGATATTATGCACTTAAATGGCGGTTAATACTAAAAACATGGCATATCAAGGGGATTTGACACCGCTATTCCAAATAATGGAGCAAGTTCAGAAATCTCAGGCAGATTTGAGCAATAAATTTGATAAGTCACTGGCTGACAACAAAATATTTCTTGGAACCGAGTAAATAGTTTATCGAAGAAATTGGACAGCAGTAAAATCCTGATGCGTTTAATTTGTTTCCTACTTGTAATTTTGGCGCTGTCTGGTATTTCAATTGACACTGTCAAAGATTACTTTGTACCAGTCGAATCTTGGCGATCGTTGACTATTGGTTGCATAACTTTAGCGAGGTATGTGTACAAAAATGGATCATGGCTGAATAACGTATTAGCTACATCTCGCTTTGTTTTGAAGTTAAGCTATGGGCCTGATATATTGGAAACGATAGAGAATCGGACAACAGCTAAGCGAGTACTTGAATCGACTGTTAATTCCAGAATCAGTGCAAATAACGAACGTGAAACATTTGGAAAGGCGAAATAATAGTACAGGACATGATAAAACCGATTTGGTTGTTCCTGAAAGAAGCATTAATGAGACTGAACATCCACGTAACTTGCAAGTGCCAACACTTGAAATGGTACAAAAGTTAATTGCACAACACCTGGAAGTAATTCAAACACAACTTAACGCTCAGCAAGCAGAAATACACAAACGGAATGCACATATGCTCGAGAAACTGAGTACTTTAAGTAACCAAGTGGAAACTAAGTTTGCTGATTTTCGCGAAGAGGTAAACGAAAAATTTGGTGACTTTCAAATAAAATTCGAAAGGAAATATCTGGTATTCAGAGCACATCAAATCAATTGGATATGAGATGTGAAAGGTTAGAAGATGTTCAATCGAAACACACGACAAGTATTTTAAATACGGAACAGCTGGTTTCAGATTTTCGTAATAAAACACGTGAAACGCTGTCCGCGGTCGTTGAGAGAATGGTTGAAGTTCATAATTCAGTGAAATTACTGCATCAAAATTATCAGGAAGTGCGCGAAATGCAAAATACCTTCCAGGCTGACATTGTTTCAAAATGTAAGGCAACTGAAGCGATGGTTAGAAACGGTATAAATGAGAGAACATTATCCATTATTGCTGAAGGCAGAACGTACACGCAAGACGAATTGGTACTCCCAAAATTCGAAGTGCGAAAGGGAATTAATCCAAAAGAATATATAAATGATTTGGAAAATTACTTTGATCTAAAAGGCACACCTGAAGATCTAAAGACTCGTGTTGCATTTTTATGTCTTGGTCCTGAGGAGAAGCTTTGGTTTAAGTCTTTTTGTAAAGTTGATTTTGCATACCCGGAATTCAAGAATACATTTTTAAGTGCATTCTGGACCACGACTGAACAGAGGCAAACCCGAATTCGGATCTGCCAGGGAAAGTTTGAGGCGAGTAAAGGCGAGTCAATGTTTGTATATGCTTCAAGGTTATCATCTTTGTCGGAATATCTGGACAGACCCATGACAGATACAGAACTAAATGCCGCCCTCACTGAGCATTTCCCTGCAGAGATTCAGGTTAGACTGAGCCATCCTGCAATCACCACACAAAAGCAATTCTTGGAAACCTTGAGATACTTGGATAGGATCGGCGTAAATCAAATTCAGGATCATCCGGTGAGAGTCGATCAAAGTCATAATCTCAACAAAAGAGGTCAGGTAACGGGTAAACGACGGTATCGAAAGAATAATTACCGACATAATTTCAGGGACCATCAGCCGGACAGAGATCCGAAGGAACGTTGGAATTCGAGCAACAAGAATCACCATCGATTCGAAAATAAAACGGCGCGTGTACAGAATAATGCTGTGAATAGGCAATCAGAGCGAAATACCAAAATTGGTTCGAGTGAAGAAGTAACGCATTCGAACGCAAGGGTAGATTCGCGCCGAGACACTGTCCACACTACGCCAAGCCCGCAATAAAACTAGAAAGGCAATTTTGGTTGAAGTGTGGAATGTAAATACAGAGTTAAGTAGTTAAGCAAAATTTATTTAATAAGGAAATAAATGGCTGATCAAGAAACTCGTGTCATATAAACACTGTGGATGAGTTTGAAAATGTTAAACGCGAATACCTTGAATGTATCGACGTGTTTGCAACAACACGTCAGGCCTTCGGAAACCGTTAATCCAGGAGGGTCATCCATTGTCTGGTGGAAAGGTCCAGAACCCTTCAGGTAGACACCGTTGCCACAGCGGGACACTTCCGCTAACAAGCGAAGGCCGATGAATGGAATCGCCAACAGCTTACATAGGAAACATGTTTTGACGTTACAATTGCCCTGATAAAACTTAGAGGCATAAAGATAACGTGGTGATTTGTATAAAATCCTGTACTGTGAAGAAGTAAAGAATACAAACACAGTACTATAGAAATTTACTGTGCTATATTTGCGTCCGAGTAACACAAAAGCCTAGGCCTAGGTAATAAAAATAGAAAGGGTAGGTGAAAGTAAAACCTAGCTAAAAGAGTAAGTAAAGGTCATATTTCCACACAGTAGATGGGCAGATAATAAATGACTTAGGCAAATATTGAATCGCAGATTAAAGAGGAATTACGAAGCATATGTTCATGGTGTATTCACCAGCAAAGGGTCTACCATAAAAGGATAGCGTGAAGAATGAAAGAAGCGTTGATACAGTGCAAAAATCACCGCAGATCGCAGTTGTGAGCACGGAATGTGCATTACCAGACGCGCAGTGCCGGAAAATTTGCGTAAAGCGTTTCGGTTTGGATAACGCCCGGAACTTAAAGCCATTCCATATATCGTAACGGTATCGATAAAGCAGCGGGAAATTTTTCTGTGCCCGTTCAGGTCGAAAGACAAATATTTTGCTTCAGAAACAAAGTCTGGCGCATCAATGAAATCAGCTGGAGGGGTAGACAGACCAGAATGTTGTGTAACCCAGATACCTGGTTGTCAGCTGAGCCCATTAGCAAGGCTACGTCTTCCGAGAATTTTGTCAGGGAGCGCAGATGTTGGACTTAGGGTCATCACTGAGTGCCTAACGTTTCACGTCTCGCATCAGCGTTCTATCGCATTCAATAAATATGCGATGAGCGTGTATTCCGAAAGGAATTATGCGATAAAAAGAATCCACGGACGCCTCGTTCTAGCGGTATTTTGCGTGTAAATTGTATAGTATTCCGTAAATGAGATTAAAACCGCGCGATGTAATGAGGTATTTTCCACTCACCTCTAGCATCTATAGGGATGTTTGTTGAAGGCAGAATTATTTTTATGCACATGAGTAAAACATCACGCTAAATTGTAAATACAATGTATAGTTCCACCACTTTCTGCATAAGTGGTCTCAAAATGTTTTGTTTTATTAATGTGTTTCATTTTATTAATTTAATGATAAGATTTGATACAAGTTATTTTCAAGATTATTGTTTAAACATGTATGTAAATAATTTCTTTTCATGTATATTTTAGTATTGTGTTTAATATAACTTTATATTTGGGAAGGCTACCTGAATTCACGTGCTTCTGTTTGTAAAGAATTGTAAGACGGCCAAAAGGACATATGATCCCGTTATATATTCACCTTACAAGGCAGGAATACCGATGGTTATTGGAATCACATTTAAAATTAATGTAATTATAAAAATGCTTAAGTTTTTGTTGAGTCACAATGGAGATAGAATTAGGTAGTTAAAAATAAAATTATTGTACCATAATTTCATTTTTCACCAACGGCCGGCCATATTGTAACGAGCCGCGCTGTCGCCACGTTACAAGGTGCATTTTTTATTATATATGTAATAATATAAGAGTAATTTACATAAATCTTGGGCGACCACGTGAATAGATTTTTGTTGTAATTTTATAAAGTACGCAAGATTCCAAGTGAGGACTGTAATGAAATGGTGAACTTATACAGTGTATCGTAGCAAAGCGAATATTCAAGAATTATTGAGCTATGTAGGCTTGAAGCTAATCTTGGTGTTCCCGAGCCTTGGCGACAAAAAGTCGCGGATTTGGGATTTGCCAGACCACACACCCTGCTCCCTGGGGATGGGCGGTCAACGACGTCACTCTCCTGGCGGGAAAAGCCTGCCGTCCGAAACCCGAATGTTCTCTCGCTCCGGCGAACTTAGCCGAATATGTCCGACCTCTGTTGGATTCTTTGGCCAAATCACATATCGAGGATATCACGTGACATTAGGTGCCGACCTGAAGGTCCAATCAAAATGAGCGTATAACTCAAAATCCTGGGAATTTTTGTTGTATGTGAGCTTCGAGACTACAAATGGGCGGAGCAAGAAGTTTCCTCGTGGACCGAAGAGCGAGGAGCTGACATTCTACATTCTAACTTCGATCGCACCAGTCTGAGGTTGACTTGGAAAGTTGACTTCTTTCGCTAACCGCAGCTTGCCTTGCTGGAGCAAGGTTATCACCGCAACACAGCCGGTAATGCGATGATGCGCATTGCCAGACCAGAGATGCCTATAGCCGACTTGTGAGATAATCTCACATATCGTGGGTCCGCTACACTCATCACAGACATCAGACGCAGAATTACAATGGTAATTGATTACGACCAAGCCATGTGATTGTGCATTCCGTGAAACAGAACCCGTAAGCGACTTTGAGAGGATAGGTCCATGTTCTCACTTTGTAATTGTAAAAACCCCTGAGCTAGCGGCATAATTTGCCAGAACTAGTTATTTTCGAATGATATATTGTTCATTCTGGCGCCCATGATTTTCTTTTTAACTGTAAAGTCACAGTATTATGATGCCTTTGCCTGAGGTAGTCATAACTTGTATTTTTCATTGTTTCCAATTGTCATTATTTCTTGCATTTTGATTCTGAGATATATTTAAAAGTAAATATAATTGTTTGCTTGCTCATGACGGCTAATTGTAACTCTGAGCGTTGCTTTTATGACTTTGCCAATTTGTGTTAATGTTAACGGGAAATTCGCTCGGACTTGTAATCGCCAGTGATAAGAAAATAAATGTCATATTGTGACAATTTTTCCTGAATTCCAACTAACGTCGAGATTCTTGCAAAAGTAATAAATTCCCACTCCTTCATAAATAAAATTAAAATTAAAATCCACAATTATTAATCATAAAGGTATGAAATATAATTGTAACGTGGTTTGCCCACCAAGGTATCCACCACAACCCCAATAACAAGTTCGAGGTGACTACTCACCCAAAAATCTTTTTTAATTACAAACGAATGAAAATTTTCGTGTCAAAATATTTAATCAGTAACTAAACCATCGGCAGCAACTGTAAATAAAGAAACATAAAAACATCCGATGTTAAGTGAAAATTATGGGGTATATCGTTGTTATGTGTGGTTTACGGAAAGTTATCAGTTCGGTATTTCTTAGAAGTATAACACCTTTCATGGAAGAGAATTTGATAAAATCAGCCATTGATTCTAAAGCAATGACAATAACTCAGAGTTACTGGAAATTTCATTATTTTATTAAATGAAGATGAAATGATATTTGGCGTATGAAGCGAAAATCACATTATGCCCTAAACTAAATTCTTTTTGATAGTAATTTCAGACGGACAGTAGAATACGAACACAAGTTTCACTTTATTTTCAACTTCCTCGAGTTATTTATCAGATTCAGATATTTCTAACAGAATTTTATTAATCATCCTTGGTATTTACAATTTCTGAGAAGTATTTAAGAAAATTATATCGATTAGGTTTTGATCTTGTACATTGCCAGGACTCTCCAACATGTTTATGTATTGTTCCATTCCGTTAAAACAGCCACGTTTGTTACGAAGCGAAGGGAGTCAAACAGTAAGTTATACATGCGTAGCTATTAGTTTGTCAACCTACCAACTCACAAAATGTATGAAATAATTATGTAGACCAGTAATAGTACTGTGTATAAACTTTTAAATCAAAGTGCATTATTTAACTGTGCTTTTCATCTATCTTTGATGATCCGAAGTCTTTATGAACACGCAGAATTAATAAAACAAGACGCTTTTTAAACCAGTGATTTATTATTGCAACCTGTCACAACCATGTAAATTTAAATTTCAGGAAGAAGGTTGTGAGACTAGTTTAAACTATTTGGCACCTTAATAAATTACAATTGTCGGTGACGAGAAGTTCAGATTTTTACACAGGACGTTAATTAATCAAAATCAATCAACGAAGAGTAAAACTGATTTTGCCACATACGGCGATCATCACAGAACGCAATTAAATTAAGTGTACAATCTATTAAGTAATTAATTATTTACACTCCCATCAATGTCGTATGTTCATATTTGAGTCACTGGCGATATTGAAATAATGTCATTTATTACTGAAATAAAAAATTTGGGAATCCCAGGAAAGTTAATCATGATTATTATGAAGGTTCAAAACACAAATTCTGGAAGAAATAGGAAATTTCAGTCCTACCAGAGATTAAGGCTACAAACAAACAGGCAGAATACTTACCTAAAATATTTTTCACTCTTGTTTTTGTAGGAACCATGAAGATAGTTGCTGATACGGAAACAGGAGTATACATGCGCAGAAAAGTAAACATACTTGATTATGCAGATGATGCTCTTTTAACATTTTTCATGTTTTATTTTTTTCAGACTTCTCCTCCGAACATTCAACCAACCATTCTACATTGCCAGTGCCAAATTTGAATTTGTCGAATCAATAAATACCAATTACTTGTGTATAATAAGTTCTGTAGTGGACATACGTCACGTCAGTCTACTTGTATGAGTGATGCTCACCAAGCGGGAAGTTTGCTCCTCCATGGTAAAGTGCTGGGGTGGTTTCACGTTGCGTAAGTGTTATTGTAGGTGTGTATAAGTGTGATGGTGTGTTTGTTCAATTTATCGTAGATTGCATTTTGTATATAGGCCTATATAAAATCTAGTGTAGAGTGTTGTTTGTGTTGCGGACGAAAGATAAAAGAAGGAAGAGGGTGAACCCCGTGCCGTCCCAATAAGGCCTACTCTTTCGAAAGATATCAAGGGCCATCCAGCTTAACGTCTCCATTCGAGAAAGAATCACAGTCAACAGTGTCGTAAGCCCTCAATCCATGATCACAGCGGAAAGGTTTGTGATGTAACCTATGACTTTGCTGTACAATCTGGTAGTTAATAATTGTGCACCACTACCCCTCCTACCCTGCTAGCCAAACCCTTAATAAGAAAATTCTTTCACCCCCAGGATTTGAACCAGCTAACTTTGTGTCAGCGGCGGACACCAACAACAAACTGAGCAAACGGTTGCGCCAGTCTATTAACGGTACAGCTGCTGTCCAAATATTATAACTGAAAATCTTTAGAACGTGTTATTAAGACCAACCAGCTGTCGCCCCTTGGACAGTAGTTCAGAAAGAAAGAATGTAATAGCCAGAAGCTACTTTTTACTTAGAAGGGCCGAAGGTTATTGGTATAAAAGTTACCGAGTATATTGGGTGTGCGATAACGCTCTGACGTTGCATTCTGTACAAAAGGTAAACCTATTTCCAGCAATCATTACCACTCTCAGATAATTGTGAAAACATATCCGGAATGAACAATCATTATCCAAATTTAGATAACGTGGCATTGCCATGGAAAAGGGGGAGGGGGGGATCCATTAATTATGTGAGGTAAAATAGGTGGTCCGGTGAAATCTCACCAAATATCACGAACGGGGAGGCAGGGGTCGACGGAAATTTCAGGCGAGCTTTTGAAATTCTTGATGTAAGTAGAGCTGAAAAAGGAGGGTATAACCAGCCTCGAAAGTAGTGATGATCCGATACAAGTAAATACGAGTAAGTAATCGATACTTAATTTTGATACAGAGTACTTTGCTTATTCGAATTAATTCATTCGATACTTACTCGGTATCGGAAGAAAAGTACTTGTATCGAATCGAAAGTATCGAAACGCACCAGGTGTTAAATTCTAAACGCATCAACCCTGCTACGCCACTCAGCCGCGCCTGCCAAATTAATTTCCCACTGACGTAAAGTTGGTAGCATTGAAAATCAAACAAAATCAGTCTTAGAATAGGCAATCTAATCTCAAAGAGTTTGTTTTAGGTCCCTATTTTACTATAGTAAAGTCGAACTTGGCGCGCATTTCGCTATACCTGGCCAATGGTCGCTCCCGCGCAGCCTCCCACAATAACTAAAAGATATGATTCATAAGCAACTAAGTAGCCCTTGTGAATCGGAGAAGAAGCTGCTTCAGCTAGCGTTTAACGGGAATATCACCTCTGGAAAAATCAAAAAGAAAACACACGGTAGTGACAGTCTCTCTCTACTTGTCAAACACTGTAATATCTCTAAAAAGCAATCCATTTACAGAATGGGAAGAAATGAAACTTATATTTCCTTTGTCTGTATAAATACGCACAACAGTATCTTATTGTTGTAGCAACGCCAGTATTGAGTGGATGTTTGTTTTCTAATGCGGGTGAAACAATGACAAACAAAAGAAACAAGCTGTCCCTAAAATATCTGGAACAATTACTTTTTTGCGAAACCATCCAAAAGTGGACTTTTATTGTTTAAAAGTGTTAAAATTATAATAAATAAATATTTAACGATTAGGCAAAACCTTCACTGTTTGCTTACCATGTGAGCTTTATTATAAATTTAATAAATAAGTCAAAATGCTCACTGAGTGTTATTTGATTTTAGTACAGTAGTCTAATAAAATAAATAATTTAGCAACATGTCACGTATATTCTTACATTTCGACATTAATTTTAAGAAAGTATAGATATGAGTAAGTATCGATACTTTTGAAGTACCTACTCAGAAGAGTAAGTATCGTAAGACAATTTGAGTACTACTCATTTGAGTAGGTATCGATACTCTGATGGTATCGGACATCACTACTCGGAAGTAGAAAAGCTAAAATAAAGGTCCCATAAAAACTACGAGATCGATCAGCATGGGGAGGGGTGTACCGTCAAAATCTAACGTCTTCTTAGTGGGAGGTCCGACCAGATCTCAGCAAATCTCACCATAAAGAAGGGGTCGGAATTTCTGAAAAACACCTCATGCAATTAAAGGACGCCCCCAAAGAGCAATGTGAACATAACATTAAGTTTTGTCAAATAAATGTAAACTTTAGTTAGTAATAACACAATTAGCCCAACCTATAATTACGATCATGTAAACGATGTTACTGTTCATGGGCCACGAAGATTATAAAAATAAGTTATTCCTGACATTAAGAAAACTAGTTTTCCAACTAGCATTGTCGCTGCACTTGTAAACGTTCGCCAACTTCAGAAATAACAATCAAGGTTCGAATTTATGCGGAGTAGAGCCAATCTGCCCTTCTCTTATTTGCGTCTTCTTCGGAGCGATTCCAACTTCAGCAATAGCCAATTGTGCGCAGCAACTTTCGATTTGTTTTAGAAAGCAGTAACCAACAAAGTTTGTGTCTCAGAATATGAGAGCCCGACTCCGAACTTTACGAATCCTGAGGAAGTTCTACAGATGAGACTTCTCAACACTCTTGTTTTGGGACTACTTTTTTGTCATGTGCTCCAGAACAAAACTATTAAGCATTTATGTTATATGCGTTCAACATCATTTTCTTGAAGGTAATAAAAGATTTTTTTAAATTTAAACATTTCCATACCTGATATAAGAAGAGTTTTTGTGCTATGGTGCTAGTAAATGTGCTTAAAATAATTGATACGGGAACTCATAAAATAACTTAGACATCATTTTATCTCATCTGGAAATTACTGTTTCTGAGACGAGAAGAACGGACTGTAGGAACTGTGTAACTACGCATTAAGGATGAGTTACTGAAACTATTAAACAAATTTCACCCAGTCATGTTCCGGATTTTGAAAACTTTAAACGAATTAATAACCAGCCTACGTTAATTTCAGTGTGAAATTAATTTGATAACATTTCTCGTGCTGAATCTATTAAGTTTGGTTATACTCATTAATTACTTTAACTAACGTGCATAAAAGATACTACTTAAAATTTCTTTCTGTCATTAAAATTACGAATCCACTACTGACAAAACACTAAAACTCAAAAATTAGTAGTCAGAAAATTAGATTCGTAAATCCCGTCGTGTTGCATAGAAAATACTACAAAAGCTATTCAAAATCTGTGCCAGCGAGTCGCCGATTTCTGCTACTAATCTGTGTAGAAGATTCGAAATGCTGGTGGGGTTTTCAGCAAAAATATTCTTGCCACAACGTAGCATTACTGTGAAGCTTACTAGCAGTGTATAAAATTACGTAATTCTTCAGAAGACACCTCTCCAATCCTACCGGTAAAGTCCTAAAGGTGATAATTTCTTCCTTCAGTAGGACACTATCACAATGCCGCAGCCAACTAATCCATCGGGGCAGACATTAGTATAATATTATCGGAAAGTAATTATAATAGGAGGGAACACTTGAGGAATCTTAATACGCGGGTACTACAGCGTCCACAGAGCTTAATATCCCGCCACAAAACGTGCTGTTTAATTAACATTGACGAAACTCTTATCTGCTCATATTAGACGAAGTAATTTATAACATTCTTGTAAAATTGAAAGTCCTAATTCGAGACTGAATGACTTAGTAACAAGTTATTATTATTTTTTTGCTATAAGCCTCATTGACAACGAGGTCATTAGAAGCGGGAAAGGACGAGGAACAGGAGGGAATTGAGCCTTAGTCCTTTAAAGGAATCATTCTGCCATTTGGGGAATTATGGGAACTATCAGGATGGCTGGAAGTGGAATCGATCCTCCGTCCTCCCAAATGCGAGGCCAGAGAGTTACAGCTCACCCACCAATGGGTCGTAGAGTTAGTTATTCATCGACGTTAGGACTGGAGTAAGTAAAACAAGCACATTATTCATCCCGTAACCGTGAAATATTACACGAGTTTATCAAGATATATATATATTCTTGAATACCGTTTACAAGAGAACTTCATTTCATAGTTTCAATCAATTTCCGCCTTCTTTTACCATTATATTTGTTGAAACACGTATGTCTAAATCAGGAGTCCCCAAACTTTTTATACCGTCGACCCCTTCAAAGAATATTTGCCTTCTTATCGACTCCCCCTCCCCACCCGCATACTAAATATTTTATAAAAACATTAAATATTTTTGGCATTTCTGATGTTAAGCAATAAGGAGACATGTATAACAATCCAATTAAAGAATTAATGGTTCCCATATCTTCTAAAATCAACCCAATAACATTTACAGAAAGAGGGATAATTTTCACTGTCATTGTAATCTTAAAAAATAAAAACAAAATTATTGACAGATGGAAATTTGCCTGGAGTTCTTAAGCCGTACGTGTAATAAAACGTAAAATACACAGTTTTTTTGAAAATTTAATATAAATTATATTGGTTGGATAAACCTCTTACTGTCACCCTGCTACATTTATTGAAGACCTTAAAAATATGTTACCACACCTTTTTACTAAAATAGTTGATATTAGTGGCAAGGATGTATCTGAAGAGCAGCAGTAAGATTTTTGATATTTGGTCACAAATCACAACGGTTTTCCAGGTTAAATCCGTTCCTCTGTTTTGTTAAAATTTCGTTTGCGTGGTTAAAACCAGCTTCAACCACGTAAGTAATAAATTTTCGGCCTCTGCTCTGAGCTTGGGGTATTTAGTAGCAATTTAAACATTGCTTCAAAATTCAATGAGGTTTTTAGTTTTTAACAACGCTTTAGCTTCGAGATCTACACATATTTCAATCAGCTCATCTTCTAATCCGTATTTCGAATTTTTATTGGAATATTACCATTTTTTCCTTATACAGTTTAACTGACTCTCTTTAGTATTAATCGACCCCCTTTCGACCTTTGTGTATTAATCGACCCGTGGAGAAGAACTCTTATCGACCACTTTGGGGACCCCTGGTCTAAATTAAAATTTGTTGTAACAGCTTCTTTCTGGAATCCGACGTCGTCGTCTGTTGTCGTTGTTGTATCTTTAGGGTGCGTCTACAGTGAGGTCATTAGCGCTCTCTGGAACCCGTATTTGTTCCTAATTTCTATATTCAAATATACGAGCAAAGCAAAGTTCTATTTTCACTACGTAAGTACGTGCTTAAACGCAACTAAATGGGTCACAATTGTTGAATTGCTGGTTATGGCGAACAATTCGCAGCATTCAGATATTTGCAGATTACTTGTCGCGATCTCATGTTGTTTGCATGATAAAACACTGGGAAGTCTATTAATATGCTAACGAAACAGATGGAAACTTTCAGCAATGGGTTAAACAAATTGGATTGGCCATTTGCTCAGGAAGAACGTAAATGAAATTTTGACGACCCATTTCAACGAATTCCTCTTGCGTGAAATTCGCTTAACGCCGAGAGTAAAATTGTATTAAGGGAACGGACGGAGGCGCCGAAGAAATGTAAAAACGCTTCCAAGGCACTATTATTTGTACCCGGAGAGCGCCGGCTTCCCATTAGCTTTACATGTCAGCTGAATTACCATATAAAGTTCGCATCTCAGCTTCCCGTACAATTATATTATGCCGGGAAGTCTATTGATTGTTAAAGTTTTTATCTGTTTTCTTTTAATACATAAATGCTAATTTCAAAATGGTGAGTATGAATAATTCTATTAATGCTATCCTAAGTTTTCTGAATGTTTATATTCTTGTTCTGCGCACTTAACAGTATAGAGAAATTTTCCTCAATACATAGTTTGTGTATCGCGATTAACGTATTCAAGGACGCATAACGGAATTCTTACTGCTCACAGACTATTATTAGTCATAAAATGATTAAAGTGCTTCCTTAAAGATGCAGATGATACAAGTAACTTTCCCTAGCGTACTAAAATACCTCTGATATTTTTCGAATCGGTTAGGTGTCAAATCAATGCTTTTTATTGATATTTCCATTTAAGTACAGAGCCTCGTCTACAATGAGGTTTTTTTTCAGCTCATAGCTACTCCCAGAACTCAATTTGTTAATCTTACTGCCATAAAGCACAATATAAACGTAATTAGTACCAGCTGCAAAAAATCCCACCTGTTTAAAGATTTAAAAGGAAAATTAATCTTACATATTGCATATATTACAGCCAAGTCCTTAAAAAGCTCTGTCATCCGTTCATTTGTAATTTAGATGCATTTATCTTTATATCTGAAAGTAAAAACTTACAGTTGTGTTGTTGCATTATAATACTTTAGAATTATTAAAGGGAGCAAAACCAACATATGTTATCGGTAAAATATATCTATACAGAAGACCATCACCCTTCTAAATCTGAATGACACAGGACAGGAGGAGCAATTTTCACAGACCAAATATTTTAATTGCTGAGTTGTCAAATACGTGTTCTTGACTGGCGACATTACTGAGCGATGTACATGCATTCCATTTCACCTGACTGTGACTTACAGGGGTTGTATGTAGGTGATAAAGGGGGTTATTATGGCCGTGCAGTCCACTTGTGAGCGTCTATATTGATTTGGGAGGTGTTCTTAGAAGTATCTTAGGATTTTAGGCTATCTTCCAGATTATAACAGATTAACTACTTGTGGGCACCAAGATGTTATTTGTCAGCATAAGGATATTTGACACCAGGGCGATCTTTGATATAGCAGGAATCCCGAAATGCTCTAACAGTGATATACTTATAATAGATCTTACCTTGCTGTTATATCACAAACTCTTCCACATAATTATCTGAAATAACTTGGGATCTAACCTAAAGACTGTAAATGACTGAGGCGACACAATTGATAATTTAAATATACTTTAAGTATAAAAACCTAATCATACATTTATCCGCAAATCCTTCTAACATTATGCTGCAAGGAATTGACACGCACGCATCGTTACAATGTGACCAACATACTAAACTGTTATTAAATGAATGACTAGCTTCTTCATACGAATGTAACTGAAACATGGCTTCACTGAATTATTACACGAATGACTGAATAATTAACGAACCCGAATATAACACTTCATTACCAAATAGGATTACCACGAGGCATTACAACATTATTACAACAACGGCAAACAATTCATTTAAGTTACACATATTGAATAATGACTGAATAATTTATCTAACTACTTTAACTGACCAAATACTAACTAACGCTAGACAAGACTCTGGGCAAGCATAGCTTGTCCAGTGCCAAACGGCACACAGACGAGACACAAGTCTTACCTCTTAGATGGCTGCTGGCAGAATAGTTACCGAATAGAATAGAATGATCCGATGCTACGCGGCGGTTCTTATTCACGTTATCACGTGCTAGACGTATGATGCGTGCTTCACGCAGCGCGTGCACAGAGAGTCAGCAGAAAGTCTCACGTACACACTGAACGCTTGCTTCAAGCAACCTACAATATTCACTTTGCTCAATTGATTACCAATCAAGCTGGATGTACAGTCTCGATTGATTACCAACTCAACATTTAAAGGGATGAGTAGAAATAATTTTTTAAACAAAAATAAAATTAGAGTATTGTTTTCAACATACTAACTTAAAAATGAAACACATGTATTATAAAAAATTTCTCGCTTTTATTTTAGGATCGAGTAAAAGTATGGCTCAGTTTATTTAAGAGAATAACATCTCTCGGCGAGATCGACGTCCAGGTCGGCCCATAGGTCGTAGTCAGCAGGAAATTGATGAAAATAACGAGATTTCGCAGCACGTCCGTGGTCATGGTCCCTCCGCGGGTGGCGATTTTCAAGGAAATTATGTAGTGCATATTTAAAAAAAAATAAAAATAAAACCACAGGTCTAACAACATAATCATTAGAAATATAAATAAATGGCAGTACCAATAGCCAGGATTCTGGCAGAAAACAATGTGTGTTCTAGAAATAGTGTAAAATTATGTTGCCAACGGACTTGATTGCATTTTTTTATACCTGCAATGAATATCCTATAATACTCACAAATAATCTCCGGAAAAAAGATTGGTAAAAGGAGCACTTAGTATAGTGTACTGAACAGACGAATCACCAGAAAATTAAAAACGATTCGTAATAATGCTCCGCCCATCGACGATCAACGTTTTACAGTAATTCCAACTCCGCAAGTCGAAGCTATATTTATGGTTCAATCTCAATCGTGCACTTGGATACAATTTCTCATTCAAGTTGCATTTGTTGCCGGCATACACAAGTCTCAAAGACGGACTTTACATACAGTTGTAATTAATATTGGCGAGCAAGAATTCAATTTAAAAATCTCTGTAAGATATAAAAACATAGGTCGAATTCGTTCTTACACACGAATTTTTGAGTGACTCAGGCTTGAGAAAATTAAACTGCATGCCTATTTTGAAAACAAGAGAATGTTCATACTCAAGTTCCTTCTGAGTACCAAGTGCCTTTTGAATTTAGTAATAATATATTATTTAAAATGGAATCTGAATTTAAATTTCATTTTAAATAATATTTGATCTATAAGCAATACGGGGAGCAAAAAAAATCAAAGAAAATTGTTGGGTAGCGTTAAATTCTGCGCTTCATTACACTGGTGGATTTAAAAAACTGAAAAAGTTGTTTTCCATCTTGTACAACCAAACTCATGCTACTCAAAACTCACGAAATACACTCCTGGAAATTGAAATAAGAACACCGTGAATTCATTGTCCCAGGAATGGGAAACTTTATATACACATTCCTGGGGTCAGATACAACACATGATCACACAGACAGAACCATAGGCACATAGACACAGGCAACAGAGCATGCTCAATGTCGGCACTAGTACCGTGTATATCCTCCTTTCGCAGCAATGCAGGCTGCAATTCACCCATGGAGACGATCGTAGAGGTGCTGGATGTAGTCCTGTGGAACGGCATGCCAAGCCATTTCCACCTGGCACCTCAGCTGGACCAGCGTTCGTGCTGGACGTGCAGACCGCGTGAGACGACGTTTCATCCAGTCCCAAACATGCTCAATGGGGGACAGATCCGGAGATCTCGCTGGCCAGAGTAGTTGACTTACACCTTCTAGAGCACGTTGGGTGGCACGGGATACATGTGGACGTGCATTATCCTGTTGGAACAGCATGTTCCCTTGCCGGTCTAGGAATGGTAAAACGATGGGTTCGATGATGGTTTGAATGTACCGTGCACTGTTCAGTGTCCCCTCGACGATCACCAGAGGTGTACGGCCAGTGTAGGAGATCGCTCCCCACACCATGATGCCGGGTGTTGGCCCTGTGTGCCTCGGTCGTATGCAGTCCTGATTGTGGCGCTCACCTGCACGCCGCCAAACACGCATACGACCATCATTGGCACCAAGGCAGAAGCGACTCTCATCACTGAAGACGACACGTCTCCATTCGTCCCTCCATACACGCCTGTCGCGACACCACTGGAGGCGGGCTGCACGATGTTGGGGCGTGAGCGGAAGACGACCTAACGGTGCGCGGGACAGTAGCCCAGCTTCATGGAGACGGTTGCGAATGGTCCTCTCAGATACCCCAGGAGCAACAGTGTCCCTAATTTGCCGGGAAGTGGCGGTGCGGTCCCCTACGGCACTGCGTAGGATGCGACGGTCTTGGCGTGCGTCCGTGCGTCGCTGCTGTCCGGACCCAGGTCGACGGGCACGTGCACCTTCCGCCGACCACTGGCGACAACATCGATGTACTGTGGAGACCTCGCGCCCCACACGTTGAGCAATTCGGCGGTACGTCCACCCAGCCTCCCGCATACCCACTATACGCCCTCACTATATACCCTCACTCAAAGTCCGTCAACTGCACATACGGTTCACGTACACGCAGTCGCGGCATGCTACCAGTGTTAAAGACTGAGATGGAGCTCCGTATGCCACGGCAAACTGGCTGACACTGGCTGCGGCGGTGCCCAACCGCTGCGCAGCTAGCGCCCTTCGACGGCCAACACTGCTGTTCCTGGTGTGACCGCTGTGCCGTGCGTTTGATCATTGCTTGTACAGCCCTCTCGTAGTGTCCGAAGCAAGTATGGTGGGTCTTACACACCGGCGTCAATGTGTTCTTATTTCAATTTCCAGGAGTGTACATACTAAATTCTGCACCTCGGGACTTTATCAAGTAATATGATAATAATTTTGATATTACACACATCGGTCAGAAACGAAGGCAGTTCCAAACCATATGCATAGAACAATCAAGTACTCTTAAGTACAATATTCATTTTACATTCAGTGAACATTTTGTACGTAAGAACTCATGTCGCAACCTTAGATAAAGAAATATGAATGATCAGAATCCACAAACATAACATATTCATTTTATGGAAAAACTAAGACATCCAAAAGGACCAAGCAACAGTTGGGGAATAAAAACTCTACTGCAGACGATACACATACACATAAATCAAACAGCCACGTAAAAAACACGATATACACATTCACCAACATGTATCGCCACTGATATTTGCACACACAGATACAAAAAACATAATTGTAAAATTAAGAGACAATGGAAACGTTCAAAGTACATTACAAAACAGCAGTGGCAAATAATTGAATACCAGAAAAGCGGACGGCTAGACCATTTTAATATATGGTAAATGCAGTGTTATTAGAAAAATCAAACGGACGTGATTGGAGAACAAGGAAACCGAATCGATTATTAGTAGCAATGTTTGAAGTAAATACAAACATGGAACACGTGTAAATTTGAGGTTTGTACTTCAAGACGATATACATAAACCTGAAACAAACTGTAAAACTGATGCAACGCTGATGAAACATCGATGAAAGGTGAAACGTTGATCAGGTTAAAACATGGAAATACTTGCGTTGCCTTTGTTTATAATAACTCAAAATAGCTAAACAACGCCCCCAAACAACACTGTATACGAGTAGACAACAGTCTAACTCAGTGCGCTAGGTCGTATTAACGAGAAGGACAAGCGTTTGTTCGCAGTAACAGCCCTTGTTTTCTGAAAAAATCGTATTAGAAGTCATAAGAAAGAAAAACTCTGCAAAATATGCTAACATAGTTTTCTGCATTCCATTGACTTCCTATCTGTACTATGTGTTAAAGATTCAGCTACTGTTAACTGATTTGAAAACTAAAGTTAGTGTGTAATGATGTCAGTAACTATTCACCTTCGACAAGTTATGGTTTAGAAAATACAAAATGGTGATGCAAAGGAAAACCTTAAAGCGGAACGCAATACAGCGAGAATACGATGAGCGCTATCAAACGTGAGACGCTTCTCCCACGGCCGACATGAAGATTGGCTGCGTGATGGTGTCGACTACCACGGCTGTGGAATTTAATTTCCCTCTCGCGTCACAGTAATCGCAGCCCCTGCACAAATAACGAATCTGAACCAGCATCACATTGGCACGGAACAATATCCCACTCCTTTCTTGCAGTTTTCACTTTTATTCAAGGGCAAGAATTATAGTAGGTAGAAGTTTTGTGTTTTTGACCGAAAATAAACAATTGGGAGTGTACACTGTACAGTTCAATTGTTTTTAGTGTATCTTGAATTGCATCGGTTTGAAGATGGTGACTGGTTATGAATGAAACCGAAGTAATATTTATTTGTCAGTAATGTATATTTGCTTCAGACAGCTTTACATTTTTATGTGAACAATTTTATGATACGTGACTGTATTTTCTACAGCCCCTCGAAATGACACGCAACTCCTGAAAAGTTGCCTTTGCGTACTTCAAGTAAGCTATGAATATTTCTGAGGAAAGGACAAGAAAAACTTTGTCGTTGTGCTACTGGTTACTGGATCCCAAGTGAGACGATCAAACGAACATTCCAATTGTAGACTACAACAGTTTCAATTGCACATAAAATTTAGTGTTGGCACGTGCGCAAACGTAAGTTTAAGTTTTTACGAAAATTCAAAGCTTTTTCCCTCGTTATACCCAGAGTATGTTAGTACACCATGTTAATGAAGACATTTTACGAAACCAATAGAAAATGTTTACATTTTATAATATACACATTTTTAAAATGTAATAATTTCAAATTAAACCTTACTGCAAATTCATGTTGGCCAAATAATTGCATTTCATCATGACCGGGAATGCGTGGATGTCATTTAAAAACTTCACCAACACCGAGAACATAGAAATAAAAATAAAAATGGCAATGTATGTTCCAGATAAATAGAATAATATAGAATTACAAAATTTACGAAATGTGCCAAAAGTCCAAGAATATAACCTTTCCCAAACTTGACATTAAAAATGACTAATTAATTTTTATGAAAAGTTATTGAATTCACCTAAAGAAAATTTAATTTATACTATTCCAATCACTCTAACAGTATTTATATTCTAGGTTTTTACTTAAATTTGCTACTTTCAAGCACATTCTGAATGAGTAGAGCCAAATACATTTTCAGAAAATCAGATAGGAGAGATGCCTACAAAATTATGATAGTTAACACTCAGAGTCACAGTATTTACAAAAATCGGCATCCTAAAACCCAAGGAAAGTAGTTGAAACAGCTCGTCGGTTCTCAGAAGCAGTGAAACCCTTAACAATAACATTGACTGCTTTTGAAGCTTTGTCTGTGTATCAAGTAAGTATATTGAAAGGCAGAAGCTGAGAATGTCAAGTAAGAAAATAATGGATAATGTTTTTGGCCGTCGCGTGGTAAGAACTCGAGGCTGGTGGAAGAATGGCAACGCTCGTGCTTGGTATTCGGGAGGACGAGGGTTCAAATTTCCGTCAAGTCATTCTGTTTCGGTTTTCCAAAATCTCTCTACACGAAATTAATACTAGGATGCTTCCTTCAAAAGGCCAGGGCCCAATTGCTTGCTTCCCGTCATCTCCTGGCTCTACTGACGAGCCGTGAAGCACGAAGCAAGCGTCATCAGAAAGCAGTATCAACTGATGTAAATCCAATGTGTCAGTCCAAGTGTCGAGCCTTAATTTAAATTCACCATTCTCTTGTCATCTATAATTAAATATATATATCGCTGAAACTTATCCCTCTGTCAGTGCTTGACATGCCGTATGTTTTCGTTTGAGCCGTCGCACCGGGGTAATAAACAATGACAGAATCCGAACTTCTGCCGCAAGTTACGTTTTTGTAATGTTATGAAAAGTTATGAAACCTTTGGGAATAGATTTCTGTTGGCGGAATATATTTCTGTAAGCTTTTTTGTGTGTGTAACAGATGAAAAACGAAGTGAATGAATGTGACTTAAAATTCAGAAATATTGGCGGATGAGGGAAATATGACTTTTTTTAATATGCTAAAATGCGACATTGATTTAACTAAATTCAGTCATTGAAAGAGTACTATAAAATTAATGTAAAACAAAATTATATTTGTGCCGGTGGGGCAAGTAACGCACATGGCCAAAATAAAATACTGCATTGATCAGAAAATTGACATAATATCAACAAAAGGTAAGAAAAACAAACTTAAATTTTGGAATTTTAACTACCACAGTCATTTTAAAATCAAAATTCCACATTTTTAAAGTTATGTTAATTTGAAGGAATTTATAAGATCACAGTAAGAAGGAATTTTATAATTAGAAGTTCATTGAAATTAGGGAAATAAAGGTAATTATAACCAACAAAAAGTTCCTGTTTTGAAGATCTAATGGAAGTTTCCTGATTTATGTGTTTTCTCAAAAGCAAATAAATGAAGAACTCAGACGTAAAGTAAAATTTATTCTTTACCATTAGAGTGAAAAAAAAAAGTTTGGACAACAGGTTCTGTCCTCGAAAGAGATAAGCTGCTCTTTCTACTGAGATATTTTGTAATTTCCGTTTAGTGGCCAGAAATGTCCCATCTTTCTTGTGATATGTGGTTCGTTATATGTACCGTGGAAGACAAACTACTCTCCCAAGAACGCTAGAGAAACGAATGCTTTGTGACATTCTTTATGAAGCTTCCACAAATCAACTTGAGAAATGTACCTTGCGCTCAAGTTGCAGTAGCTCGTTAAAACATACATGTTTTGATCGCTCTGCTGGTTTCTCGAAACATTCATTAACAGGAGATAACGTCATAGGTGTTTAAATTTCTAAAAAGTAAAAATTCAACAATGACTATCCTAACGAATAACTGTACTTGAAGCTGAAGGAAACTTCTTGGAAGAAATGTTTGCAGCTTATTTTGTTTTACGGTTTGCTTTCTGATAAGGTGAATCGTTTATGTTTTCTAGTTACTCCGTTATAAATGTTAATTACTTGTTGAATATAAACCATACTATCCATTACAATGTGCATATCTTGGACTTATTTATATGAAGACAATTTATGTGATCATTGTTTTAGTTTATGATCGTCTTGTATGGCAGAACAAGTAGCAATTTCTAAAACACTTCAATACACACTATCTTCGCGCCTGTCTAATATTGTTTTTATCTTGGGTTGTTAATCGGCAAAAAAAGATAATAGAAACAATCAGAAATGTAACACGCCTCTTCTAAACAAGATATTAGATCTGATATATTCAATTAATACAAAAGAATGAACGGTTTCTTAGTATGGATTAAGGCACATGTTGGACTTTTGCAATAAAAGGGTCGACCCTTCAACGAAAACAGCTGTCCACATGGGAAACTCAGAAGAATTATTTCCCTGATTCGACGCAAAATTTTTGAGGATTGTAAGGCTATGTGGCAATTCACTGACCTGTAAAATGTAATCCACTACAGACTTATACACTCGCATATACCAACACCGTATCTGTATCACATAAATACTGTCCCAAGAAAGGCTGTGTACGTAATTTACGGGTCAATGTATAACCACTGTTGAATCAGAAATCACTTGCATAAAGTACACAAAGAAACTTCCCTGTTGCATCAGTGGGACGGGTAGTTGGAGGCCGACACTAATCATCTCTTTTTTTTTGTTGACATAGATAATGCATATCTAAAACAATGGAGTATAAGCTACCCAGTTAATGTAGGCTATCTATTGTCCAGAAAAAATGTGTCATTGTATCAGAGAGGGTGGTACGTTTTATATCTAAGAATAATACAGAAATTTAAATGTTTGTTACCTCATTTTGTTTCAATTACTTATATCTTCTGTTCAAAATATTTTTTCACATTTTTAGCCAGATCGCTAGATAATGACAGCTTTATGATTAAATTCATAAGATTCTCAGTTCTGTGCTACCGCTGTATGCCTAAAGTCCAAGTGTCAAATAAATTACATCTGAAAGTAGAGTTTATAAGATTCCATGCCGTCGTGCTTCTTGGGAATATATACTTTTGTATCATATATTCACAATTAATCTCTTACATAAATATATTTAAGTTTTGTCATTTTATTTTAATACAAAAGTCTATCAACCGACCTTCTTCAAGACTTCTCTTTTTGAGTCTTCATTGACTGTTCTTCACACTATCGCCATTTTATATACACATTTTACTGCTGGTCGTTCGCTGTTCTTATTATTCCTTGCCATTCATTACCTTACCTTTAATACCACTTGATATTTATTCACTTTTTTACATCATTTTCATATTACTACAGTAAATACACCTTCATAATAGTCTTAGAAATTGAATGAAGTGGTGTGGTAATTTTGTAAATGAAGCAAATGTCTCATAAGTCAGTGAAAACGTTTCCATTCCTAGTATGTTCAAATTTCTTTTTGATGGGCATTGCATTGTTTTGTTTTCAGGGGTACACAAGGTTCCTCAGTAGTTCATATTCCTCGTCAAATTGTGGATGCAGTAGGAATACAGACGGCTGTCTACCGGTTCGATGTCCGTCGACGAAGATTCAATGAAATCTCGGAATCCTAACCATAAAAAACGCTAAGCTATCTTCACAACATCATTAAACGCACTATTAGGTCTCGGAGTTGTGATATAGGTCACCGGTTTGATCTCAGATCCCTGAAGTCCATCGTAAATATTGATTTTTACTTCTGTGATTAAAATTAAATTAATTTTTTTCCGACTAATGTCAATCCGTATGATAACTGCGGTCTAAAATTTGCTGAAATTATTTAAATTCTATAAACTAATGGATCAGTTTGAGCTATAAAAATCTTTTTATTAATTTATTGATTAATGTTTCCTCTCCCGTTTTTGATCCGGAAAATAGTTATCTATTTTCATTGAATGAACAAATGAAATTTAATCAAAATGGTAGGACGCCGTAAGTAGGAAGTGATAACATTAGTTTTACTTCCTTGGAGACTTTTATTTTCAATTTAAGTCATGGTCATGACGTATTCAGAAGTTGCTGTGTCTTATGCTAAGTTAACGCGTGAGTTAGTACACAGTCCAGTCACATTAATGTGACCACCTCTCAAAAACCAGAATAACCACCTTTGACAGAGCGGACCGCTGCGAGGCGTACAGGAAGAGAGTCAATTAGGTTTCTGAAGGTGTTCACTGGGATTTTGAGCCATGCCGACTCCAGTGCCGTGGCCAGCTGCGCTAGATTACGCTGTTGAGGATCCATGGCGCGAACAACCCGAACGAGGTGGTCCCACAGATTCTCGATTGGGTTTAAATCCGGTGAGTTTGCTTGCCAGGGGAGTAAGGTAAACTCATCCTGGTGCTCTTCGAACCACTCACATACACTGCAAGCTGTATGACACCTCGCATTGTCCTGCTGGTAGATGCCATTATTCTGAGGAAAAATTATTCGCATTTAGGGGTGGACATGGTCTGCAAGGACAGATACGTACTTTTGCTGATCCATCGTGCCTTCCACAATGATGAGTTCACCCAGTGAATGCCAGGAAAACATTCCCCAAACCATAATGCTCCCTCCTCCACCCTGGATCCTTCCGGCAATTGTTGCAGGGTGTTTGCTTTCAGACGTTTCACGCCGTATGCGCCAACGTCCATCTGTCCGATGGAGCATAAAACGTGATTCATCGGAAAAAGCCACCTGTCGCCACTCTGTTGACGTCCAGTGGCGTGCAAATTCCAGCCTTCGTCGCCGATGAACACCAGTCAGCATAGGTGCATTAACCAGGCGTCTGCTGCGGTGGCCCATGCGCAGCAACGTTCGCTGAACCGTTGTTGAGGATACACTCTTGGTAGCCCCTTGGTTCATCTGGGCGGTCAGTTGCTCAACAGTTGCACGTCTATTTGCCCGAACGCATCTCCGTAGCTTTCGTTCGCCTCTGTCATCTATAGCCCGTGGTGCACCACATGTTCCACGCCGCTGATTTTGAGTAGTGCCTTTCTGCCATGCACGGTATACTTTCGCCACGGCGGCACGTGAACAGTTCACAAAATTAGCCGTTTCCGAAATGCTTCCACCCTTGGCCCGAAAGCTAATAATCATGCCCTTTTGGACGTCGGATAAATCGCTATGTTTATGCATTACGCCAACGATTGAAATGCTTTCCGATGCCCTATGACATCCTTTCTATACACTCCAATGTAGTGTGCTGCCACCTACCTTCTGTGATTGGTTATTTCACGCTGACGTCAAAAGTAGGTGGTGGTCACATTAATGTGACTGGACTGTGTATATTCCAGATTAGATTTTGATCTTTTAACCTAACTTCACAATGGGGCTGTGTGTTCTAGCACAACGAAACTTTTGGTGTCAAGTTCTTGAAGTCCAACCCCTCGTTGCTCTGTAATCTGAAAGACAAATTGAGTTTTACACTTAACTAGCTGGAAAAAACTGAACCTTGGCACAATTGGTAAATGTGTTGAACGAGTGACCTGGCGTGTCAATCTGTTTACAGAGGGAATTAAAACTTGAAACTCCTATGTTATATTACATTATAATAAGCTATTCGGATTTGGAAAACCCCAGGTTTATCAGCTTCATGGATAAGTCACAGGTAACAAGTCATGTAGGTGCCTACTCCCCTATCTTCACCGATCGCTCAGTTCAGAAATTCAGTTTTCGCATTACATTAAACAGACCTATAATTACATTAAACACACGTATAATTTTTTGCAATATACGATGTAATTATTAACTCTTGAGAAAAAATTTCGTATACCGATATTAATAATTACACTGCATTAAAAAAAATGGTTCTGCTACTTGTCTTAGAGACATTGATATTGTACTTTCATTAGAAATACTGCTATTGATAATTGGATTACTCACAGTGATAATGTTGCAGAAATGTCGCACTCACATTGGTACTTGCAATAAAAATACCGAAATCTCCTTCAATTGAGGTTAATACTGTAAGGGACACACTATGCCACTATACCTGGTCGCTACAAATTCCTTTGCTCACTTACGTTTGTTATTGTATAGGTATATTTGATTTAAGTGTGTTGTACAGATGAACGCCACTGAAGATGAAGGTTGAAATCTGGTGCCAATAATCAGGCTTACTCTTCCGAAAGACACCGAGAAGGTCATCAAGTTTAGCGTTTCCGGCTGACAGATAATTGACCACCTAACGTTTATATTCTCATTCCATATGCAATACGGAGCCGTTGGTTTCAAATCACACTACGGTTTTGATTGGTTTTAACTATTTATCATCACAATTCACTTGAATGCCACGGTCGCTCCTACTTTCCGGCACAATAATAGGTTCAACCGCCACATTGGTGGCTTGTTAATATATCCCAGTACACATGTATTTTGATTTTGTTCTTTGAGCTTGGCGTTGTATGTTATTGCACAGGGTGAACATAGAGATTAAAATGACGATAAAAAGAAAGCTATACAAAAAGATACAAGAAAAGCTCTGATTTCCAAAGAAAAAATGATGTGTTTAAGTATTTGACTTAAATGCGTGTGAAATATCCAGGAAATTTAATGTTTTACAATAAGGTGTAGAACGGATATAAAGGATTTAGGATTTTATAAGGTTTCCTCCTTATTTATAAATAAAAAAACACAATATATTTTACAATTTCCAGTATCGGAGCAGTACCGCAGGATCTATATTTAATCTCTATATTCATTACTGGGTTTAATACCACGGATGAAAGTAAATTATCTTTTAAATGAAATCAATTAATTTTTAAATATCAATTACGTGAGATTATTACACTTTCGTAATAACAATTATTATCCATTTATCTTCTGGTATCTTTTTTAAAAACATTATTTTAACTGAACACAATAGTTATAGTTGATTCGTACAATTATACTTTTCCTTTGCCCTCGGGCTTATCTTTTTCAATATTTAACTACAATATTGTGTTCCTCCCGCCAGTGTTTTGGAACGTCTCTTTTATTCCTGCTTCTAAAGCCATCTTTTTTACGGTAACAACTCGTAACCAGAGATCTTCTTTGGTCAGGCTCAATGTTCATTCACCTTGAAACTTAAATGCACAAAGTTCCTAAATCTATAATCATATTTACTTAGTAAAAAAATATTCTTGTCATAATAATTATCACAA
The DNA here is from genome assembly GCA_031002005.1 of Vandiemenella viatica. Lineage (NCBI taxonomy): Eukaryota > Metazoa > Arthropoda > Insecta > Orthoptera > Morabidae > Vandiemenella > Vandiemenella viatica. The sequence goes on from JARYHS010013630.1 coordinate 76,691,934, forward strand.
TTAGTGAGGTTGTCTTCCTCACAACTCAAGCAGTAATATAAAAAAGAGGCAAAAGTACAAAGGGAGAAAGAATACCGCTCCAAAGCAAGAACATGCGATAAGGAATGTAATAAGTCGCGTTCCCAAGGCGAGGCAGTGTTCACGTATCGAGGGAGGGCTATTTTTCGGCGAACGGAAGCCGCGGGCCCGTTCGTCCAGCCACCCGCTGCGCTGTTGACAATAACAACAGGGACACAGCCAACCTACGAACAATAGGGACACGCCACTAGGATATTCTTTTATGCTGTTCCATGGAATGCTGCTCCGAGGCTGAGTGGAGAGGGAGCACTCGTAGACAGTGTGTGGAACTGAGTGGACGGTCTGGCCGGTCTACCGCCATCCTCCGAGTGTCTGAGGTGCGCATCCCGTCGCCAGCAGTGTCGACAGCAGTGCGCGGACATGGTAAAGTGTTTCTAACAGTGTGAATGGTTGCAACATATCATGGGCCGAAAAATACCCCTGAGTAGCTAGAGACTTGTTTGGGAGGGCCAACTGAGCTAGCCATCTGCAAAAACTATTCACATGTAAAATTTGTTGTCTTTTAATTTGTTGAATAAATTCATATATTTTGTGACCCATTTTTTATTTTCTTGTAACCCCTGAGACATGTCATGTACGAGGCTCAATATTAATATGTTGATGGAGAAAAGATCAAAGAGTTTTAATTGCTGACGCCATACAGTGTGTCTAACAAGTTATGAAGTAGAGTCACCACCAAGAGATTATTACAGGAATATTGCTCTTATTAACATAAAGGCGACGGCTGAAAGTATTAGCGAATTGTTGAACGAGGAATGATGAGAAAACAGAAAAAAAAATAACAGCTGACTCTATTGAATTGATTCATATACCGTTATCCAACAAAGAAACCGACGTTAGCATCAATTTCACAGAAGAAAGGTTTTGGTTACGAGCTATCACCGCAAAAGATTGATCAAAGGTAAATTCGTTTACATTATTAATGTTACCTAAAATAGCAGCATTTTCTAGTTTGCTTAAATATATTTCCTTACAATTCCAAAGATATTGAAGCAGTTGGTCTATTTTTTTCTGATGAGTCATTCAGTAAATGATGTAACGACCAAGAGAGCAGCTACGGTACCAGTATTATTCATATGTATTTTTCCTTAAAAAAAATAACAAAAGAAGTTAATAGCTGCTTTCTTATCGGATCTGATTAATGTGTCTCTGCGGACCACCTGCAGGGAGGGGGCGGCCCACCTCGAGTTTATACTGTGTGTTTTGAACTCAAAGGTAAAATCTGAAGGTTTTTTTTCCCCCCTAATATATGGCTTTTGGCTTCTAGGCCATACAGCCAACTCAAGTGCATATCGAATCATCCAGTGATAGCTTCACATTGTATTATTTTCCAAGTGGCTCCAAACACAACACGATGGACATGACATACAGACAACACATACACTTAACACCCATGCCCTCGGCCGGACTCGAACCGGCAACCTTTGGCATGTGGAGCTAGTGGAGCTAACACTCTAGCCCCTACGCTACCGCGGCCGGCAATCTGAAGGTTAGTTGCATCTCATGGAGAGAGGCGCATTGAGCTGAGGTGTTACAAGTAGGAAACCCAGTTCACTTCCTCCGAGATTCTCAGTTTACTGCGGAATCAGAACCGCGGAGCGTCCTGGCTACTTACTTCATATGAAAAAAGCAACGCCTGTACAAATTCGCGACCCCAGTGTCTTTTGAAACCAGGAGCATGTAAAAAATTTACAAAACATTGTCTTCGATTTTTATTTAAAAAATAATAAATCCATAACATCGAGAGGAAACATTTTGTTTACTGATAGAGCTTCTAATGAATTAATGATGTGAGAATTAGGGAACCATTGAAATTAAAAATACGTTAGGAATCCGAAAACCTTAAGCTGTACCGCGTGATATTGGTTTTATTCTTAGTCAAGGCCCCATTCAGCACGGAAAATACGGAACTACTCCCATCCGTACGAAATAATAACTTTATTTATAAATTAAATTCATCGTGAATTATTCCGTAAAAATTGTGTCAGTTGTCATTCCTGTCCTCCTGCATTTCGACATAATCACAACTTCCACTAATATTGCTGTTCAAAAAACATAGCTTGTATTATTGGTGTAATAATACATTCCCTGTATCGAGATTGAAATTTAACCCACTGGAAATATTTCCATGTGTCTGATATCGTGACATCAGTAGTAAAAAACAACAGATCAGTAACATATAAATTTAAACGCAATACATACCTTTATTTTAGTGTTTCGCAATTCATTTCTTCGAATATACTACAAAAATGCCTTAAAGTATCTACATCTAATATAAATATCTTTTAAGGCCGTAAAAATTACGTGCTGAACGAAGTATCTTGGAACTTTCTTTTCATCGCTGACTAAACACAATTTTCATTAAATAACTCTCAGAACCTTGAAAATGATGTAATTGTTGATGTTTCTTAACTTACTGTAACTATGACATCACTGTACAGAGAGTAGAAAAATCTACATCGAACAGATTTTAACTAAGGAAAAGCATCTAATAGCTTCATAATCGATTTTTACGAAATACATATTTTTCTTTTAGAGTTCGGGAAGCTCATTTACTCACGGATACTTAATTAAATAGAACTGTTCATAATTGCGCATAACTTCGAAGAATATCTCTGGTCGTTGTAAATCCAGCAGCAAAGGCTGACTGCGGGACGCCATAGTATGACGTCACAGTATGACGTCAACGCGTGACAGAACACAAGTGACCAAGATTAGTGTTTTAAAAGAATATATTGCTGTTAATAACTTCATTTAAGTCCTGATATGGTTTAACTTTGGAGGCTATCTATTGTAGAGTGTTTAACGATTTTCTTGTAGATCATAGGAAGTAATCTCGGATAAGCAAATAAAGGATAGTGAGAATGATTAAATAGTTTTTCTGTCAAAACATTACGTAATTTATTGTTAATCAGGATACAGTCCTTTTATTTTTTTAAGGGAATCGGTTTTTCTGGACAATCTGTTCTTTAGATCCCCATCACGTTACGGTAAATCTTCATGCATACTTGGATTCGTAATGTTGTTTTTCCTCAGAAAATGTGCTGTTCTAGAGATGGTATGGTAAAGCGATTAACATATTGTTTGCTGAAAAACAAAACAATTCAAAATTGCATGCAAACTACGAAGCTGATATAAACATGTGTTTACACAAAATCTGTAGACTGTATAAGAGAGGGTAGCTCCAAACTGTTATTAATTCTAAAAGCACTATTAGTTCGCAGAAATATTTTGTTCACTGTTTAAATTATGTTTGGATCAGCTTTACAGATAAATGTACTTTTTGTTTCTTTGGTAACACACAAATGCTGGAGATCAGTGAACTGATGAAAACTAGGTACAATATAGATTTTTTTTGGGAGGTTTTAAGGCCCTACCAACGTCCGGTAAGTTCTTGGTTTAGAGTAGTTCGTAGTTATTTTTAGGGTAAGCTAAGTACAAGATATGATTTATGGTATTCTTAACGAACATACTACAGTTTCAAGTTGCCAAGCCTTTTTCTTCATTATGGGCTACACCTACACTTATTTTAATGTGGAATGGCTGTTCATAGCGTATTTAAAGCTTAGTCAGAGCCCCTTGTCATACGCGGATTCAAAGTGCTATTAGAAATAAACCAGGAATTTTGGTGAATTCATGAACAACTGAACGTACGGAAATGTCTTTAGTTGTCGGAATGATGTCATCGATAAACATTTTGAGTAAGAGCTTTTGTTAGGATTCCTTCGAGAGATAAAATAGCTCCTCCTATCCCTTAGTGTATAAACCTGGACCACGTGGAAACCTCGTGTATGTTTACTTCTAGTTTCACAATCATGCGTTAGTTTCAGTGGCATAAAACACGGAGTTGTGGCGATTGGAAGCACCGTTACCTGACACTTAAGTACAATTTATCAGAATAACCAACTAAATTTTCAAAGTTATTTAATTATTTACACGTGCTTAGGAGAAAACTCTCAAAATTCTGGCTTGTGTATTTAGATTATTTTCACTCAAAGCCCGGAGAAGTCTAGGTATAAAAGAGCTGCACTTCTTTCAAATCAAAAATCGATTAACTCTGGAACTATTGACCATTTAAGAAAATTAATAGAAACAAGAGAATCGTGTTAGTGGCTTTATTACTACTTCTATGATTTGATTCTACGTCGATATTATCTTTGTTCTGTCTCTTCCCTTTCTTACACTGATTCCAGTTTAGTTGATAGTGGTGAATTTTCTTCCATCTAAAATTCAATTCTTGTACGTCTTTCTAATCCATTCATACCTTCCGAACGTCAATAGCGCTTTATTATCAATTTTTCATTGTTCTGACCATAAATACAGGAAGTTATTTACTTTGTCAAACATTGAAGCAAACTAATGGTTGGATCACTAGAAACTATTGTGCGAGTGGGGACGTTTCCGCCGTAATTATCCAATACAGTTTAGGCAGTCACAGCCAGCTCGTAACATTTGGAAGCTACTTCACACCTGTTGACGGTACAAGAGAAAGCTGTCGAAATGGTGTGTTGCTACAAAACTATCTACCTGGACACCCAATAAGATTATGTTACACCACAATCTATTCTTACTTCACCAACAGCCCTTTGGTAAACTTTTGCAGAACGTGCATGCCCAGTTTGGTAGTCATCGTCTTATACCAAACATATGGGTGCAACCCTCATTGACACCTGTAGACTGGTGATAGGTTGCATAAAGCCTTCCCAGCTGACAGCTTTCAGGAATTGCTTCACTCAGTATCAGAAAAAAAGTAGCCACGAACAAAGAGAGGACCAGTGTGGAACGGAAAATCACCTATTCACTGCACCACCATACACCATCAACCCAGAGAAAAACTTCCAGCCAACTTCGCGGGAGCTAATTGAGTCACCTGAAATGGCAAAAGGACTTTTGTGAGAAGCTAAGGTCCGTCAACACCCAGTACCGCTGACAGCTAAGACCTTCTTATATAGAAAGTGGAATGTTTGGAAATTCTTGAATCGATTGCGGGAAGAAGTGGGCAAGTCCAAAACTAATATAACAAAATGAAGTTATATTGATACTACCTGTACTACGTGTGAATGTGGTGAGGATTAAAAGCATGTGCAACAAAGATGAACTATATCAAGCAACGCAGAATGCTCCTGAATTGCAAAAGGACTAGTCGAAATCAATGTAATGTGTTTAATTTATAGGAAGTTTAAATGTGTGCCTGTGATTCTGACTCGGGAATTTAACTGATTACGTTAAAATAAACCCTCGATTTCAAATTTTCTGTGCTGCTTATATTTGATCGCCTAAGTGAGTTTTAATAGAGAACTGTTACATTAAAGCGAACTTGGGTGTAAAATACTAATTTCATTGAACAGTATAGTAGAAGTTGCGGAGAAGCAATAGCCTATCGGGAGACAACTGCTCCGTGAAATGACTTCTTCCTTTGAACCTTTGTACAGAATATAACGAAGCTGTAACCTACACAGACTGGGAGATTAAGTTAACTGTAATTATATTTCTCTATCCACACACACACACTCATACACGCATATATTCTCAGACACGAACGTACACAGATTGAAACTTGACGCCAAAACCAATGAAAGGAAATTCAAATTGTCCTAAATGTGACATTCATTTCAAAGTTTCGTACGATTGCAGTCTCTAGATGAGTTCACTTATAATCTGAAATATTCGCTCTATCCAGTTACAATGTATCATGCGAGTCTAAAATCAGCTGCTATGTTGTAAATTTATTTTGACTTTTCTTCCATAACGTGCCATAGTCTACATCAAATTTATTACTTTACACAAAATTAAAACTGCGGCTTTAAGTAAAAGTAAAAATCTCGACAGTTTCAAGTCGCTTCGAATTCCGCCCCTGTTGTGACACTACCTACAGTTTCACCAAGATTTCTAATCATGGAGCAAAGCCCGTAAAAATTACTGGCCGCACCGGTATTTCAACCTGGTATCCTTAACTTCAAAGACGGAGGCCATATATAGCATAACAGACTATTCAGAGAATAAATACTCTTAGAAAAAAGTCGGTTGTTATACAGACCAGAAAAAAACTACAAGAGAGGTTTTTTCTGACGAGCGACTAAACAAGGTTAAATCGGATTTTGGCGATGTGTTGAAATAAAAGTTAGTGTCAGCTAAGGACCTGAGTAATTGTTCGGTTTGTCTGTAAATGAAATAAGGCGAAATAAACGTCAAGTAAAAAATAAGAAAGACAATTATTATTCGCCACAAGAACTTAAAAATGATTCTCTACCCCTGGCGATATATCAATTCATATCACTTATAAAACAATAAGGAGTTAATAAAATCTGACATCGGCGACTTAATAATAATATACAACATGGCGACCATGAAAGGACAGAAAAGTGTCTCATGTTTTCTTTTTAGACCATTGTTCCTTAGAAAAATTATATATACACTGTAACAGTAACAAAGCGAAGAGTACAAAGGTTCTTAGTGAAAAAGTTTACCATAATATTTTTTTAAATAAATATATTGTAAACTTGGGGGGGGGGGCTATAGTATAACAGACTATTCAGAGAATAATTACTCTTAGGAAAAATCGGTTGTTATAGAGACTAGAAAAAAACAACAAGACAGGTTTTTTTCTGGTGAGCGACTAGGCAAGGTTAGTTCGCTTTTAGGCGATGTGTTGAAATAAAAGGTAATTATTAGGTATTTTTTTTTTGTAAATGAAATAAGGCGAAATAAACGTCAAGTGAAAAATAAGAAAGAGTATTATTATTATTATTATTCACCACAAGAACTTAAAAATGATTCTTTTCTCCTGACAATATATCAACCCATATTACGTATAAAACAAAAAGGAGTTAATAAACTATAACATCGGCTACTTAATAATAATATACAACACATAGTCATTTAACTACCTGACTACTAATAAGCCTATGGGCGGTGAAGATAAGAAACAGTTAGAAATTTATTATTTGAACGCTTTTTGAATAAAAGTGTGTATCACTGTCCCAAGGCACCTGCAGCTACGGATTTTGAAGGTTAATAATTGGGGTGAAGATAACATGTTTAGTAGCATTACTACGTCAAGCTGCATACCCTTAAAAATATTCAGCTTAATTATTATGTTGATTAATCAATTATCATTGTTCATAAAGACGGAATTAATGATAAAAAGAATTTTAAAATCAACCATAAAATAGTGCAAAAATTAATTAGAATTTGAAAATATAAATTTACATTTGTTGTGGTTAAAATTTCAGAGTATCCAATTAATAATCAAATTTTGGTTCAGGAAATAAACACTGAAAATAGTTCAGCTCATTTCAATTACGAGTTAATAACTTGTAGCAGTACTATGTTTGCTATGCATGTGTTTTTAAGAATGATAATGGTTTAAAAGAACTGTAATGGGTTTGAAACGACTGATATGTGTGAAAAATTAATTAAAAGACGGAAGTTTTGAATACTGCACGAGTAGATTTCTGTTTTTGAGTAATTGTCAACACTCCTGAAGTGGCGGTCGGGGCTCTTAATGTTGTCTCAAACATTCTACGATACCTATTTATGATCTAGATTATCGTCACCAGCGGTGCTAAGATGAACGCCTACATTATTTGTTAATGAAAAAAGGTAAAGTTTACGACATTCCGACGGCTACTGCAGGATTTGCGGAGACAGAGATCCGCATTCCCATACAACCTTTTCGGAATTGTTATGTGCTTTAAATCTTCGGAAAGAGGTCTGATGCCAAAGTCATGAATGTTTGATAAAGTTTCTCTAGGAAAAGTCAAAGTAAAAGTTTGCCAACGGTGTTGTTATTCAAGAAGTTACCGATCATTAAAGAGTTCAAGAAGTTTAGTAACATGGAGAAATAGGCGTATAAACATTCTGGCGGTCGAGAAAATTTGCAGATCTTCGTAAGCCATTAAACAGCAATATTTTCCGAGTGGTTTCGCAAAATTTTGTATGGATTTTGGTCGCAATATTTGGCAGATATTCATCGCAGAACTAGGGAATGGTCTGATACGTGGTTATAAGAATATTCTATTGTTGATTAATCCTCGTTATTCACAAGCTCTCGTGTATTTAGCAAAAATAAATAAATATTTAATTAATCACTGAACAAGCAGTACTCTACGTGTGTAAGATTATAAATAACAGTTATAACGTAGTAAAATGAATGTTAGGTTAATTTAAAATCGGACCTATAGCTTTGCGAATCTACGCATTCCGTATTTTGAGTTGCAACACTGATTCAAGAAATTCTCTAACTCAAATCAAATCCCATAAGTGAACCATGTGATATGGAAGCTGTCTCCATAGCTGTCCGTTTACTTTTTATTTACTTGTACTTACAATTACTTGGTCAGTATGACTTCGGGATAATGCAACTTTGTAAGCTGTTTTCACCTTTATTAGATGAAACAACAATATTAAGATGTCTATATCAAAACATACCAACTAACCCTGTCGATAACCGAATATAAATTGCGTGCAAGACTGTAACATTAAGCTAAGGCATTAAAGCGCCATTAGGGGTTCTGAAGATTTCAAAACATACAGTGTGTTTAGTTATCGATTGATACAAGATATGTTTAGGCTTCGTCAATGCAGAAGATTAAAGATGAATGTAATATGGTCTTGTGGAAAGGCAGCCTGGCTTATCGACACCTCGTCCATCATTATCAGCTACTTAAGTTCCCTATTACATCAGCTCAGAGGCGCTTCTACCGCACATGCTGCAGCGTGGTCTCAATTAACGCACGGCTTTCGCTTTAAGTAATTACGGCCCACGGAACTTGAGCCTGACGGGATTGTGGTAGCTGTTGTCCTGGCGGTATAAACCCAGCATATTCCCTAATGCTGAGCCGCTTTCTGCGGAGCACTGCTTCACCCTTGACAATCACTCTATACTGCCAGGCAGCATGCTTAGTATGAAGCTTGTGTAACTATCTGCTTTCGGGAACATAATGAAGAGGTAACACAGCTGGTTCTTAAGTACTGTCGGTGCCTGTTTTCAGATTATTTTCTAGAGCTTGAGGTGTCACTTATTTGATATTAATTAATTATCGTAAATATAAACATTAACTATATAAATTTATTACTGGAAGGATCGGGATGTATCTTTATATAAATGATCATACCGCTATACCTTAAATTTGATATTAATTTATATTTATTCAGGGACCTTTTACACTTTGCTTAACAGGAGCTGTGAGGTTTGTCAGGGTCGACACTGGGTAGGCTCAAGACGATCATTATTTGCGGTGACCACATAACTGAAGTGATTACCATTTCTATGGGGCGTCGTCTTCAGCGCTGTTTGAAGTTGATAGAATCTGAGTGCGGCGGTCGGCCGGCAGTGCGATGGCTCCTCTCAAATGCATATCAACATTTGATGGGATTCAAGTTATACCATCCATAAGAGCTGGTGCAGTCGCTCGTCAGTGATATAATTAATCACCTGAACCAATGGTACGTCATTCGAGAACACCGCCCTCCAACTACAGAACAGAACTAGATCAAACCACACCAAAATTAGCCGGAGCACCAACACGACTTTTTCGTCACAGACTGACTCAAGCACAAATCAGAGTCTGACTAGAAAATAATGGGATCACGCGCATGGAGTCCATTTCTTGAGTTATTTATGATCTTGCTTTACTTTAAAACCATTTTCAACTATGGAACAAGAAAAATTGATTAATCTAGTGTGTAACCACCCTGCGATTCACAATATCAATCATAATAAATACATAAAAATTAAATTTAAACAAAAAAACTTGGACAAGGATCACTAATGAGTCAAACAAGTGGCGAGTAAATTCAGCATTTATTTATCATATAATTGTCCACTTAAAATTTTCATTTCATGTTCTCTTTCTTAATTAATTTTTAATAAAACTTTGTTTAAAAGAATGATTGATATATAGGCTGTTATTACATTATTTGTTTTCTTATTATTTGTACTACATCATTCAATAGTGTCCCAGAGAAACAATTTTTTTCTTACCGTGGCACACGTCCCACTGAATTGAGCTCTTCTGCTTCTACTCCCTCTTCAAAGCAACCTCCGTCTAACTCCTAACGAGAGGGGGAGGATTCTTGTAAAGACAATTTCCGGAATAATTTGTTGAACACTGCTTTTTTTGTTCCAAGTGTTTCATATGTTCTACCATGTAGTTTTCTTAAAAATATAATATGAAATAAGAGAGAATTACATTCTTATAAATGTCATGTAGCATCAAATGCAAAATAATTAAATAAATAACCTCGAAAATAATGTAAGATTTTCTTCAGTTCCAATACCATAGGTACTTGAGCATTATCGAGAAAATAACATGCTGGGTTATGCTGTGAATCTCCGCTCGAGTCATTCGGAAATAATGCATAAATCTTTTGATCTCTTGTCATTGCATAAGCCAGATGAGAGTTTCTTGTTTTCATGTACATAATTTTATCTAACTCAGCTTCTGATAAAGTAAAACAATTTTCCAAGCTCGGCATCCCAGTCTGATTCAGATATCAAAAATCAAGGTTTTGCATCGACATGTTTTTGGTTACACTTTGTTGTCGCGTTTTTCGCACAACACAATAATGCTTTGTAACCTGGTGCATGAAACTGCTGTCTAATATGCGTGGGTAACTGCCCGACACAGTTTCATTTTTCCTGCTGCCCTGCCCTGCTTTGCGCTGCCCCTACTGCACCACGCAGCCTTCTCGTGCAATTGCCGGCCGCGTCGGTGCAGCAATCAACAGCCGTGGGAAGGGAGCCGCCTCTGCTGGCTGGGATGGCGCGCCTTTATCCTTCACCCAGTTGGTAAACATCAAACGCCCGGGTAGCTGAAACGACACTAGGCAACGTGGTGGCGAGGACTATCCCGTGGCGCGTGCGATCCGTACAAGGGCTGCATGGCGCGGCCTACAAAACCACGGGCTGTGGGAAGCCACCATTACACATCTATTGTCCAGCTTCAGCTGGCCGGAACCTGTCCCAGGCTGTCCACCTTCATGTATAAAATGTCTCTATATTTAAAATGGAGTGTATCTATTCAAAGGCGATGCACTACAGACTCCGCTTCAAATGTTAGAGTTGGTAAGATGAACATAAACATGCAACACGTTTTTTAAATGTTATCAGCGCAGTGAGGTAGTGCTTGGGATTCAAGGTAAGGAACGGTGACCATAGTCGAACTACCCAAAAATAAGGATATATATATTTAAAAAAATTTGATACATTCTTATTTTGTTGGTGAGGAACCATCAGTAACATTTTATACTTTGCAGTGCATAAAAAAATTACCTATTTTGCAGCTTAGAAGGCTGATATCTAGCCTGGCCTGGCAATAGGGGGAATGCGGTTTCAAATCCACGCTAGACCATCCAGGTGTCAGATTTACATGTTTCTTGAAATCACTTAAAGCTAATGCCCGGATGGTTCCTTCTTAAACTTATAGCCAAATTCCTTCTAGTACGTATGCTCAATCTTCTCCATTCTCTACTGATCTTAAAGCTCTTAGAAAAAATAAAGTAATCACTACGAATGTTTCATTTTTATCAAACTGCGATGCACATTGTGCATGATTGCATGTTCTGAGCCATCCCTGGACGTTTGGAGAACTTGAATTCGGCAATGCCGGGGGCGATGGCATGTACTGAGCGTCTGCATATCCAGCTGTAGAGGTAATTGCTTGCGATGCTTACACCTGAGGGCATTGATCACTCAATTGTGTGTATATAATTTTTTTTAGATCTATAGAATGTTATAGTTATACTGTATTGTTAGCACGTTTTGTGTGTTAAGTACAATTTCCATAAGTATCGTGTAAGTATCATATGCTAACTTAATAAGTTTCTGGGATACATGTGCCGTGAAAACGGCGGCCTTGCCTGAATTACATCACCAAGGTGTTGGAAACCTCTGTAGTATCAGCCCAACCAAAGAGTATAAATTTGAAGTGCCTGCGGTGTACTAGAGCCACACACACACACACTGCGGACTAATTGTGGGTACTGAACAGCGTAGTGAAGGCCTAGTGACTGTAGGGTCACCCCAGTCAGGGCCGGCGTTAGGGAGGGGTAAGCGGGGCAAAAGTAATCGGGCCTGAGCCACCAAAGGGGGCCCTCCGACAAGGGTGCCTAGAACAGAAATAAACAAAACCTTTTCCAAAAAGCTGATATTTGATTAAAATGTTCTGCCTTTAACCAAAAAACCAAAGTTTAAAATATGAAAAATATCGGGTTGGGGGGGGGGGGGCTGAGAATCCTAGCGCCGGCCCTGACCCCAGTTATCAATGGGATTCAGCGTATGGTGATCACATTCGTTTCACTGGTCGGGTCAGTAGTATTAAAACCAAAGTCAGATGTAAGTGAATACGAATGCTTACAGTGATCGCATTCGCGAACGGCAGAACGAATTATGCGGCGAAGATGGAACAGGTGGTGTTTTGGAACAGGTGGATGATGTGGTCACGGAAGGCACCTTCAGCCAGTGAGGGGAGGGGGGGGGGGAAATGGAGATTGGGTGAAAGTAAGGCTTCCCTTTCAGGTTAAGGTGACAGGATAGGTTTGCGAGAGGTGATGAGGATGCCCTTCTGGTACAGAATTCCGTAATCAAATGTATTTAGTCATATCTATAATGCTGTATTAACAAATTTGAAAAACAAACCAAATTATGTTAATTTTTCTCAGCACACAATATTCAATTAAATGTGTTCTATATTATAGTAAAATTCATTAATTTCCACGTTAAATTCTAATGCAGAACTTTGTCCCACCAATTTTACAATTTTTGAATGCCGCCACTAAATCAATGTAAAATAATTAAAAGTTAGTAAAACATCAAAGATAAAAAAAAATTTCATGTAAAGGAGCTCAACTGATAGGGTGTTTCAAACATAAGCATAATGTTAATGTTTAAAATATTATTCACCTAATAAACAGCAACAATTCTCGAATGCACAGGAATAGCAAGCGCAAAATCAAAACATGTTGTAGTCTGCAACAACGGTGTACAAGGTTTTCCTTGAGTTTTGATATTTTTTTCAGGGAAAATATGAAATTATAAACTCTTTAGGCTACGAAAAAATAGTTTACGTACATATCCATGCACACTATCAATTAATATTTTTCGCGTCTGGTCTGATACACTCATAATCTTGCTGGAGAATCAGTTATCTCCGATAATGTAAATCGACAAAGATTTAGTTGCCAGAAATAATATTGTTTGCTTATGAGTGCATTTTTTATTTATTTTTTTTTTTTTACATTTCGGGATTCTGTCATAGACTTACAGGGATTCTGTTATTAACTTAGGGTAACGCTATCAATGTATTCGATGTAACTAACCATTTTTTTAAACGTTTGCTTTGTTTATTAAACTCATATAACTTCCTCTGAAATCAGAAACGTATTCAGGGTTCATAGTTTCAAGGTGTTGTTTTAAATTGCCTGATTACTTTCTGACAAAGCAAACAACATTGATTTTTTCCTAGTCATGTATAACACTTGTGAGTACTAATGATAAATATAATTAATCGTATTTTCTTATCTTCAGGGTTAGGCTTCCTTGACCCTGTTGTTTGTAATGCCACTACCTTCTCACCACGATCTTCATTGTTTGTGTATTTTTTCTTGTAACCTAATCTACTTGTTTAAAAATAAAAAAATATGAAAAATGAAAACACAATATCTAATTTACTAACGATTATTATAAGAAAGTAATCACGACTAAAACAATAAAACATACACCACAGCACATCGTTTGAATCTAAAGTCATTGTTTTGAACTGTGGCGGTGATCAGTAAATCTAACAGCCATTTATTTTATAAGTTATGCTTCCGCACATCATCGAAACACTTCTGTTGGCACTTCTGCTAAGAGTAAGTTTTAATTCAGAGAAAATATATTTGTATTTAAGTATCCTGCGACTAACAGTTCTATTGGCCGTTTTATAATCCATGCGATTACAAACTGCAAGATAGTGTCATCCAGTTTTCAATAGGTCTAAAATATAAAATTATAGATTATAAAATTCAACGTTTTGTTATGAAAGTTTATTTATACGTATGAATTTTTATTTATATACGTTATGTTACGAAAATTACATTTCTGTTAAAATTTTCGTGCCTCCCCTTGCACCAACCCAAATCTCCCCAGTGAGGCGCACCTTCCAGTTTTGAAACCGCTGCTATAGGTGTTGGTAATTAATTCGTTATATTAATAACATTTTATTTCAAAACCACGACATACATCTTAAAAACGCTGTGTTAAACATTATTATTAAGTAATTTGCAGATAGTGTTGAGACTGTTACTTCTGCGAGAAATCAGATTGATCTCAAAATACTAATCACTAAACATCATATAATCAAATAATTCTATTCTATTTTTCTATCATTTAGTTCAACCAATTTTGGAAATGGGCCACAATTTCGATTCTATGTTAGCCTGCAGACCACCTAATATTTGCCTATAATTACGATAGATGTTTAAATAAAACAAAGATATAAGTAACAGTTTAGTTATAATCAAGAAGTATAAAAATCAATGAGATCTTTGCACTTTTAAAAAAAATTATAAGCAGTGGTTTTTGTAACTATAGTCAAAAAGTAAAAAATATCAGTTATATAGTTGCAGAGGTTTTTGAGCTAGCATATTCTAGACTTCTGCTGTTGGTAGCCATTGATTTAGACCATCGAAATCCGTCATTTAGTAGAATTATACGCTGGTTTTCAAACGTATACCAATTTTTCACATATAATTTTTGAATGTAGTTTTGAGTTCTAACATAAAACAAAAAACAGAAATTTTATAAATGAAACTCGTAAACGCTACATCGACGAAAATAAACATTAAATGAAAATTTATTTACAAAACCACTAAAAACTAAACGTAATATTTACGAAACACTCGCCTCTATAAATTGAAATACTCATGTTACCTAATCACTGTTTATGTTTGGTCCCATATTATTATTGATATTACCAATACCTATTAATTTTTACTATGATATTTATATGCGTAGAATAGAAGTAATTTCCTGTGCTTAAACAACAAATGAAATTGATAAAAGTTTAATTTCATATTAATAAATAAATTACGCCAACGCAATTGATATTAATATTATCAGCAATTGAGGAAAAAATGATGCACAATATCCAGATATTTAATTTCATAATTTTAATTACAATAGAGCACATGCTCCGGTGACAATTTCCGTATACACAAGTTTTTCCTCTTCTTATTAATTTTCATTTAAATTCTTTGAGTGCGATTTCCACATGCACCTACGTATACCCTTTATGAGTTTTAATTTTAAATTCTTTCAGTGTTTTTGAAAAACTATTCAGTATTTCCTCGGTAATTTATTCAGATCCCCGACTTCCTTATCTACAAATACCATATCTCACTTACATCTTAAATCCAGCATGAGGTCACTATCATCTCATCATTTCTATGCACTGTGACGGGACGTCATTTAGTATAATATTTTAGTATCAAAATCATGTAAGTTTTCTAAGTTTTACTACACCCAGACGTCGACTAAGCACGTCCTGTTGTTCGACTTTTCTGCCGATCGATAGTTCAGGTTGCAAGTTTCACGTGCAGTGCTGAGCATGCAATCCAATACTTTTCCAGCAAGCTAGAATACATTATTCAGCCTCACTTCTTCACTGACGAACTAAAAGTTAACATCTAGGCCTCGGAGATTCGCTGCACCAACTCTCTGTTAGTTGTGAACTGTAGGGCTAAGTCTCATACCTAGGATCAAAATCACGGGTTACGGAATACCTCCTGAGCTTGTACAACATCGACTGTAGATGATTTACGGTTCAGTGCAGATTAAATGAGGTTTCCAGAAACATTGTTTCATTTCAAGTAGCTCATAGCTGTCCGCTCCCTCTCCTAAATTCAAGTTACCCTCGATGCTCGTGTTTATTTACTAGCATAAGAGAAGTAGGGGATAGGTTCAAGAAACAAGAATTCAAGAGCAGAAGATACATAAAGAAAGTTGGCGAAAGACATAGGGCATAGTAGGTTAACCCCTTAGAACCCATGTGTCAGTCATGAGATGTGGCTGTGATTTCAAACTTCACACATCCTGTAACTCTTCAGTTTGGATCTAGCATGTTCAGTCTCTTTCCTCCAGTTATGTGTGGTGATGAATGGAACTGTGTGAATGCATTGACATGTGAGTGAGTGTGTATGTGTGTGTTTCTATGATTTTTGGCTAGTAATGGGTGTTCTGTTCCACTTTTTCGTTGCCATGATTGGGATAGTTGTTGAGTCGAGATCGCTGTAGGCATGGAAATGTACGTGTGTATGCGTCTCTATCTCCGTGTGTTTTTTTTTTTTTTTTTTGCGTAAATGTGGTGATACCTTCATTTATCTCGTTTGTCTGGATTTATGAAGTGCTGTTCCTGCACTTATGCTTGTGTGAGGTGACATATGGATTTGTGGGTGAGACCTAGTATGAATATGGGAGTTATGATATCTGTCTGATGACCAAGTGTCTACTGCTACTCGTGGTACATGGGGGCACATGTTACTGAATGGCAGAAAAAGCTTAGGTGTGGGATAGACGTGTTGGTGCTGATGTGAACAGTTTTGTACCTAGCACACATGATACTGGATGGTAGTGAGGTCTGTAGTGTGAAATAAATGAGATGATGTTGATGTGAAGAGTATGGTGCCTGGAACATATGTTACTGATGATTTTTTGGTCAGTTATGAGCCATGGGGGTTCTACCCCACTTTTGCGTCGCCATGATTGGGCTGGTTGTTGTGTCTAGCTTGCTGAAGGCATGGAAATGTGAGTGTTTGTGCGTCTCTCTCTGTGTCTGTATGCGTAAATATGGTGATACCTTCTATAAACACGTCTGTCTGGACGAATGATTTTGCTGTCCCTCCACTTATGTTTGTTTGTGCTAGTGTATTGAGATGTATGGATTTGTGGGTGAGATCTGATAGTCAAGTGTCTATTGCAACTCATGGTACCTGCGTCACTTCAGGCCTTCATCAAGCAGTTCGTTTCACAGTCCCATAACCATGAACAATCTTTAATTTTCTATCTGTGTACCTAACAAGTTGACCTATCCCGATAGCCTGTCCAGGACATCCCTGCAAGCTGTTCATTCTTCTACCGTTTTGATGACACTATATGCCATTAGGTTATATGCAAACAACCTACTACTGGTTGTAAAGTAATAAGACAGTCGTTCATTATAATAATCAGTAACAATCATCCCAATTCGCTACCCTTTGGCACCATTATTTCTACTTCTGCTTCTTTCGATATTGCCATCTCCTGCCCAACTACTTTGCGTTCTTTCTTTTAAATATTCCAATTCACTTTTGACTATACTTCAATGATTTTTACCTTATTTATCGCTATTTTATGGCTCTTTTGTCAAACAACTCGTAATAATTATGTCTCAGAAGTCTTATAAATATTCGAAGAATTGCAGATCTGTATGATTGACCAAGTTAATTTAACTCCCCACTCGAGAAATTAAGTTTATCCACAGTTATGACAAGTAGTCTCTTAAATAACTTGACTTTATTTTTATTTCGTAGAGAAACACAAAAAATATACATCATTCGAAGATTACGGAAGTATATTACATTACACAAATGTCGTAAAATCTTGTTGGCATATTACGAGCGAGCTTACCCGGTTGCGATTATTTGAAATTTGTAAATACGACACAAAAATTTCTGAATTACAAAGCCTATTCTGCCGATTAAATATTACTTAAATAATATAATCGACAAAACAAAATTAAAAGTTAATTAAAACCACACAGAAAATAAATATATATACAAAATGTTTACAAGTATCGAACATAAAATGTTTTCAAACAGTCAAAATCCGCTTTACAAATTATGGCTTCCACAATATTCTCAATTAATATTTTTAATTACTGTACCAGCCACTGTTACGCTTTCAATACTTTTGCAACAGATATTCAGTTCATTTAGAGCTTTTCCACACAACAAAACACCACATACTCATGAACAAACTCTACATTTTTACAACCAATCACTTTGCTTCATTATTAGACATAAATTTAGTTATTTGCAATGATGGAAATGAATAGGAACTGGATCTTGTTGGTTTTACAAAATGCCTTGGAAATATCTATTGGTACAGTAGTAACTTGGCCTTCCTTGTTCATTCAATCTCAAAAATACCTTCCATTTAACCCATTAACTGATATTCACATGAATATCCTTGTCTAACAACATGTTTAGTTAAATTTAATTTAATTGCGATGGAGCGCATGCCAGTGGAAATTTCCCTACACACCCATTTTTCCCCTTTTCTGTACCCACCTACTTCTGCTCTCTAGAAATTTCAACTTTAAATTGTTTCACCGTCTTTGATAAATTAGTCATCATTTTTCTTGGTAACGTATTCCAATCCCTGACCCCCCTAACTACGAAAGAAAATATTCTGACACTCTTGTACCTGAGATCGAGTGCCAGCTTGTGGTCATGGTTATCCTTTTCTCGTCCATGCATTACTCTTAATTCTTACACCAATATCTTTCCATGACTCATCACCAATATCTTTCCATGACTCATTACCAATGACACTCCCATGACTCTCTTCACCATCCTCCGGTCTTCCAATGAATTCCATTCCATGCTCATTTATCATAGCGGTTACTGATTGTATTCTGCAGTAATTTTCAAATAAAAATCTAGCAGCCCTTCTTTGTACACCCTCCAACTATTGTGTTTGATACCTAAAATAATGTTAACAATTTGCAAATCAAGTTTCACCCCTCACCGAAATTTCTGACCTTCAATATAATTCTCTCCTATCAATTTACATACGTACTGTAGTCAAATAATTGCCCTGTAATTTTCAGCCCTAATTGTACCACCTTTTTTTACACTGAACTATATGGTCCTGACTCCATCATAACTGGAAGAAAGCTCCTTTATAGTTGTAACTAAAAACTCATGAAATTAGCCCCATACCTCCTTATGTCATGCCTATTGAAAATTCCACGTACCAACGATACTGACAGTCCACAGCTCCCAAGTCAGAACTATGTCTTTCCCAAGCAGCGTCTCATAGCGTGGTTCAACTGTGGCTGATCCCTTGTGTGCTATGCCAACTTTACAACCTTCCCCAAGTCATCTCTGTACTGCCCAAATCGTAAATCTATTTTTTAACAAACTGCTGGCGATTATTCATGATTAATAGCGTATAGCATTTAGTAAAGCGATAGGTGTATTATTTTACATCAGTCCATTTTACCCGAAGCTAACATCAGCGACTGATCAACCTGAACTGGCCAACGAGTTAGATATTACGCGACCGAGAGTGGTGGTGTAACGGTTAGCGTTCTGGCCTCGCATTCGGGAGGACGGCGGTTTGAATCCCCGTCCGGGCATCCAGATTTGGGTTTTCCATGGTTTCCCAAATCACTCCAGGTAAATGCCGGGTTGCTTCATTCAAAAGGCAATGGCTGAATTCATTCCCATTCCTTGCCCCCCATCCTTTCCCGTTTCTAAAGACCTCGCTGTTAATAGACGTTAAGCAGTTAAAAAAAAAAAAAGATATTTTACGTCATTTAGAAAAGTTGATAGAGATATCATTTTGTTTAGTTTCGAGTTTTCTCAGCGTTAGTAGTTTTGTTTTTTAAATGACTTTGTTGTGTCTGTTTCTTTAAGTTGACATTACGTAGCAATTTTTCCGTGATTCATTTTTAACCAGCTGTTACCCGAAACGCCGTTCACTTGGTTTTAATTTTACAAAGGGTTATAACATGATATCAGGTAGGTTATTCGCATGGAAAATTTAAACTATTAATTTGCACCATCAAAATTTTCGCAAATTCAGTGGGACCATGGGTTACACATTGCTCGAAATTCCGTTTAAAATAAAACCAACGATTTTTACCTGAATCTCGTTCAACCTAACATCAGATGCTTCTCGCAGTCTAAGCGTATACCTCTAACTATATAAACATGCTATTTTGTGATGCTGATGTGGACAACCTTCCACCCCTTCGACTTCACAACGAGACGATCCCGTGGCAAAACGAAGTCAAGTACCTAGGAGTCACTCTAGACCGGCGACTGACTTGGCGATCCCATATTCAAGATATCAGGAGAAGGGCAAGTGCTAGATTACACGCTCTATACCCTGTGCTGAACAGGAATAGCCTTTTGAAGCCCGCCACGGGAGTAAACATCTATATCACCCTGGTAAGACCAATTATGGAATACGCTTGTCCCGTATGGGGCTATGCGGTTGCTTCGCACCTTCGGCGCCTTCAGGTGATACAGAACAGGGCACTAAAACGGGCCCTCCACTTACCGAGCAGATTCCCGACCGCAGTTCTGCACGAGACTACTAACATTCCGCTGCTGACGGATCGCTTCAGACAGCTGTCCGCGACGTTCTACGAGCGCGCCCAGAAGACCAGGAACCCGGAAGTCAACTCGCTCGGGCAATACGTTACAGGTATTGACCGTCATAAAAGACCACTCGCTATTCTAAACTAAGAACGCCAACGATAAGCCATACCAAAAGCAAAGTGTTGCTCCTTCTAGATTATGTTGAAGTAAATGTCGAAAGACAACACACTTCAAAATACTCTGCCTGTGATTAACTGGCAGTAAATGGCGTGGCGTGGCTGATGTGGACACGCAGCCGCAGGAATACCACTACTGCGAGATAGGATACGACAGTTGGCCACATCCTTCTATAGGACAACCCAAAGATCGCAGAACCCACTGATAGCACCACTGGGCACGTACGGCACATACTTCGACCGCCACAGAAGACCACTCTCCATTTTTGAACAAGAATAAAAAAATAAAATAAAAAAAGCAGCACCAGAGAAGACATACCGCAAGAAAAGTGACGGAGACGTATGAAGTTTGAAGGAAATGTCTTCGGACAACAACCTTCACCACAACCTGCCTGGAACTTCAGAAAGGCACTAATTGCTGAGCGACGACGACGACGCTGATGTGGACAGGATTAAGTTTTACGTCCGTTTGGTGTTCATGCTCAATAAATATATCTCCAATAATTTTTATATTTATCTAGAGAAATCGTTCTGTTTTAAAAACGAAGTGAATACACACTGTAAAGCGTAGACATGGCTCAGAAGAATATCTCATAATGTTTTGTCGCTAC
Source organism: Vandiemenella viatica (assembly GCA_031002005.1). Lineage (NCBI taxonomy): Eukaryota > Metazoa > Arthropoda > Insecta > Orthoptera > Morabidae > Vandiemenella > Vandiemenella viatica. The sequence continues at coordinate 76,713,151 of JARYHS010013630.1, forward strand.
ACGATTTGAGACTTGGCCTATTTTTACAAGAATTGTTTTTCTGGGATCGGTTTGCGAGCATGTTGTTCGTGAATAATGTAAGTTTCATGCAAGGTAAATGCTATTAAAGTTTGAGTCAAACCGTATATGCCGCTGTTAGACCGACAAAAGATGTCTAAATTTTTCTTAAACCTAGCGTCAGTTTATGATGTTAGGGCTAATACTTATTTACAACAGTTTCATTTGAGTCAGAAACCTGCATGGTATGTTGTTGTTTTGTTATTATTATTCCCTGAACACTATTGAGGATAAGGCGTTAGTTAGATTTTTGTAGATAGCAGACTTGTGGAGAGGATTGATATCAGCTGTCGGTGTAGAAGTTTCGCTAAGACCGGGCGTCCAATTAGACTCGAAGACTGTTTATTGAAGATTAGCTATAGAGAAAGTGGTCGGTCCACAAGACATCGCGGATTGCAAGGGATCTGTTAGCAGCCGTCTGTACTGGAGACGTCAGTCCAGCTAGGACCAGTAATTGTTCCACTCCTGATGGTACTGTCGTCCATCGGGTTCCAGCGCTACATTTGCTGTACGGCCTAGACTTACTTGGAAACAATGTCAACAACGAAAAAAAAAATGAGTTAATTATTCTCCAAACCAAAATAACTGTATCATCGAATATTAGAGTCGATCTGCATCCACGAAATATCGGCTCTTTTCTTTAATATAATGAGTTTTGCTTTTTTAAAAAATATATAAGTTTAATGATCCAACCATTTCCTCTGACTTCTTCAACATGCGACAGTTAAGCAAGTAAATTATGCACCATCACCACCAGTGGATATAAATGTAACAATAAATATACATAGCTGCATAAATATTGTCTACATTAAATTCAGAAATGATCATAATTTGTGTAACTTGCTTTTATGAAAAATAACACAGGCACCAAAAATCTAAAACAGCTCCTACCGACACTCAGAAATCACTATTTAATATATATATATATTTATTGATGGCTTTTTATATACAGAAACTGCGAATGTGTTAAATTCTAAAAACTCAATAAGCCTGGGGTTTAGTCATTGGAAATTAGCATATGATTTTCATGTTTCCTAGAATATCGCCCTGAAGTTCAATTTCTTTCCTCAGACATTTCTCATGAAGCATTACTCAATACCATTTGGAATATCACACACAGTCAAATATTCAGTACAAGAAAGATGACACAATCTAAAATTCATATCGAAATCCCGCCTACCATGTTTTACATTATACAGCAACAAAATTTGGTTCAATTTTCGGAAGGTGTTTACTTCAATGGTACGAGGGGTAATCAGAAAATAAGGTAACAGAAAGTGTAATGGAACGTGCAGAATTCATTTCATACAACCAATACAGCCAAATGATAGTACAAAAATTAGGTTATTTTTCGACATGGTCTCCATATCGGTTTAGGAACTTGTCACTTTGTGGGATAAGTATGAATATTCCATACTGGTAATAATCCTGTCCTTACTTGTTCAACCAAGTTGTCGCGAAGTGTTTCATTTCCTAGTCTGAAGCGAATCGTCGGCCTACTAGGCGCTCCTTCGAGTGAGGAAAAAGGTGAAAGTCGCTTGGAGCGAGGGTCGGGCTGTAAGGGATGATAATGCCGTGCCGAGTCGACCACTGCGACCCTCGTCGATGACGTTTTCTCTACCCACCACAAACTTTTTACGCCATTCTGCAGGGCCCGCTCTAGCAGTATTGCCGCCCCGGACAAATAGACAAATTGCCGCCCCTTAAGATTATGTAGAATTATATATTTTTTTAAAAAATAATTAATTTTCAATCGAATAAAATATTTAATTTTAAATTTTAATAAAATCACACTAGGCGCGTCCAGAAAGTAAGTTCCGTTTCAATTTATCTCCGCTGCAGCGCTGCGATTGCAGTTCCGCAAATGCGCTGTAGACGATGTGTATCAAGGGGAAGAACGTGCGCCATTTGGAGATAGCTGTCAGTTACGTTCGCTTTGTTGTGCTCGTTTGAAATGTCGGCGTTGATTGAAAATCCCGCCTCCTGTGAAATCAGGTCTGTGATTCGGTTTCCTGAATGCGCGGAAAGTGAAACCAAGTGAAATTTTTCGGCAAATTTGCGATGTTTACGGACCAAATGCGATGAGTGATTCGATGGTGAGAAGATGGGACGACAGTTCAATGGCGGGCGTAGTGATGTGCACGATGAAGAACGAAGTGGGCGTCCACCTTTGGTTACAGAAGAACTGGTTCACGCGATTGATGACGAAGATTCAGGAAAACCGTAGGTTTACAATTAGTGCTCTCGCTATGGACTTCCCCCAAATTTCACGATCACTGATGCATGAAATTGTTACCAAACAACTGAAATTCCGTAAACTTTGCTCACGTTGGGTACCAAAGATTCTCACTGAGCAACACAAAACACAACGGATGGGTAGTGCACTTGAGTTTTTGACCTGTTATGCTGAAAGCGGCGAAGAATTTCTGAGACGGATAGTCACAGGAGATGAAACGTGGGTTTCTTACGACACCCCTGAGAGTAAGCGGCAATCAATGGAATGGAGGCACACTTCATCCCCACCAAAGGTTAAGCCGAAGCAAATCATGACACCTCGGAAAATGATGTGCACAGTGTTCTGGGACTGGAAAGGCATCCTACTCATTGACTTCTTACCGCGTGGTCAAACAATCAAAGCAGATGCTTATTGCGAGACACTTCGGAAATTGCGCCGTGCAATTCAGAATAAGCGCCGGGGACTGCTGTCAAAAGGTGTTGTTTTGCTTCACGACAACGCACGTCCACACACTGCAAACGTGACGAAAAACCTCGTACAGGGATTTGGCTGGGACGTGTTTTACCATCCGCCGTACAGCCCTGACCTCGCTCCTAGCGACTTTCATCTGTTCTTACATCTCAAGTCTTTCCTTGGCGGTCATCACTTCACCAATGACGACGAGCTGAAAGAAACTGTTTCCAACTGGTTGAAGACACAGGCGGCAGATTTCTATGAAGAAGGTATACAAAACCTGGTGCCACGCTATGACAAATGCCTGCAAAATTTCGGCAGTTATGTGGAAAAGTACTTCAAGAGTTGTAGAATTGTGTGCAATAAAAATTTCTTCGGTATCTGTGTACAATTTCATTTTATTACCAAACGAAACTTACTTTCTCGTATATTCATAAATAAACTTATTGAATTTTGATCTAGCGGCACAAAATAGAGAAATTAATTATGAAATATCTGTAGGCCTACATAGCCACAAATTAACCATATTTTTACGTTTTTAAATGCTTCTACAGATGGATATTATCACACAAACAATCTAAATGCCATTATTTTGAAAATAAAACGAGATTACATCAAATACGCTAAAATCGCAAAAAAAACCTTCTTTTTGGTACTTTCAGGATGTGAATTTTTTTATTACATCTTAAAATTTACTTCATCAGCAATTTCATACTCAATTGCCAAATGGCTAAATCATTAAATTATCAATTTCTTGGTTTTTGTAAATGCTTAGCAAGCGTCGTATACATCTCCCAAATGAAATTTTAAAGGTTTTAATGCCTCTATCCTCTCTATTCTACTCTCCCATCTAGTGTCACTCCATGTTTTCAAGTTGAGCCCTGAACATGCTTTAAAAGTATTGCCCGTCGAAAAGTAGATGCCAAAAAGAATAAATATTTTTGGACCATGTTGAGAAATTAGCGGCTTCCAAGGATGCTTTTGCCATTAATAACAAGATTGAGAGAATGGCTACTACGCGGAACATTGAATGCTCGCGAATTATATTGTTTAATTCTAAATTGCAACTCCTGCTTTATTGCCCCTCATATTGGACCCGTTGTCAGTCCCTGTCCTCTGATATCCTGCAAATTTAAACACAAGTCATTAAGTTCTCCAACTATAATGTCAGACATTTGTTTTCCAGTGAATCTATCGACTGGTAAGAAGCCTTTAAAAGCTTTCATTAATTTTAATTTCAACATCAGGATTAAATTTATTGCTTGAAACATATCTGATTACAAGAGTAATTTGCTGTATCTTACTAAAGTCAAGAGTACAGTTTAAAATATGGAAACATATTTGAATTCTTTTAATTCATTAATAACATGAGACTTTACACTTTGATGCAGCAGATCTACTATCCCGGTTTGTATATTTTCCCAAGATATTGAGCTTTAGTCTCTACTTTTTAGAGCACTCAACGGACGTGCTCTTCCATAATGGGATCGTATTCAGACAGTAACTCAACTATTTTTAAGAAATTACCTATTATGCTCAAACAACTTGTCGCTTGTACCTTGAAAAACCAGTCAACTTTTACCAAGCATTTTGGTAATTGCAACGATTCTTAGAAGCACCTCATTCCAATGATTTATTTCGGCATTAATAACTCTTTGAGTGGCAGCATCTACAGTTTTACAACAATTTAATCTTTTTGCCTGAATATGATTTTTCGAAATTTCATGCTCTTTTAAAGTTTCGTCGAGGTGCTTCCAATTTTTAAAACCCTCCTTTGAGAGAGAACTAACTAAACAACTGAAAATTTTGCAACAGAAGCAGTAAACGCAGTAGCTAATCTCGCAATATTTGCTCTGCGTTGCTGAAAATTCGTGCATAATATTTTGCGCTAAAACGTCGATCTGTGTCATTGGAAGGAAATTTGTAATTATGCAATAGTTTAGGTGGACCTTGCCTTACTAAAAAGCTTCTTACGGCGTCTCATAAAATTCTTGGCCACAAAGTTTTAGAACGCCTTCTGTGAGTCTCACGTTGGTGTCAGTTCCAGTTGGTTTACAAACTTCGTTCATTTGTTCGCTATTATTCTCTGACGATTCTATACTTCTTTTGTATCCCGACCTGATATTGGATTCTAAGATTTGTTTTGGTAAACCCTGAATACAGTATATGTTTCCAATATTTTTTTATTCGCCCAGAGAAATTGTTCTGTTTTAAAAGTGAAGTGAATACACACTGTAAAGCGTAGACATAGCTCAGAAGAATATCTCATAACTTTTTGTCACTACACGAGCACAAGACTTTGCCTATTTTCACATTAATTGTCTTTGTGGGATCGGTTTGCGAACAAGTTGTTCTTGAGTAATGTATGTTTCATGCAAGGTAAATGCTATTAAAGTTTGAGTCAAACCGTATCCTATGCCGCTGTTAGACCGACAAAAGATTTCTAAATTTTTCTGAAACCTAGCGTCAGTTTATGATGTTAGGGCTAATACTTATTTACAACAGCTTCATTTGAGTCTGAAACTTGCATGGAATGTTGTTGTTTTGTTATTATTATTCCCTGAACACTATTGAGGATAAGGCGTTAGTTAGATTTCTGTAGATAGCAGACTTGTGGAGAGGATTGATATCAGCTGTCGGTGTAGAAGTTTCGCTAAGACCGGGCGTCCAATTAGACTCGAAGACTGTTTATTGAAGATTAGCTACGGAGAAAGTGGTCGGTCCACAAGACATCGCGGATTGCAAGGGATCTGTTAGCAGCTGTCTCTACTGGAGACGTCAGTCCAGCTAGGACCAGTAATTGTTCCACTCCTGATGGTACTGTCGTCCATCGGGTTCCAGGGCTACGTTTGCTGTACGGTCTAAACTTACTTGGAAACAATGTCAACAACGAAAAAAAAAATGAGTTAATTATTCTCCAAACCAAAATAACTGTATCATCGAATAATAGAGTCGATCTGCATCCACGAAATCTCGGCTCTTTTCTTTAATATAATGAGTTTTGCTTTAAAAAAAATATATAAGTTTAATGATCCAACCATTTCCTCTGACTTCTTCAACATGCGACAATTAAGTGTAGCACGTAAATTATGCACCATCACCACCAATGGATATAAATGTAACAATAAATATACATAGCTGCATAAATATTGTCTACATTAAATTCAGAAATGATAATAATTTGTGTAACTTGCTTTTATGAAAAATAACACAGGCACCAAAAATCTAAAACAGCTCCTACCGACACTCAGAAATCACAATGGAATATATATATTGATGGCTACTTATATATAGAAACTGCGGTATTTGAATGTGTTAAATTCTAAAAACTCAATAAGTCTGGGGTTTAGTCATTGAAAATTAGCATATGACTTTCATGTTTCCTAGAATATCGCCCTGAAGTTTAATTTCTTTCCTCAGACACTTCTCATGAAGCATTACTCAATACCATTTGGAATATCACACCCAGTCAAATATTCAATACATGAAAGATGACTCAATCTAAAAATTCATATCGAAATCCCACCTACCATGTTATACATTGCACAGCAACAAAATTTTGTTCTATTTTTGGGAGGTGTTTATTTCAATGGTACGAGGGGAAACTAAGGTTACAGAAAGTGTAATGGAACGTATGGAGTTTATTTTATACAGCCAAATGATAGTACATACATTAGGTTATTTTCCGACATGATCTCCATATCGGTTTAGGAATTTGAAACTTTGTGGGATAAATATGAATATTCCCTACTGGTAATAATCCTGTCCTTACGTATTCAGCCAAGTTGTCGCGAAGTGTTTCATTTCCTAGTCTGAAGGAAAAAGGTGAAAGTCGGTTGGAGTGAGGAACGGGCTGTAGGGTGATAATGCCGTGCCGAGTCGACCACTGCGACCCTCGTCGATGACGTTTTCTCTACCCACCAGAAACTTTCTACGCCATTCTGCGACATGCTGACGAGACATTAAGGTCTCTCAGTAAACCTCTAGCAAATATCGGTGAATTTCAGCCGCGGCTACATGTTTCGCACTTTCGCACACAGATATCAAACAACTGAGCGGATTGTTTCTCAAGACTAGTTTTGCAAAAGAGTCAAACTAGCGCTGAAGGTGGCGGGTGGCTGAAATTCTGCAAAGTTGCCAGCAGAATGTCACAGAATTACCACACACTACTAATTTCTCTATAACGTACCACACTCTAGCAATATCCGCCTTGTAACTTTGGTTTCTCATCACCCCTCGTAAGAAGATGCACATTAGTTTCTCTTCTGTTCCATAAAATCATCTGTGGAATAACGTCTGACTTCCTTTCGTTTACATGCAATTCCATTCCTAAAAAAATAAAAAAAATGAACTTTATAAATAAACAAACTAATTTTTTAGCTATCCTTAAATTTAATGTTCTCTACACTGTCAAATAACAACGAAGATGTTGGGGATTTAGAGTTAAAAAGAGATTTTATTTTCCTTTCACCAGTCTGGATTCATCTACAGAAACAGTGCTACTGCTTGAATTACGATCATTTATTTTACTAGATCCGATAATTTTTTAAAATTATATCATCAGTGAAACATTTTGTTGATAAAGCGATTTTTTTTTTTTTACTCAGATCCGTTTGTTAAATATGTAAATTCTAGCTAACCTTTCTTCTTATGGAACGGGATACAGGTGTTTGAAGAGAGATTAACATCGTTTTGGCTTTATAGGAAATGCAATAAACATTAAGAAAAAACGGAAGTGATTTCAAATGAAAGGCTGAATGGTGATTCGTGAACGAGTTGCAGAGCTCAGAGATGCGACATTCAATTTGCTCATCCGGCCCCTGCACGCAGTCTGATTTGTGGCATTACTTTCCGGCAGAACATCCATTGGTGCGATTTTATCGCCTTTACCTGACTTCCTTCCACTTGTTGCGCAGCTCCATGGGCTCCTATTCATCTTCACTTTATAAAACAATTTTCTATAGCAACCGATTTAACCCATTGAGTGTGGTGGGTGAATGGATAACGTTCTGGCCTCGCAGTCGGGAGGACGTGGTTCGAATCCTCGCCCGGGCTTCCAGATTTGGGTTTTCCATGGTTGCCCCAAATCACTCCAAGCGAATGCCGTAATGCTTCTTGTAAAAAAAAAAAAAAAAAAAAAGGCCGTGGCTGTATTCCGCCCCGTCCCTTGCTACCAGTCCTTTCCGCCTCTAATGACCTAGACATCTTCGAGGCGTAAAGTAATTAAAAAAAAGATGTAACCTCAAGACTCATACGTACATCACTGACAACACTTCCTGTTCTATGCAAAAATGAACAACGAAATATACCTATCAGAAACGACAATGTACTAAGTAGGAATAATCCTGTTACCTCACAACTCAGTTAAGGATTCTTTCCAGAAGCAGTTTTTCTCATTTGTGTGATTGAGTAGTTTGTGGGTGAAAAGAAGAGGTGTTTAACCGGCTAGCTGATATACTTTACCTCTACATAACTGGTACTGTAATTTAATGGGTGCTAGCTGACTGATGAGGTTTTATTTTTCTTCTGATTCTGCCACGGTGACACCAGCCACTTGCTTGCACAGGTGGCCAGTGTGCATCATGGGAGGGGAAGAGAAACTTAGTTCCTGCCTGAAGTCTAATCTGCTGGAGGAAAGTCTGCGAAAAGTATACATACCTCTTTGTGTTTGGTGTGATAAGTGTATTTTTTGTTTGTGAAAAGTGCAGTTTATGAGGAGGAGATTGGGGACCGTCTCGGCATTCACTTAGATAATTGCAGTAAGCAGCCTAAAATCCGCAATCAGGACGGCCGGTATGCAGGGTATGGCTCGTGCCCGGTCCCGTTGTACCTGCCTGATTCAGTGTGCTGCACCTCATAGCACTGAGGCACACTTGCGGGTCAAAGTTATTTATATTAATATTTGATAGTCCGTTAACCATTCCTTGGGTCAAAGAGTAGATTATTTTTTCATCACATAGAGATCACATTAACTTTATCAACGAAATTACGATTTTATTGATAACTTCGGAATTAGTTAAGTAAACTTTATTTAAAACTAATGAAATTTATATTTAGTATTTAGTAAATACGCCAATACAACTGTTGTTGGATATTCTTTATTTTTCGGACGCGTTTCGCCTCTCGTCGAGGAATCTTCAGCGAACAATGTTTTTCTGTAATGTGCGATTAGTTATAATTTGAAAATAATGGTTTCTTTGTTTATATATAACGAAATTATTCTGTATATAGTATGCATAATATGACTTACATTTACATACCAGTTATGAATTATCATATAGAACGTTTGCTTACATTGGTGTAATAGGATAGGATTCATATTGCAACTTACATGCACATTTTGAGGTGTGGTAGTTGGTCTTCTGTGACCTCAATCAGCATGGTATTTCCACTATTGTTTAGTTATACTGTTTGATATAGTGTGGTTCCTATGCCTCCACTGGTAGACAACCTTGAAGCACAGTTTTATGCACGTCATTATCAACCTTTCAGTTTTCGCGTGCGCGCTGCTGATGTTCAGCTGTTATTCCGGCGGTGCTCTGTCGGTCGTGTCCTGAGCGGAGAGTTTGAATTGTGTAATTGCATTCGTGTGTGTTTTGCTTTGTTTTAGCCAAAATGTGCAAGTGTAGTGGATGAGAGAGAGACGCAAAGTGGTGCTAATTTACTGTTGTGGTGAAGTTTGTGTATTTAATTCTGTTTTGTGTCAGTTTCGATGCTTATTAATTTGAATAAGGTTTGGTTTGTTAAGTTTACATGGTCATTAAGTACGTGTTTCCCCGAGACTATTGCTTCTTGAATTTGATAGTTCTCTTGAAGAATTAGTATATTGTGTTTTGTGTTGTTTGTTGTTAGGATTTTCAAGTCTTTGTTTATGTTTGTGGGAAAATGGTTATTGTCTAAGAGATGTTCAGCAAAAGTTGAATGATTACTTTATTTTAATGCTTACAAGTGCTCCTTATACCTTGTCTGGAATTGTCTCCTTGTTTGACCAATGTAAACTGCATCACAATTCTGACATGTAAGTTGGTATATGCCACAGTTATGGAATTTGTTTGTTTGTGATTGAGTTCTGACTTGTTGTTGTATGGAGTTGTCTGTTTTGAGAGCAATGTTTAACCCTTTTTTAAATATATTTGTTATCCTGTGACTATGTTTGTTTGAGTATGTCATAGTATTCCACTGCTTTCCATTGTGTTCTACTCGTATTTTAGGCGTTACTGTTATTGAAGTGTTTGTGCTTTGGTTGTTGAATTGGTGTAGTGTGGGGATATTCTTTGTTTTAGATTTCTCCACTTATTTATTATTTTCCTATTTAATGCATCAACCATGTGTGTTTTGTATCAATTATTCTTGGCTATTTCTTTTATGGTGCTAAGTTCTTTTTGGCAATTCTGTTTTGTTAAAGGGATTCTGTTTATTCTGTTCAGAAGAATATCCAACAACAGTTGTATTGGCGTATTTACTAAATAATAATTATAATTTTAACAAGCAACTGTGGAAGAAATGGCATACAATAATCAAATTTAGACACTTTGGCAAGATACAAGTTCCATGAAAGATAAACAATCTTGAGACATGAGCACCTTAACTCAGGATTCCATATAAAAATACAATTAATTTACTATCAGTTTCAAACATATTTGAGCTTGAAACTGAGACTCTTGCCATTTTTTACGACAGTAAAACGGTATCGCTTTTATCCAATGAACTGTTTGTCGTAGAATGCAACCGTTCGTTGAACAGCACAACACAGCTTCCATGGTAATGGTTGGTACTTTATTGCCCCAAAAAATTCAAACGGTTCTAGCCGGATGGCTTAAGCAGAAGCAGTCAACTCAAACAGCTATTTCACATGACCCCATAGTCTGGAGCTTATACACCAATATGGCTGTGGTGACAGATACAAATCTGAGGTTACAGACTTCTACAGAGATCTATTAGTGTGCTTAATATTTTATCAGTACTGTCTAGTCAGCCTGAATACATCGCAACGACGGAGTCACTACCAAGAAACCCCCACTTGCAACAACGCGCCCTCCATCGTGTTGGCGAAACGTCTAATATAATGTTTTTTTTTTTTTTTTTAACTTTCATTGTTGAGTGTACGTATAAGGCATTGGTGCGGCCGCTGACGAAGTACGCCTCTCCAGTCGGGGTGTAAGAGGTAAGAGGACCTACAATAACTCCAAAGCCTACAAAACCGAGCGCTGAAGAGACCACATCACTTGTAATGTATTTTCCAATAACCGAACTCCACCAGGCACAGACATGCTAATGCAAAGGTGCAAGTAACTACCAAACACTCTACATTATACTGGCGCAATACGAAGCAAACATGAGACCACTTCGTATACTAGAATAAGTAACAACAATTAATCAATAATATATGTATATAGCAATAAGTAAGGACATACAGATAAAGTTATACAAAATTAGAGCCTAGAAATAAAAAAATTAAGTAAAAGACAAAACCAATCACAACACGTAAAAGTGAAGGAAATATCAACTACAGTATACAAAAACTTCAACAATCAAATCGTCAGCCCAAGGACTGACGGAGGAAACTGGGCTTCTTATTGCCGAACATTAAATATTTTGTTTGGTGGCTCTTCCATTCATTCGACATTGCTTCACTGCGGCGCACACCGCAATTGGCTGGCACGACACGACTCTTCTTCCTCCTCGATGTTTCGGAAACATTCACCTACTTTGAAAATAACCCAGATTTTTCCACTATTCGCATTGGTCTCCCCAACCCCCTGTTATTTATTTCGACTCCGCTATAGATCTTTGAGAGTTATTAGTTTATCTTTTGGCCACATGCAGCGCCACCATGCAAAGAGTGGTAAACTTCCGATTGAACACTGTGCACTTGTTTTCGTTTGTAATGCAGTCTGTGTTCAAAAATTTAACAGTTAAAGAGCTGAGAGAGTTACTTTTTAAATACCGTACACGTAGCCAAGCAAGAGTAGATTAACAGGTAAGAATCCACAATATCAAAGCAAAGTAAGTCTTGAATGTTCAGTTTAATTGCGACCTCTTTCCGGAGTTTCGCTCCTCGTTTTTAAGCCGTTTGAAATAATTTTAAAACTTATATATGTCTGATTTTAGGCCTTAGTGTTTTAATTACTGATTTTAGAAGAATTTTTACAAGTAGGAAAGAAGAACCCTTCAACATCAATCAAACATTGTTTGAACTTGTGCTTGTTTTTCTGTGTGCTAATTTCCCCCAGATGTGTGCCGACCTTAAAAATAAAATTTCTGTCTTTCACGAAGATAATATTAGCCATTAGGTTTTTATTCGTTTTCTTTTTATTCATTTTGTTGATTATAAATATTGCTACATACTGCTTGTTGCACGCGAAAGGTGAGTCGATTGACGGAAAATTGATTTGGAACCGCCTGAGGTTTTAACTGCCGGTTTTCTGACCTTCCTGTAAAATGCTGTTTACATTACGAATTGTTCAACATCAGATAAAAATATTAACCACAATTTACTTTTGTCATTGCATACTTCCACACATATAAAAAAATAATTTTGCGTCAACCCAATTAACTTATTAGGTTGACCAACCTATTTAATACTTTTTTTTGCCAGTTAAATAGATTTTCGGCCAATCAAACATATTTCTAAAATTAAATCTGTCACATAACTTAGCAGAAAAAGAGTAAACAAACCACAGGAAATGAAGGTTGTATTGCCGTAATTTAAGCACAACTTGTTAAGGTTCTTTGGGTGGTTTTATTTACTGCTTTAATTAATTAATAAAGGCCACCAAAAAAACAATGTATGTTGATGCTCGTTTATTTTCAATCAAAACAAGTCTGCGACATTCACAAGCATAGTTGTTACAATCCAAAGATGCAATACTGACTTACTGAATGAAAATTTGCATGAATGTCTCTGTAACACTGAATGAATACTTAATGCAAACTAAACTCTCTGTCCAGGCGATCTGTTTATATAGAGTCTATCGAAATTACGAGAATTCTTCAAAGGCATCCGCCCGATATTTCTCGATCATTAACAATCACTCAAACAATCAAACATATTAAAAACAATCGGAATTGATACAAAATTAATTAATAACATTACAAAATGATTAGAAATGGTAATTATAGATACTTAAATACAAAATTATTTACAGAAATCCTTTCAAATGGTGGAAAATTGTCCTGTAGACATCGTAACATACATTAATACAAGTAATTACAAACTTTTAATAAATTCTCTTGCATCATTCGGTTCTTAAACATATTAAATGGTCTTTAAATAATTTTCTTACCTAAAACAAAGTCTATATACACTTATTTACAAGAAATTACAAAATAAACATATCAAATCACTTTCAAGCAAACTTTGGCTCACTACAAATATTTCACACAGTACAATATTATTCAAAATTCAGGTATTAGGGCTGTTACAACCCCTCCCCAGGATTCACTTAATTTTACACAGATAAAATTGATTGAATCCGTCACGAATCTAAGCAGGTTGAATGTACACATAATGCAGACACGAACAGATTACAATCAATCAACCATAATGACTTTTACAATGAACAAATACAATTCTTCATCACATACAACATCTGCACATAGTCCATGACACTGATTTTGTTTACAATAATTGTCTTTTCTCAGGTCCAATCATTTTATCATTTACTGTTTTTACACAACAAACGTTCAATGCCATCACCTTAAGTTACAATTATTTTCACTCCAAATTACACACTTGATGTCTGCTTGTTAACTACACCAGTCTGTTTACATTTTACAGCTGATAATTTGTCACCACAATGTAAAAAGTAACAACATCATGAAAATATCAAAAGTTTCTACACAAAACTGTCACAAATTGCTTTATACATTGAAATGCTTACATTTTAAACATTCAGTATTATTACATCTGCTTCTTAACTTAAATACTCACACAAACTATTTACATACATCAATGCACAAACTTATTTACAAAATTAGATATTTACATGTAGGGACCCCTCCCCAAACCATGCAATTCAATTAATTCTCATAAGTGGGTTTCAGGATTTCCCTGGAAACCCAGAACCATGTAAGTTACTTTTTCCTAACCTTCCAGTTTTCTTCAACTTTTGTATACACATCTAATATTACATTTCTATTCACACAAAGCTTCACTATATACATACAAAAAAACAAACTTCCAATCATCTCAGACAACAGACTTTGGTACAACCACACAACAGCTGAGACATACAATGGTTCTGTTTTAGCAAATTGACTGTCACTTAAAAGCAATGCTGTTGACTCAACTGGTAATACAAATTTATTATTCTCACTACTACAGTTTAGTCCATCATTACTCCCAACCCCACTCTTCATCATCTGATTACTACTTAAACTTACCAAATTACATGAATCAGTACCTAAAACTGTTTTAACATCTGGCTTACTGACTTCATCCACCAAATAATTATTTTTCTCAGCAACTACTACTTCACTATCAGCTTCCACATCAAAGAGGGTACAAAACATAGTGTCATCTAAGTCACATTCTGTACAATTTTCCAGATAAGAAACTGGTTCAGATAAATCCTTACTCCCACCCATTTCTTCAATGTCATCATCCACACCAAATAAAGAGCTAAATAACGTATCAGCTAGGTCAAAATTAGGACATTTTTCCAACTTAGGGATGGGTACATAAGGCTTTTCAACCTCTCTCTTTTCAGAAGACAAATACTTTGACTTACAATTCTCCTCCTCATCTGGGTCTCCTATCCACACCACTGTATCACCTTCATCTTCAAGATATTTCAGAAACTCCTCGATTTCAGCACTTCTACAAACTTCATTACCACCTATCCTAGCACACATAGTCCCAACTATGCCATTCTGGACCTTACAAGTTTCTGATAGCCACACTGTAGTATGCACTATAAATTCTGCACCCCTTTTTGTAATTAGGCAGTGACCATTTCGAAAATCTTCTACATGAAAATTATTACTTTCGCACACTGATTCTAGTGATAAGGTACTATGGTGGTCCCCTTCCCACTTTATTTTATTATCAGTCTTTACATCATCAACATCATTAATTACATCTATCATAACCTTATCCTGAAATTCACTTGCTGCTACCTCTACCTCTTCCAATAAATCTTCTCGGGGATTATTCATAAAAAGGGTATTAACGCTATAGCAGTTGGTACCTGGACCCACAATCTTACCCACCACTGCGGGGCCCGTCACAGAGGGGGTCTTTAGTTTGCCTGCCCTCCATGCTGCCTTTCACTTTCAGATTGAGGGTTCTGTTCTCTCACTCCCCCATTATCATTCCTTCTTGCATAATTATTACGATCCCTTCCCCTCGATCTACCATCCCTTGACCCATTACCCCTTCTAGGGGGACTCCTGCTGCCCCTCCTATGGTGTTGATGGTGGTAATGTTGTTCATTGAATGACTCCTGGGCATCCAAGCGTCTCAACAATTCAGAAACTCTATCCACATTTACTATATCCAAAGTGGCAATTAAATTTCTTGTTTGCTGAGGTAGCCTAGCTCCTATCAAATCAATAAATTCCTCCTCTCCATAAGGATGGTCTAGGTACTTACAACGGATCCAACATTTATGAAAAAAATCATGTTGAGTTTCCCTACCAGGTTTATAGGGCCTTCCAGTCATCAACTCCCTCTTTTCTTGAATCTGCCTGCTTGTCGACCAAAAATGTTTCAAAAAGTTTTCTTTAAACAGCTTGTAGTCAGTCACTTCCCTAGCTTGTCTATCACCCCATGCCCTAGCATAAGATTTTAGATGTTTACCCACAAGTGCAATTTTCTTACTATCGGGTAACAAATTAAAGTAGTCTGACCTTTCAAAATTATCTATAAATTCAATAGGGTGAAGCCTCCCACTATCATCATAGAATTCAAATTCTTCTTTTACCTCGGCACTGAAATTTGGATTACCTGTTAAGGGAACCTGACTTAACTGAATCTGTAACCCAGTAACCCTTTTCTCTAACTGATTAACGTTAGATTGGGTTGTCTCCAATCCCTGGGTAAGTTGTTCCTGATGATTTACCAATGTATTAATATTTAATCCCACCTCTTGTCTCAACTCATTGAACCTTTGAGCAACTTTACTCTCACTGGCTTGGAATAAAGCAACATATTCCTCCTTCATCTTATCACAATTTTCACTGACTTCTTTATAAATCAAATTACACATTCAGTCTTATTCTGTTCACAAATTTCTGTAACCTTTTCAAATTTTTCCTTACATTCTGTTACTACCTTCCCCAATTTAGAATCTAAATTGTTAATATCTTCCTTGAATTGAGAGCTAAAACCCTGAAATTGCTCTGCCGATTTTAACATCAAAACATTTAGTCAAATCAGAGAATGTTTTATCATTGTTTTGTTGCAGTTGAGAAAACTGATCATTGATTACAGCAAACTGAGAATTAATTTCAGAAAATTTGCTATCAAATTTGGAAAATTTATTATCAAATTTGCCATCAATTTCGGAAAACTGAGACTTAATTTCAGAAAATTTGTTGTCAAGATTCAACTCAGTTTTAAATTCAGAAAATTTGCTGTCAAGATTTAACTCATTTTAAATTCAGAAAATTTGCTATCATTATCACTTTTTAACTCATTCCTAAATTCAGAAAATTTATTATCGAATTTACCATTGATTTCTGCAAACTGAGAATTAATTTCAGAAAATTTGCTATCGAATCTGGCTACAAAAGACTCTAGAATTGCTTGCAGGTTCTGATTATCAGCCATTTTTAGTAATTATCAAAATCAACATAAAAAACAAAATTAAGGAAAATTAAAATCTTTCCAATCTGCCACACATTAACATGCAAAATAAATCACTTGAATATTCAATGCCGTACTTACAGTTATTCCTCACTTTTGTATCACATTAAATTTCACTTAGAAGCACTTAATTAATCATTAAACACCACACTGACTTCAAACACTTAACCACACTTTTCACAATTCACTGCAGGAAGACGATTTTGAGGCCGAAGGAAATCCACTCGTCGTCGGAAGATTACAGCCGATTCCCGATGGAAAAATCTCCGCCTTAGGCCGAAGAAGGTCCGCTTGCCGTCAGATCCGTGTCGCCTATATAAGCTCTACGTGTGGCGTAGCCGGTCGAAATTTTCTCGCAGGTTATTTTCGCTTATCGCCGATAATCCGTCGCAATTTCTGCAGATTCTTTTTAGAAGATAAACATCCCACAGATGTTTAAGAACTTCTCGTCATGTCAACGGTCGCCATGTTAAGGTTCTTTGGGTGGTTTAATTACTGCATTTATTTAATTAATAAAGTCCACCAAAAAAACAATGTATGTTGTTGCTCGTTTATTTTCAATCAAAACAAGTCTGCGACATTCACAAGCATAGTTGTTACAATCCAAAGATGCAATACTGACTTACTGAATGAAAACTTGCATGAATGTCTCTGTAACACTGAATGAATACTTAATGCAAACTAAACTCTCTGTCCAGGCGATCTGTTTATATAGAGTCTATCGAAATTACGAGAATTCTTCAAAGGCATCCGCCCGATATTTCTCGATCATTAACAATCACTCAAACAATCAAACATATTAAAAACAATCGGAATTGATACAAAATTAATTAATAACATTACAAAATGATTAGAAATGGTAATTATAGATACTTAAATACAAAATTATTTACAGAAATCCTTCAAATGGTGGAAAATTGTCCTGTAGACATCGTAACATACATTAATACAAGTAATTACAAACTTTTAATAAATTCTCTTGCATCATTCGGTTCTTAAACATATTAAATGGTCTTTAAATAATTTTCTTACCTAAAACAAAGTCTATATACACGTATTTACAAGAAATTACAAAATTAACATATCAAATCACTTTCAAGCAAACTTTGGCTCACTACAAATATTTCACACAGTACAATATTATTCAAAATTCAGGTATTAGGGCTGTTACAAACTACAACATACGCATCTGCTAGAAATCAATTATTTATGTTGTGTGACAGAATTAATGCTTACAAATACTTTACAACCATGACGAAAATGTTGTATTAATACAAAATTATGTTTGGAAGGCGGGAAATTGACGTCACGGCAAAATAATGTTCGAAGAAGAGCAATCCAACAGCTTTTTCCCCGGCTCGGGAAATTCCTAGATCCGCCACTGATACGAGGTTGATACAATCACTTCATACTCTTAATTCAAAGCACGAAAATCAAGCAACCACTTACCAGAGCTGTCAAACAATGAATTAAAATCTGATTCAGAAAAATGACCAATACACACTCCGATCCAGTAAGAGTGTGTTTTTCCATGACGCAGTTGTATAAGCCACCACTTTCCCCGCTTTGGGAAAAAACGTGATAACTGAGGCCCTTATTTTTCGCCGAACATCCGCAGGCACAACAATTAACCAGTGTAATTCTGTTTTTAATAAGCCTTGCAGCGCTCATAGAACATCTAAACACAGCGCTAGAGCCAAACCGAAAGTTGAAAATGCCACATTTCGGTGGCCATATTGAAGTTACAATGCTCTATAGAAACTACAGTTCCGCAGGTCAATTCACTAACATTAAATTCTAATTTATCTTTTGTTTTCCAGAAGCTTAAATTCGGCAAATACTCGGCGAAGTATTTACTCACGCTTCTACACTTATAATAAAACTGTAACAAGGGTAAAATATGTATATTTCAGATTGATTTTTTTAATGATTTGGGGAACTATTAATAATCTACGGAGAAGGAATCTTTTTTTATTTTTAAAAAAGTTTTGTTTGTCTGAAGGCTGGAATGAAAGCGGTCTGGTGGCTCAATTGTTTAAGGCGCGTTTCTAGGGAACGGAAGGACCCTGTTCGAATCCCTGTGTCGGCTGGATTTCTTACGGACTTGAAAACTGACCCTCACCTCTGGAAAAAGTTTTACTTTGTCATGTGAAGTAAGCTAACGCGCTCCGTGGTTCGGATTCAACGTAGACCTGTAGGTCACATATACCTGGTAGGATTATCAGTTTATGTTAGGGTAGCTACGATAGAGGCGCATGCACTGCAGATCAAAACTCTGTCAACTGGCGGCCGAAGTACCCTTTGGGGTCTACAGGCCAACAGTGCAATACGTCTTTTTCTTTTTAACGGGATTGACTTAAAAATTATTGGTAGGAATTTAGTTTGGTTTCGATTAATGTACAGCCAGTGGTCTCGCCGGTGAAGCAGAGATTGTTTCATTTTGATGTTATATCGGAAAACTGAGAAATTTTCCATTTTAGCTTCATCTTGACTCTGCGCGATTCATAAAAAAAAGAATACTACATTATTTCGATGGAGCTTATTATACCGCTGGAAAATTAGGATATGTTTGATTAGGATGTGACATTTAATTAATGAGAACAGGATAAATTTTAGTAGAACGGGATTCATGCCAAATACTGGTCGGATATTGACGGAATTTTGATTAGTACAAAGTCCTTGGCGATGCGGGTAAAACTGTGATATATTTCAAGTTGGTGTGACTTTGGAAAACTAACAGATTGGCCAAATTATTATCATTTTTGGTTAAAAGCAATTTTTCGTTTGTTTTTTTTAAAAAAAAAAAATGGGATTTTGAAGAGATTTCGATTAACTTACAACGAAAATGAGATGGGTAAGATTCTCTTTGATGTGACATCAAAAAATGGTAAATTTGTGATTATTTGTTTGAATGGAATTCATGCAAACACTATGTGTTGGATTTTGATAGGGTTTCGATGAATATGCATATGAGATCTCGCGAGTAAATTTATGTTCTATTTTGATGCTACATTGAAAAAGAAAGAAATTAAGGATAATTTTTGGTTAAACTAGATTCAGACAAATACTACTTCTTGTATACTGATGGGGTTTCGTTTAAAACATATCTCTTGGTCCTGTGGTAAAAAGAGGGTATATTACATTTTGCTTTTACATTGTGAAGTGATAAATTTAAGTTAATTTTTCGCCGAAATAGATCCACATAAAACTACGATAAATGGACATCTCGTGGTCTGGCTGATAAATATAGTTTCCTTTATATGGAAGTTACATTTTTTATTTTGTAGTTACTTGGGTAAGCTGATAAATGTAAGGTAGTTTTTTCTTGAATGCGATTCAGGCAAAAATATTCTTCGGGCTTTCGAATACTGTACTACCCGTACTCCTATAAGTAAAAAAGTTATGTTTTATTTTGATCTGAAGTCAGAAATGAAAGGGATTAAAATAAGTATCCACGATCACAAATTAGTATCCATTTTAAGATATGTTACTATTCACAGTCGAAATGTTTGGAGTGGTTTAAGCTATCTAGCGGCTCTTATTATTCGGAGGAATGAAGTTGCAATTTATTGTAAACTGCCTGGATGCAGAGAGTATTTGATCTGCCGTGGCCGTGTTCTTGATCGTTTAGGTTACTTAAACAGACCCACGCGAAGTAAGCTGCTGGAATCTGCTAGTTCATAATACGGCCACTACAGCGCCTCCAACAGATAGCAAGTAAACTCGACACACAACCTCTCCTGGCGTGGCGAGGAGGTGTTATCTTCGGGTGGCTATCGAGTGAGGCTTACGAGGGCTGCTCCTCGCGTTATCTGTTCCAGGCGAGAAAATTGTCTGTCGCCGAGCTGTGCCTCACACAACTGCACTCACTCTGACGTACATTGTCCTGTTACCTACCGTTCAACTACACATACTTCATCATCAACACAATCAAAACCTTTATTTCATATCAATAAATGTAATGATTTTTAACCATCACAAAGTGGATCAAACATAATTCTCTGATAAAATAAATGCTGTACGAAATTATGTAATGATAAACATTGAATATGACTGATTCACTTTCAACATGTTTCTGAATTATAGTTTTTTTTTAAATATAACAATATGATTCGTAAATAAACTTTTCTCAGGCTTCCTGTCGCATAAAAACGTAACACTTGAGCCCTCATTTTCAACCATAGCTGTCACTGGATAACTGTTTGTTTACGCGCTACCGCGGAAGCGGTGGAAAACAAAAGCCAACCCAGCGCGATGACGTTATCCACTCTACTTCTGCTACTTACCGAGGCGAAATTGCTTCAGAATTTTGATAGCCGGGTTTCACGCCGCACTGAGTTGGTAACCAGTGTCCCCGTTAACTAAAAAATCAGTTGTTCTGATTTCTACAGCTTCTGTAATAATACTGACCCACAAATCTTTGACCCGGGCTGAAATTGCAGTTCTTTTTTTAAAATCAAATGTGTGAGCTCCTTGGACATTGAGTTCGGTCACAGCCGATTTCTCTTCTTGAAAAAACTTCTATTTTAGCCCGGTCAAAGATTTTCGGAACATCATTATTACAGAAGGTGTATAAATCAGGACAACTGATTTTTTTTGCTAACGGGGACACTGGTTGCCAACTCAGTATGGCCTGGAACCCGGCTATTATAATGCTAAAAATTTGCGCCACGGTAATGAGCAGAGGAGTGGATGGTGTCATCACGCCGAATTGGTTTTTGTTTTCCACTGTTGCCGCGGCAGAGCGTAAACAATATACAAAGCCATGTAAAACTTAGATCTTATAATGTGATTCTTCTGATTCTAGCACAGAAAACTGAAATTTTTACTGCCTGGCTTTAAGCTCTTCCACTTCTGCTTTGCATAATTAACAGGTGATCTCTGCACATGTTTATTGTCATCTTCTATTCGCTTCTCATCTTAATCAATCTTCATTCATGAAAAAGTCACATGTGTGTCAAGGGATGTAATCTTCGATTTATGAACTTTTTTTTTTGCTTTTAGCAATGTAATACGATCTTAATTAAACCGACGCAAATACATTATGATTACTAAAATACGGACACTAGAAGACTGAAGAATATAGTTTATGTTTGCAGATAGCTTTACATAGCCCTGCAAATAAGTGTTATAAATTCCAGCTGTAGAACAAAACCTGCTCATATGTAGCGGAAATTGTAAATTATTGGAAGTTTCAAACCTCTCATAATAAGGACAGGAGAAATGCTGATTGGCGTCCAGTTCTTTCAACCTAATTTTAATTGTAGCCAATATATTCTAACACTTTATTTGAGACTCTTTAATTTTATCTAGAAACGTCGGATAGATATGAGAACCTAGGTCCCAGATGATAAACTCAAAACTTTTCCTGACTCAAATACCCTGTGGTTGATCATTTTTTCTCCAGGTCTGAAAATGGCTGCTATGTTCAAACCAACTATTAAAGAGTATTGCTGATCAATATCTCTGTAGCTATTACTTAATAAAAGCTTAATATCATGGTAAGACTGTAATGGAACCAACAATTTGAAGTCACGGAGTTGATCTTGACAAATAAAGGTAGTCCGTGGAACACAGGTTTAGAAACACTGGCTTACGACATATGGAAAATTGCATGAAGTAATTTTTTTTTTTGTTCTTACGGATTTACGGCTCGTCGACGGCTAAGGTCATTAGAGGCGGGATGGGACTGGAGACAAGGAACGGGAAGGAATTCGGCCATGGCCTTTTTGAAGGAAGCATCCCGGCATTCGCCTGGAGTGATTTGGGTAAACCATGGAAAACCAAAATCTGGATGCCCGGACCGGGATTCGAAACAGCGTCCTCCCGAATGTGAGGCCAGAGTGTTAACCGTTCACCCACCACGCTCGGTCAAACCAGTCGAGAGACTGATGACATCTGGGTAGTTTCGCGATGTAAGTAGTGATATCTCAAATGTAAGAACGTTTTTGTGTACTTCTTTTATTTGAATTATTGTTAAATGTTACTTTACACACGCATTTTACATAAACGTATTATTATTTCAGAGTTACAAAAAAAAAAAAAAAAAAAAAAAAAAAAAAAAAAATACGACTGCTGACATTGATACTTGCACCATCCGTTCATAGTGATAAAACTATTCTTCTATCTATTTTCGTCTACAGCAGCAGTATGTCGACATTAACCTTTTAATTATGTTAGTAGTAAACAGAAAAGGAACCGGAATACTGCAAAACTGTCAAAAGCCTTAGGAGAAAAGTGAATGGAAAATACTCCACTGCTTTTTTTCATCCTGCAGTGAACTCTGAAGATGGCAGTGCGTAATCAAAACCTAGAGGAATGTGTATTCAAAAGCAATACAAATCGAACATTGAAACTCGTACTTTTTGTTGAACCTTCTAAAAATTTGACTCAACAAAAAATGAGCAATTAGAAGTGACAATTTTTAACAATTAATATACTGTAAGGTTAGTCCGGAGAATTTTAGTGGTCTTTGCTTTGGGATTTTTCACATAGCATCAGTGTTTAAAGTGAAATTGAATATCTGGACTGTAATCTGGGAGAATGATTTGCGAATCAGTGTCCTCACTACAGACCATTAGAAGTTAGCTTATAAAGCTATTGTTGTTGGTACAATTTCAGTGCTAGAGCATGTTACATTCGGCTGTAAATATTCTGCACGCCCAGGAGAGAGAGTTTCCGCCTTGCAGTGAGCAGGCCGCCGGCTCGGCCGCTGATAGGAGGGATGTCTACCTCGACTCGCCGCGTAAACCACAATCTCGATGAAATATGCGCGCGAGGCGCTGCTGGCACGCACCGAGAGCAGTAAATCCCGGGCGCCGGCGGCAGACGTGGCGGGACACAGCTCAGCACAGGACCGGGCTTCGATTTTACAGGATTGGGAGGAGCGGATCTCACTCCACCGCCACACTGCTGATCAGTCAGAAAACTAGTGACTACGCCTCTACGCCTCTAAGATACTGACAAAGATTATCAGTTATCAGAATATTTCTGGTTTTCCCCCAAATGATCCATTTCGTGGTTAATACGATTATCCAGTTTTATATTTTCTCTTCCAAAAGGTTATTCGTCAATACGTTTAACATTTGTTTATGTGATACGCTTACGTATTAGCATTTTTTATTCCTTAACTCACAGTTTAGAGAGTTGAGACTTATTTCAAATTCCAATATTAAAAACACGCCAGAGTTTCGATCAATAAAATGTACTACAATCCTCAACTCATGTTATATAATCGAGGTATTCAGAAACTCAGTTAAAATAGGACTATATTTGTATATGTGAGTTATATCTACTTGCGAGAAAGGACAGGGAGCAAGGAATCAGAAGGAATTTGGCCATGGCATTTAAAAGAAGCCGTCCCGGCATTCTCCCAGAGCTATTTGGGGAAACCATCGGTAAGCCATATCTGGATTGCTGGACGGGGATTCGAACCTACGTCCTCCCGAGGCCACAGCGCTACCGTCATCACAGCGACGTGACAATTATCTCTTTGTATTAACATGTCGGTGTGACGAATGAACTAACATTGTAGAATAATCTTCAGGATATATTGCAATAATTCTTTTGTAACTCTTTTCTCGCAGGTGTTTTATCTACATGTCTTCTTTTATTCTCCTGTAAACATTAGATACTTGCATCCTGAGAAATTAACGACTAATGATTATTGTTACGTGAAATATCGACATGTGTGTGTACGTATTGTTGATTGTGCGAGATAATTGTAGTGAATCTCGCGTATCAGACATTCAATAGGAAAGTGCCTGGAATTCAACTTTCACACGATTCTGACATCTGGCGTGTCAGACTGCCACTGTCTTCACTCGGCGCCTCTCGACTTTGCTGCTCTCCTGGTGTTCGCCTCGCCACGTGACTGCTACTCTTCCTCATCGCCTGAGTCTGTTTTCCTATGGCAGCGTCTCCGCCGTACAAGGCTGCTCGGCCCACTCTACATCTGCTGGACGTCATGATGGCCGCCGAGACGGACAACTCGACTTTCCAGGACAACCGCAACTCTGCAGCCGACCTCCAGCTGCCCTCTTCGTCACCATTAGCAACAGCAGTTACAATTGGTATGCATAAACTCCCACCTACTATTACTAAACCTTCATATAGCAAAATACTGACAATCCCTGACTATAGAAGCAAACCATATCCTACCATCAAACCCCAAAACCCTCAGACATCCACAACCGCTGACGAACGCCATGCTCAAATGACTATCTTCGGCCCCCAGCAAATGGACACCACTACCGACAACTCCACCATCCTATCTAATCAATCTCCAGCAATCCATAGCTTCCTCCTGAAAAACTATGAAACCAGATTTCACACATCCAAAACCTTAGCATGCCATATTAGGAAATACCTACCAAATTCAAATATCTCTCAAATCATTCCTACCAGAGAAGGTATGATCATCAAAACCCCTGATCCAAACCTACGGACGACCTTAATAACTAAAGTAGGCCCAACAATTTTCGGCGATAACGCCACCATCATATCGCTTAACCAAAAACCTAACAAACAACCGCAACCACAACGACGGCCTACAACCTTGACGGTAGTAATCAGGGGAGTTGATCCCACAATCTGCGATTCTGAAATAGAGGAAGAACTAAAATTAAATAGTGAGCTATCAATTAGGAAAGCATTAAGAATCAGGAACAATAATGGACCTACCTACATGGTAAGAGTTTTTACAGAATGTCCCAACACAGTTGACTTTCTATTATCCAATGGGGCTACCATCTATTATCAACGTCACCGTGTGGAACCATCCAAGACCGCACCACCTCAGCCAATACGTTGCCAAAAATGCTTAAAATACAAAGACCACAATACACAAGATTGCCGGAATGATCCTATATGCCCACACTGCAAGGCCAACCACCCCCATAAAGATTGCCCCAATCTACAAACTCCTCCAATCTGCAATACCTGCAATCAGAACCATCCTGCATATTCGCTTAAACGTAAAGCGAAACCACCTGCGGAGAAACCAGAGTTAACTGTTCCAATCCGACCTATAGACCCACCTACTCCACCATCAAACTCTATCCGCCCCCCACCTTCAGTTGAAGATATCATCCGCTTTACTACTGTAGTTCTGCAAAACATCCATCCTTTCAACCGTCAACATATCCTACAACAAATAATACTTGCTGCCCGTTACATTTTCCACATAAATGTAACAGCTACGTATTCCCAAAACAGTGCCCATTTCTACTTCCAACCTATCGAAACACTCGTATAAACTACACACACCCAACACACACACACAATATTGTATTCAACAACATCCGCTCACTAAACACTAACAAAATACTCTTCCAGAACCTCCTACAGACACACAATGTCTCCGCTTTTGCTTTAAATGAAACTTTCCTCCAACCGACTCACCATATCCGGCTTACTCCTTTTGAAATAGCCCGATCAGATAACCCTCTACCAATTGCTCGAGGCGGTGTAGCCATCGGCTATCACCGCAATATCCCGGCAAAAATACATCCACCTCTAAACATCAGAAATGAGCATCTATTGGTCACAGTCTTCCTCCCATATCTGACAGTCACCCTTGTTACTATCTACATTCGTCCAAATGAACCCCTCCCCTTAACTTCATACAGTATATAGATAACACATTTAGTAATTACATAATAATGGCTGACCTCAATATCCACTCCCGATCAGACTATGAAAAAAGAACTCTACGTGACAACCTCAACGCCTTACGCGGACAAGACATTGACATACCAGAACCGACACGACCAGCTACTAACACGACGCCCGACATAATCATAGCATCCCCTTCTCTCCTTAGGCGCACCAGTCTCATAGTGCTCGATCCTATCGGTAGCGATCATCTACCAGTGCTCATCAAAGTAGCATACCATACTCGACAACTCAGAAATCATATCGACCCATCACAAATCCGCAAAATTCAAGATTATAACAGAACAAACTGGACTGAATACAGACGACATATAGACGATGCTATGAATAATTTCCAACCCTACTTCCGACATGCCGATGATGTAAACAGTACAGCAGACTTCCTCCATGACACGCTAACTTCCGCAATTGAAACGCAAATCCCCAGAAAAATCGCAAATCCTCATAAGCCGGCTCTCCCTCCCCATGCAGTCCTGCTCCTCAAAGAATCCCGCCGCCTCTACCGAACGTTTCTAGCCATGCGTGACCGGGATGCACTCACCCGACACAGGCAGCTACAGAGACTAGTACGGAACTATCTCACTGCCAAAAAAGACTCACCTGGCGAATGACTTGCGACAGACTCAACTCAACCATGACCACCAACTCGGGACAGTACTGGAATGCTTTCAACAGACTGACTGGAACAAAAACTGCAGTTTCCTACCCTATCATCCACAACAACCGCTCCATTCCCGACGATGAATCAAAAGCCAACCTGTTCGCAACCCACCTTGAGCTAACCTTTTCCTGCCCTCTTGAATCACACTTCAACTACGAGATGACTGCCGACATACTTGAACGAACCGACACCAACCTACCACCTCTAGCGCCCGACATTCAGTATTATGAGACCACGCCACGACATGATCTAAATTCACCAATAACAACCGAAGATATCCGACAGGCACTAAAAAAGAAACGAAATACTGCTCCCGGTCACGACGCTATCACCTACCACCACCTAAAAGAATGCCCCCTCTCCTTTTTACAAATCCTATATCTCCTCTATACCGCAATCTTATATACAGGCATATATCCGGAAAAATGGAAAATATCAAAAATATTGTTATTTCCTAAAGCTAACAAACCCAAATCTGAACCCTCCTCGTACCGCCCTATTAGCCTCACATCTGTATTCAGCAAAGTCTTTGAAACAATTCTAACTCGCCGCATCCACCAACATCTGCAACAATTTCTTCCACTCCCACCCACCCAAGCCGGTTTCCGACCAAACTACTCTGTAGACGACCAGCTTCTCCACCTGACGCAACTTGTGACAAATCAACTAAACAAAAAGAAATCGGCCATCCTCATCTCTTTAGACGTGGAGAAAGCCTTTGACAAAGTTTGGCACGCAGGACTATTATTTAAACTACAGTTATACACACTACCAATAAACTACGTCCGCCTTATTGCAGCCTTCCTTACCAACCGACAAGCCTACGTCATCATTAATAACTCCCGTTCCAGGTACTTTACTCCAAATGCTGGTGTGCCTCAAGGTTCCGTCCTCTCCCCACTCCTTTTCCTATTGTACACAGCTGATATTCCCCAACCACTCTCTCCCATCTACCTCTTACAATTCGCCGACGACACCGCTACCTTGCTTGCTGCAATAACCTTCAACAATCCGCCAAAGCATTACAAAAACACTTAGACAGCTTTATAGAATGGTGTAACAAATGGAGACTGACAATCAATCCACAAAAGATGCAAGCAATAATTTTTGGACGAACTACAAGACGATTTAGACAAAATGACTTTAACATTACAATCTACGGCAAACATATTAATCTCACAAAAACAATCAAATATCTGGGACTGACGCTAGACCGCCAACTTACTTGGACTGCCCACCTAAAGACGATCAAAGACAAAGCTAAAACACGACTTAACTTGATAAAAAGACTGACAGGACATAGGTGGGGTCTAAACGCCCGGACTGTACTCCATACGTATAAAACATTAGTAAGACCTATTTTAACATATGCCAACACCGCTTGGATATCCGCATGCCCAGCCCATTACAAGGCACTGCAAATAATAGAACGACATGCACTCCGCCTCGCTTACAGAATCCGTCTACCCTTCCCAAACCACACCCTGTACGATAAAATATCCTTTCCGTACCTCCTTCTCTTTCTCGAACGCCTCAGAATGTCCTTCACAGTACGCAGAAACAACACACACAACCCACTCTCCACTCCACATATCAAAACTCCAGACGCACTAAAACCATATCACAAATATATACCACCAGCTCTCCACCTCTACACACTACACACATTAAACAATAGAAACTTTCAATAGCCTCCCTATACCCAATCAACACATCCGCCCAGAAATATACCCTTCATTTCAATCATAACTGTCAGTCACAGAAGAAAATGAAATACCAGAATTAATAAAATCTATTATGGAACAATCCGGCAATCTTAAAACTGTGTGCAAAAAGTTTTTAAAGTAAAATAAAATTGTAGAACATTATAAAAGCTATATATTAAAATATGTATTGTAACATATACAAAGTATACTGTAAACCATTGTAAGAATGATAAATTGTAACAAATAGACCAGACTTGTAATAAAAAATGTAGGCTGAAGAGCGGGCGTCACCCGCTGCCAGCCCATCCCCATGTGTGGGGAAATGAAATAACAAATAAATAAATAATAATAAAAAAAAAATTAGATACTTGGCACTGAGGTTTGCGCAGTGCGATTTCGCACTGCTACTTGTCATTCGGGAGGACCGGGGTCAAACCCGGTTCGGCCATCCTGTCTGAGGTTTTCCGTGGTTTTCCTCAGTCACTCTAGGCGAATGCTGGGATGGTTCCCTACAAGGCCACGGCCCGCGGCCGACCTTCCATCCCCCCTCCCTCCCCGTAGGGTAGATTGGCTGAAAAGGATCTCCGTGATCCTCCAGCAGCCCGCCTCCAAGCCATCAGCTGGGAGGAATGAAATTGTAAATAGAATAAAAAAATAGATATTTGGAGCAGAAAAGTATAATGTTCTTAATTGGTGGGTAGAAAGTAATTATTCTATATTGAGAAGATTTTTATTTTTGTCGTGAATGCAATCTTTTCTTATCTAAATTAACTGAATCAAGTGGAAGATTATTCAGATCAGTGGTGACTGTTTTCATGGAAATACGTTTCAGTTATTATTTTTGTGAGTTACGAAACACAGCTGTAATTCATAAACCAATTTGGAAATGTATTTACGCATTTTTAATTTTGAATGCATATTTATTTATCGAGCTAATCACAAGCATGTTTGTTTTCATCTCCTCACTTCCTTTTTTTGTACACACAATCTTTAGCTTTGATATTGTTATTGTTAGCTTCTGATACTAATAAGCATTATCAGATACAGACTTAAAAAAGTTAAAAACATTAAATATGTTAATCGCTTGTAATTTCCACATGTTAACTGCAAAATAAACAAGGATGTAATTGGTTTAGAATGGATGAAGAGTTAGTTCAACATCATTTTCGTAGTGCAAATAGAAAGCGTCCTCCGAAATGCAAACTTGTATTACTTCTGAAGGGTGCTCACAATAGTACTCGTCTGCAAGTTAGCTGTCCTTAAATATTTGACTAGTCCCCCTGGAGGCACGAGTTTCGACTTGAAGCTCATGAAACTTTAACGCACGACCAGTCACGACAGTCAAAGTGCCGTCTTCCAAGACATGCAGTCCAGCTTGGCAATAGAACTTACTGAAACAGTCTACTTTAGCAAGGATACCATTCAGAATAATATGTAACGCAGAGAAAATAAGAAGCTGTCTTTTTTATTTTCATAAAACATTACTTAAATAAACCTACTTTAGCAGAAATTTGAAATCTTTTTACACAGTAAAATTGACGTGGTCTGTCGAACACTATCGTCCATTATTACATCTATTCTTCCAAACCACTTTTGTTTCAGTATTCAAGTAAAAATACAACACTAGAAATAAGTAAAACAATCACAACCGAAAGAAGCCGACTTTAATTGTGATGAAGAAGAAGTGTTCACTTTGATCCGGAGACACGGGTTCGAATCCCCGTCCAGCCATCCAGATTTGGGCGTTTCATGCTTTCCTCAAATCACTGCAGGCGAATATGTTGATGTCTTCTTCAAAAGACAAGAGATGTATTCCTTCATGTTCCTTATCTCCATTCCTTTGCCGCCTCTATTAACCTCGATGCTGGCGAGACGTATAGCCATAAGGATCTGCGCTCAGTTATACCATAAATTTACGGAAATCAATCAAGTCTTTGTATTATTCAAAATATTTTAATCCATTCTAACAAATAAATACTTTTATCAGTTTTTATCTTTCTTGCAGATCGTCGTAATACATGAATACTGTTAAACCGATTATGTATTGATTATTTTAATTTGAGACTGCAATTAGCATATTTCCAGGAGACCATTGTGTGATGTAGAAAGCATCACCAATATTAAGCATCACATAATAACGACGTTTTTCTCGGCGTTGAGAATTAATGTAATGCTCTCTGCGAACTAGTTGTTCGCCCGGTTAAGCACCAGAGAACATGATATTAATTATGTGTATGAACATTGTTGTATAACTGTGATCAGCAAGAAGCTTACTGCAGCAGCACTATACCTAACCATTAAGTTACAGAGGAGCAGTGTTGTTTTTTTGCTTAACCCGTCTTCTAATAATGTGATACAAGTTAGACTTATTCTTTTTCTTGATGAAATTAGCTAAACTGGCAATCGCCAACAAATTTTTGCACCGGTATTTTTTTTATTTTTATTTTTTGCTTGGCCTTGTGAAACTGTAAAATTACTGAGCTGCTTCTAAACTGTTTATTTCCTGCGTCAGCCATTTTTTATGTGGAGAGCACTAGAGTATTTCATCATGGGACGCAATGTGGTCACGCAGCTCCATCAGTTGCCTACTTTTTACATTTATTCTTTTAATTTAATTTCAATGGAGCACACACTTCAGAGGCAATTCCCCATGTCTTCTAATTACCTTTTTCTTATTTTATTTTTTAATTATCTTATATAATTTGAGCGTTGACTTTTTTCCCAATCTACTTTTGCGATTTACGAATTTTAAATTCCTTCAGCGTTTTTGGTAAATTATTCATCACTTCGCTTGATAATTTATTCCAATCTCTGACAATCGTACCCTCAAAGAAAATTTTCTCTCTCCCTTATGCATGAAATCGAGGGACAGTTTGTAGTCATGGTCATGTTTTCCCTTCCATGCACTATTCCTAATTCATCGAACAATGTCCTTGCAAGCTCCATCGCCAACATAGGCCTTGTACATTCCTAGCAATCGCTTTACCCTCTTCCTGTCTTCCAATGACTCTCAATCCAGCTTCTTTTTCATATCAGTTATTGACTTGATCCTACAATAACTTCCACAAATAAGTCTAGCTACTCTCCTTTGCACGCCCTCCACCTCTTGTATTCTAAACCAAAACTGTGGATCCCAAACTACACCACCATATTAAACCAATGGTCTGACCAAAGTTTTGTAACCCGATTTCCTAACTTCTCTGATACATCCTCTCATCGACCTCTGCAGTAAATGAAGGATTTTGTTACCTTTTCCTACCAGCAGCCCAATGTGACCTGCCAAGTTGAGTTTATCATCAAACGTTATGCTAAGATATTTACACTTCACGCCTCCAGAAAGAAATTCCGACTTCTAAACAACCTTTAGTTTTTTTATCTGTGTACCTATTAAACTGACTCTGCTTGGCATTTATGTTCATTCGATGCTGACCAACCCATTTAGATATTTTATCCAGGTCACCCTGCAACTTGTTTGGTCTTTGGTTTCTCGAAATAACAAGTCCGAAGAATCAATTTTCATTTTGTTTATTTTCCCGTGCGCCTTACAACAATATTACGCAAGAATCGTCTCCAAAGATACTAAGTGCGAACATACTAACGTTCCAGCGATTATAACTTTCAGGTGATTTGTAACTCCTCCAAACTAAAACTTTCAAACATAAAATTCGTGTCTGATGTTTGTTTTATATAGACGTTACAGAAATTTCCATAATAATATGGAGAAAGCCGCCCTATGTTTCTGGAACGGCGGCAATGCAGCTAACAAAATTATATTAAAACAACCAGAATTAATACAAAATCATTCACAATCATCATGACACACACGGAAATGAATATTTAAAAGTATTTACACACAAAATTATCTACATAAATCAGTCCAAACCATCGTAAATTGTTCTACAAACATCGTAGCTCACATCAACACATACAATTACAAACTCATTTTTTTTAAGATCTTATTTGTAAAAGTCTGTAGGCACGCTGCTCATCACACTTTTTGAAATGTTGGTTGCATATTCTTTCTCTGTTTCCTTTCAAACGATCATCCCTTTCGTCACTAGTTTCATCTAAACGGCGATGTTACATTCGAACAGCTTGTTTTGAAGGCCTACCCATATCTAAAATACAAAACAAATTATAATACTACTAAAAAACACTATTACTAAAAATGTTAAAATAAGTCTATACCTTGCTTAGAAGAAAATAAACTGAAATGAACAATATTTAACATTACTATTATTGAAATTTTAACATTAATCAATTATTTTTGGAGTCAGTACCAGCAAGGGCAAGAAAAACAAAAAATGTCAGAAATAAGGAATGACAATAATACATTAGATTGAAGCTTTTACCGTATTATGCAGGCTGCCAACCGACACTGTAACGCCATAAATCCACCTTGTCCGCCAACTAGGTCGAGCCAAAGATTAAAATACCGTTTAATTTGTTACCCTAAACCGTCTCCCGCAAAAACAATATCCGCCTGAATATAAGCTGCAAAAATTTCTGAATTTTCATTCTTACTCCCGTGTCGTCTCTAACAGCAAATAAAGTGTATTAGTTCGTTCCTGGCGATGGAAGGCTACCCGCTGAGTGACAGCTCCAACCCAAAAACTGATTAATGTTAAAATTTCGATAATAGCAATGGAAAATATTGTCCATTTAGATTTCTTTTATTATGAGCAAGGTAAAGACTTATTTAAAAAATTTTAATGTGTGTGTTTTTTTTTTTTTAAGGCGGTTATTATTTTTTTTGTAAAATTATTTTTATTCTTGTGGCTAATAAAAGTGCTTCAAAATAAAAAATCATATTACAGTTACTAGTAAAAGATGTAAACACACGCCAGCTGAGGCGTAGAAAAAGATTGATGTTACATAAGTATCTACCGGCGTTCAGAATTTATGAAATGCTCTCGGGTAACTAGCCGAGTTAACAAAGTGTTATCACACGATATTTCGGTGATCACAATCACTGTCGCCATCTTCTGGTGAAAGATTTAAAAAAAAAAAAAAAAAAAAAAATGGCATTCCGCCTTGTAGCCATTCAGCCAGCAAATATGTTTCTTTTATTCCTTAAGTATGTATAAAAGATTATTGATTTTAAGATACTGATTTACAACGCTTCCTACAGATGGCCAAGCATTCCTTTTTTTTTTTGTTTTTTTTTTTCGCCGTTGTGATGAGTTAATTGCGGCTATAAATACGGAGTTAAAATTGTCACCGAATTCCTCTCTACTCAAGCAGATTTTTTCATATAATGCATAGAAGAAACTTTTGGACCTGGGAACGATCCATTTGAGCACTCAAATCGTTAAAGCACTTGGCTTTAACATGAGGTTTGATTATATGACTCTAGCGATAGAGCATTTTAACTCTGTGAATGCAGCAGTACTCTCTGCGCATCTAAACGAACTGAAGTCTCCATTCCCATTCAGTTTCTTAGAAATTCATAAAAAAATCTGTGCAACACAATACGACTCATTTTCAAGAAAAGAACCTTTGTGCCTACATATGTTTGAAAATATTAGTTTCCGTGTTGGCGTATATTGTAAGTTTCGCTACTGTCGCACCGCATGTTTCTTTGTTTGGTTGGTTATATGGGTTTTAGAACAGGTAGACGCCATTATTTCCTTCCTATGACGGTCGTGTATGTGAAACAGGTAGTTATATTCCGAATGGTAGTATTGTTTTTCATATACAATGTTAAAGCCTTTGTGCATTATTTAAATCCTTCTACACCAGTTCTGACAACTGTGTCATCGACATATTTTAGCACTACTAAGTACGAACAAATCAGCCAGACATTACTTGCAGATTGCTGAAAACTGTGATACCGCATACATTTAGTTACACGCAGCAATATACCACCACACTGCCACGATATTCTGCCCTCAGCGACATAAAACAGGTTCTGTCCATTAAATTCCTAAAAATGATGTTGATGTAATATTTTTACGGTTTAATTCTTTAGTGAAAAAAAACGGAATATCGTGGAATAGCATTCTCACATTTACTTCACATCATATAACTGTTGAGACTTATTCTGTGAGTTTGTTTCGAGCACTGAGCTCCAGTCAATAATCAGCCCCTAGCCGGTCTTCTTGCTGTGCAAAGTGGTTGCGACGGGTGCCAGATGTGATTTATGTGTGAGCGCCACGGCTTTGTCTCTTTCCTGTCAGGGTCTAAAGGTCGTCAGAGACTGGCGAAGTACCAGCAACACTGAAATACTTATCGTCTAGTATCACTAGGACCACGAAGGACATATTTAATTTGTTTTGAAAATACTCTTAATATAAGGGCGGCAAATGCTAGGAGGTAGACCGTGGATACACCCCAGAAGTGAACAGATGGAAAAATCAATTTCATAACCTGATTTCAATAGCGTTACTGGAATCTTGATGAGTGAACTGAGACTTGAACACATGTTCTCTCAGATGCCAGGCTCGAGAGTTATCGCTCACCAACCAGGGAGAATGAATTATCAAGTGTATGGTCCCATAAAACGTACATCTACTTTGGGTCAACTTTACAGTTTTCAATCAAAATTGACAAACTTTGGGGAGGGGTAAAGAGGCAGAACAAGTACTGCCACTGTTCAGTAAAACAGCAGGATGCGTTTCAGTGGGTCCCATGTGGCAGTGTCTGCGAAACGTTGAAGCCAGGCAATCATTCAATAGAAAACACGTAAGTTGGTGTCTTACTCGTATTAAGGCGATTGTAATCTACGGAGAATTAGGTCTATCAACGTAACAGGTATAAAATGAATAAAAACTGACGTTAATTCATTAGGAGCCATTTGGTGATAAAATGTAACGTAAGTAAGACAGATGAATTTTTTTTCACCTATTCGAAGTAAATAAAAGTAAAAAAAAAAATTACAGAAAATGTCGAGGTATGATAAGTATTGTTATTAAGTGAATTCAGTATAGTATGAGCAGTTGCAAAAGAGAGCAAAATTGGTTTAATATTTTATCAATGCATCTATCCAACGCTTTTCTGCTCTTGCTGAATATCCTTTAATGCTTCGTTCATTAAATTTTTTACTGTTCGCTCTATTGACGTCATATGTATAAGCCATCCATAATCGTGTCCAGTCTTTACAGAAGCAATTCGAGCAGCATTATCTGTAAAGTGGTCACAGCCGATTATTTTTTAATAACATACGGAGTTCCACACATTCATTTCAGTCGCCAATGCGTGCATTACACAGTAGAAATATTGTTAAGAGGCTACTTAGAAGTACTGTGAAAGCTCTTTATTCCTGGTTTTACTATTCGTGTTTTCAGTATTCGCGAATAAAATGATTGTGACAACTTTCTGTACTCGCGGCTGTGAAACTTCATTATTCCCAGATCTCAAGCTAACGTGATTGCAATTTAACAATTGAATGCCTATTTATTTACTTGCTATGAGAACGGAATACCATAAACTTTCACTGATTGCCGGCTCAATGCGTTTGAAACACTTGTTGCTCTTTGACGAAAGGCGTCGGGTTACACACGTCGTTCTCGCTTTCAATAAATCCCTATCAAAACTCGCGTCGCTATTTTAACTCTTTATTTCAATTTGGGCATTAGTCATAGTACAGTATTTTTGAGTGAATAGCACCTATTCTTTTAACTACTCGTTTTGTTTGCTATTTATTATATTGACTAAAATAAAGTTTAAAAAAGCTCATTTCGTGACTTACAGTAAAAATAGAAACTCTTGACCGTGTACTTCTTGGTGGAGCCATTTCTTTTGATATCAAAGAATCAACTGTACGACCAATCAACAAATCAGGAGAAAAGGAATTCTATGGCATAACATCACTATTAGGACGTAGCTTTTGTGGTACCGTGATGGAGTCCAGCGCTGACAAGGGGTTAGGTGGTTCGAGTCCAGGCGGTGGAAGGAATTTTCATCATCAAGGTAGGAGAGGTGGCGGTGCGTAATTTCTAATCACCATATTGTGATTAAACGCCAAACCTCCCTGCAGTGCGAATGGAGAGGGATATAGGATATATTTCATGGTGATTCATTAGTCGGATGGGAATGTATAGATAGCTTGGTGGCCTCTGGAGTATTTCGGAAGATTAGACCTGAAGGTACGGCCACCGGGTTTCACCTCTACCTTCTTTAATCTCTCATCCACAACATTCTACACTGAATACGTTTATTCTCACATTCATCAGCACTTACGAGTTACAAACACTATCACTGGGGAAGGCAACGGGAAACCACCACAGTTCATCTTCCCATATGTTCACTTGGAGGATAAATATTCCACACAGTAATCGTCTATGCCCGGAGACATAGAAGAAGAACCTCACTATCCGCAAAAACTGTTTGTAACACAGCAAATGCTTTAACTCCCCGGATCGAAAACAGCAATCGGATGAAAGTGCAAGAAAGTCGTGATGTTGGGTCTAATTCGTTAGAAAGCAAATTGTATTTACGCATATTTTTAAAAACAGTGCATTCAGCATCCTCATTGAGGGTTTAAAGCAATCCAGAATTAATCTAAGAAGTTCAAAGTGAAACAATCACTCCATAATATAAAATTTATTGTGTAACCTCGGAACGTATCACCTATAATCCTATGTAAGTCACCATTCCGTAATCACGGATTCTGTATTTGCGGCATGTTTACGGAACGTACCCCTCGAATAAGGAGCTTTGACCTTATAATTCCTTGCGCCTTTGGGGACCTTTTTCGTCTGGTTTAGGCCGCATTCAAACCTGACCACAGCTGGTAGGAAAAAACAAAACACCCATTATGCATCTCCAGCTACAGTGACTTTGGCGATTTTTTTTCAGGTCCAGGCCACATTTCAAACTAACCTTCTCCATTTAAGATATAATATCTCGAGAACTAAGCGAGATATCGAAAAATTTTATACTTTACTTTCGATTGGTCTCATCGAGTTACATGAGAATACATAATTAAATATGGCTTTGTCGAATGTATATATATATGTATATATATACCCGATGCCGTACGTTACATTGCCTGAGCTCCGGTTCCTCTCGCTCCTTTTGCCTGGGATCCAGTATCTCCTCCGACCAGGGCGTTTCCCGGAGACAGAATCCTCTTTGTCCTCACCGATAGTCGACCCAACTGCAACTGATCTCGCTCTTAGCTATAAAACTTAATAAGGTAGCCCCGTATAAGCAATGAATATCAGCATCTCCTGGATTGTTGAGAAAAAAAAATCACTTTGGGTAGTATTAAAAATACTTTCGTGACTTTTTTGTAAAAATGCTCGCTTGTATCAATGTATTTGAAAAGCGAACCAGGAAAATGGGCTACTGCAATGGTGAAACATGGCACGGAGACGAGTGTGGAAAATACCAAAATTGTAAATCTATCTGAAGCACCCACTGATCCATCACAAAATGTGTCATTCGACAACAAGAAAATGGAATTGGTGGAGTATTTTGTTTACTTGCGAAGTAAAGTAACAAAACGTTGTAGGAGGTAGGGCTGAGAATAAGGAATAGCGGAAAATTTTATCAGCTGATATAGCTAAGCTTGATCCTCAACCCGAAGGAGCGAGAGTATCACAGGTAGGATGGCCAATTCGTTTCTTCTTACCAAACATAAACCGGTAATCCTACCAGGTAAAGGGAATCTACGGAAGCTTTCTACCATACTTCAAATTACACAGCAAGCGGGTAAAGGGCCTTTGAAAAATCCCCACCGAAACAGGGATTCAAACCGAGTACCTATTGATTCCAGTTAGACACCAGACCACTCTATTGTTAATGGTGTTTATACCAGTTGGAAAAATAGTATAATATTTTGGCACAAAGTTTACAGTCAAAATGAAGACAAAATAAACTCATAATAAGTCAAAAGTTGGTCGCGAATTGTGCAACATCTTAGAAATCTTTCCCCTAGGTCATGAAGACCACAAAAGAGAAGAAATGGAGACGAACTAAGATGCTGTCCGGAAGTCGAATGGATCAGTACAATAGAAATATTTGCTGCAGGTTGCATTATAAGAGACTGACTTTGTGGGCTGTAGAAAGGGCTCTACTTCTTACGCGACTCTAGCAGATCTAACACCACTGCAAGCTGTGCCGGGTTAAGGCTCTTTGAAGTTCGACGCTGAGACAGGGATTCGAATTGGGACCTCTAGATCTCAAGTCAGATGCCTTAACCACTGAGTCACTAGACCGCTCTTCTCATCTGTTCGAGGGTATAAGCTGGAGGTGAAGCACATGGAAATAATCTAAAAGCTTCAGTTCCTCCGTAAAGTAAACTACCATCCAATATTGACGTATGGCTGAGAAACTTGGACTTTGACAAAGAGAGATATTAGCAGATAACAGACGTGCGAGAAGGATAGAGAGCACCACGAGAAAGGATAGAATCAGAAACGAAACATCAGGAAGCCAAAATAAAAATAGTCGACCCTGGCGGTGTAACAGCTAGCGTGTTGGCCTCGAGTTGCTGGGGTCGCCGGTTCGAGTCCGGCCTAGGGCATGGGTGGTTTTAATTAAATGTTGTGATCGTCTTGTCTTGTCCATACTGTTGTGAACAAAAGCATTTGAGAGATAATACATGTGCAGTTACAAAAATGACGTAGACTTGAAGAATCATTGTACATTAGTACATTTAATAATGAAATGGCAATAAAAGCCAAAGGCCACATATTTTTTTTTAAAAAAAAATAAAATTAAAATAAAGGGAAAACTATTATTCTCGAATGCGAGTTACTGTCACGCATTGAATGTTCCATACACAGATTGTCTTTGAATTTAAACTGATTAAAACCAGATTTTAAAATTTTCAAAATATTTTTAAAGAAATCAATAATTTGTTTTTAAAAACAGTTCATCACACATGCGCAATCGTATTTGAAAACTGTGCTAATATAAATCTGTAAGCAAGATACGTCTGTCTTAGGGTTTAAGGAAATATCGCTCAAAATCTACAGCATCAGTTTGGGTGAGTTTTTCACATTTCAATGCTTATGCTCCAGCTTGAAAGCTGTATAATATGCTATCACTCTACGAGATCGGGGAGTGAAGCAACAAATAGGCGCCTTACAGGTAGGCGCCAAAGATCTCATTGCATCTCAAATGAACACTCCCTTATGTGATACTCACCAAAGACCACGCTACGACACGGATAACACTTAATCCTTTGGAATAGGTTAGTATAGCTCTTTGAGTAAGTAACTTTCGTTATTTATTGCTTCAGTTTTCTGAGAGATAGTAAATTAGTAAACACGTAAAACGTTAATGAAATCATTACATTAAAGATTAATACTACGATAAGCCGAACGAAATTCTGAACTTTAATTTAAACGTTTATGGCGTGCTACAAGAAGAAAAACAAAACTCAAACATCGTACAACATTCACCACGCGAGCGAAACATCTGGACAATTCTAATAGCTGTACAGTTCTCCCCAGTTTTAATCCTCTAAAAACAACCGATTTTCCGAATTCAACCCATCCCGAATACACTATCCTTTGGCTTTCTCATTTTTTGCTACCGCATTTCTCGCCCTACCTCTATATTTTCTACCTCTTAAGAATTCCTACTAGTATACCCACTTTTTCACTCTCGCCAATTGCTTTTACCATATCTACAACCATTTTATTACTTATTCAGTAAAATGTCTTTGACAGAGCAGGTGCTACACCATCAACTTAACCTCCTTTGTCCATTTCATCTCAAACATATCGCGTATAGCTTAATTACTCAGATTTACATGAATGTCCTTACCTAAAGCCATCTTACTGTTTTTCAAACCAATTCTTTCCCTCAAAGATATTTCTGAAGTGATTACATACGAATGTGTCCATGAACTTTCCCATCATTAATGTTAAACTAATCGACCTGAAATTTTCAACCCTACTTATCTGACCTCAATGTTTTTAAATATTACTGCGAACACCTCTGAGTTATGTATCGTGTTCCATATTATAGAGCTCTGATTTTTTGTTATTGAACAGAATTCTATCGTTCAAACAAACGCTGCTGACTGATTTTAACCCTATAGATTTACGTTAAACAACGTATTTTGTAAATAACCCAGGAACGGTTCTAAAATTTAGCCAGGAGCCCAACAGCGCAACCACGCCTGCAATCATATCACCTCCCAACAGTCATACTAAGTAAAGACGAACAAGAAGTCACCTGATTCTCCTTGATCACTGTCTAGAATGTTACGAGATCCCCCTCTCTACACAAGAGCCATTACCAATAAAGCATTTTAAATTTATTTATTTTATTGTTGTTATTATTATTATTATATTCGTTCATATCTTAATTTTGTTCTTTAATTCTTAACTGTACGTATACATTAAAAATCGCTATGGGAAGACAAGTGAATTACCTCATAATTTAAAAGCAAAAATATTCCATAATGTCTTACATTCAAATTTCGTTTACCAGTTATTTATGTCTGCGTCAATTATGCTGTACGTCTCGTTAATGTCTCTAAGTTTTAAATGTTCCATTATAATATAACACAGGTATAGAAAAATCCAACAGGATTGCCCTCAAACCAGGCGATGTAAATAGCCATATAGATTTAAAAAAGAACAAGTATAGCATTAACGTATTACTGGAAGTTTTAAAATAAACTAAATAACGAAAAATAAAACTATTTCGATATATCTTAGAGGAAATTGTCAAATAATTAAAAGAAAAGAGATATCTGAAAGTTCTGTAATAATTAGTTCCTGCCTTTGCCGCGAGAGCGAGCTGTAGTTGCTATTGTGGCTGGTTTGCTGCTGTTAACGCACTGCATTTAGTTGATAGCGTTGTTCAGTAAGGCGGAGTGCGACATGCGGACAGCCTGGTGAGTTTTCGCAAGCTGTAGGATGCGACCTTTCAGGAGATTTCGCTTACAAGAATGTATTTCACAAACTGTATGATGGGGACCTTTCAGGAAATTCGCTTACAATAATATTTTTAATATTCAACATTCCTGGCGCAGCCGAAGACTTGCGAAAAGCTGAAACAATCGGACGTTACTTAACGTGTCAGGGTTTAACAGATAATGTATATCCAACCGTTGTGAATGCGTATTTTGATAAGTGATTTAATTTTCTTGTTACTTACGAATGTTATATTGTGATGTTTATCTACTGCCCTTTTTAAAGGTTTAAGTGTGTTTGATTTCGGCGCTTTCCAGTTTCTCTATGGAGTTGCTCTCGGGTCTACTGGAGTCGCGATTTCGT
Source organism: Vandiemenella viatica (assembly GCA_031002005.1). Classification (NCBI taxonomy): domain Eukaryota; kingdom Metazoa; phylum Arthropoda; class Insecta; order Orthoptera; family Morabidae; genus Vandiemenella; species Vandiemenella viatica. Next base: position 76,754,933 of record JARYHS010013630.1, read on the forward strand.
TACAACATTCACTAATGACGTCATAATACTGCTGTTGTAAATCGCAAGAGGTATTAGTTTCAAGCAGTAATTCCGTTGTAATACAGCCTCGACCATTATTTTCAATTAGGTTGTAATACAGCCTGGACCAGCATGACACCGTTAAATGTACTTCGAAAAGAATTTCTAGCGGTGTCTTGCGTTTGATTACTGCAGTATTATGACGCCAATTCCTTGCAGAATCCTGATCTCCAGTAATCTCTTAACTTCTTGAAATTTCGATTATCTGCTTTGATGTCTTCGTTTTGTTATGTTGTCTTCCTCACGTTCCCCAAATATATGAATATCTGGCAGATATCGGGTACAGACAGTGCTGCAAGAGTCAATAGAGATCTGTTGAAATAATTAATTCCTTTGTTATGAGTTCCTGACATTTCTGCTTCTCTACGTTATAAAGGCACACGAAATAGGCGTATGTAAAAGTATTCTTGATCACCCTACAGTATAATCTTTAAGACAGTATTGCTTCTCTTGTACCAGATTGTGTTCTAAACCCAAACTGATCTTCACCCACCTTCTCTTCTACTATCGTTCCTATTCTTCTGTATATTATCCGGATCAGTAATTTTGAAACATATTAAGTTACTTATTACAGAGCAATAATTCTTACATTTGTAGGCTTGCGATTTCGTATGCAGTGTGAAGATAATACTTTTATTAAAGCCAGATGGAATCTCTCCTTCTTCGAAACTATTTGAAATTAGTTTGGATAACGTGGTTGGTTCTAGATCGCGGTAATACTACCCCCACTTCCGCCACTTGGATAACTACGACGTAAACATAAGTTGCTGTTACTTACAACGTCACTGTTTCCAGGAGTGGCCTATTCAATGAGCGGGCAGCAACAAATGTGAATGACTGTACCAGCATGGAAAGCAGTGGTTTTCTCGGGCGGGAACAAATAGAGTGTAATATGCCCATAACTATTTACATTGGTAGGGTTTCAATGTTAGTGTTATCTAGAATATAACCCATCCACTCATTTCTATATGGACATACTCTAATTTGAATGCTTATCTATAAATCACACAAACGGCATTGAATAAACTAAATGCGATATTCCTCTTTGTATTAGTAGTTTCTGTAAACTAATTTTCGAAGTTGCTATTACCGTTATATAGAATTAAACCCATACGCGTATTATTAGATCGCGATACGCGAAATTGTATGTAGTTACAAACGTTAGTCAAGGTATCTGCATAGAAATTTCCGATTCTCTGTGATCTGCAAAACTGGATGCGATATGCTCGCACATCTATTCTGTAAATCCTAGTTTTTAACGTTATCTAGAATTAAGCCCATGATATAATCTAGCTAGCATACTACCTGTATCTCCTGGAGTTTCTCGATGTATATCTTGGTGTGTTCGCCACGATTGGTTTATAATTTTCAAAAAATTCTAAGACTCTACTTCCTCACTCCTTTCTTCTTGGCCGAAAACTTTCTACATTTTTCCCTATTTCTTCTGCCGCATATCAATCGTCCACGGTTATCAGATTTTCCTCCCTCTTTACAAATTGGATTACTTCTTGAATTACATCATTTATTTTCTCTTATTTCTTCTTCCTGTGACATTAGCATATGCACTTGCAGGGTTGGAGCAGACTTAGTTTTGACGCTGATTAAAATTATCCTGTTACTCTATTTATTACAAATCACACACCAGTAACTGCACTGGCAGCTTGGGTGCTAATTTTTTTTTTATTTCTTATACCAGAAATCCTAGGCGGAGAAATAAGATCATAGCTGGAGGCGTATATGTGAATGTGAAAAACAGTAAATGAAGTAATCAACGTGGCTACAAGCATAGCTTGTAGTAAGTTCATTTAAGCTAATTAGTGATTAGCAAATTCTTATTTACCGATTTCCTCCTCCCCCATAGCATGTAACAGGGTATTTATATTTTTTTCGAAAATAGTATTACTGGAGACGGTTGTCTCGCATTTTCACCCCACGAAATGAATAAAGAAGTGATGAAGTTAGCTTGCCACTGTTCAGTGGACCACGAAAAATTCCTGTCTCGGAGATGGTATCTCATTTGTATAGGTACTCCATGACAGTTATTGTACGAAAATGCCGGTTTACATTGTCACTAGCAAACATACACTAATATTATAAACGCTAAGGTAAGAATGTCTCCCTATCTGTTACGTATTCAAGACTAAATAGTTAAACCGATCTTACATTGGACGTGGAAATACTATGTATCATTAGGAAAGAATACTTGTTTTTATAAATTTATGAAGACAGTTTGAAAACTAACATAAAGGTAACATACAGATAGCGTGTGTAAATTTCTAATATGTTAGATCAGTCGCTCAGGCTTTCTCTGTCAGTTTGTGTGTGATATCTTCATAAATTTAATGTACTGACACATACCAGACTAATAATGTCTATGTAAAAGTTACTAAATTCTAAGAATAAAATTTTAAGTTCACTCATACGAAGTCGAGGGTAACAGCAGGTTCAGCTATAAAGAGAAGCATATACCGAAGGGATTATGTCAGTTTCTTGATAAAATATTGTAAACATTTTATTAGTTACATATCTTACATATATGGTATAAACTATGTGTTTTCGCTGCGCAGGAAATTGTGGATGCGACCAGTAAGCAGTTGCTGGGATTGTCCTTTAAGGAGGACGTGCTGTTATGGGCCACGTGGCAATTTTCTGAATCTATGAGCTATTACGTGGCCCTTGAATCGTCACTTGCAGCCAACTGGAGATGATGAAGAGCCGGCTGGACACCGCAGACCGTTGTGCGCTAACTGTCGTGAATAGTGTATGGCGCTGTCATAGTGGCCAGAATAGGCCTCTGACCTGGTCGACGATGCGTTGTCGACACCGCTGCAAGAGACCCGCCTCCTCGCGGATTCTGCTGAACGTGGAGGCAGACCTGGAGGCGGCGGAAAGTGACGGCAGGACGCCGCTACAGCTGGTGGCGGGGGCCGCCCACGGGCCGTCGCGCAGCTACAGTGCTCTGCGGGGGCGGACATCACAGCGGAGGAATAGGAGTGTTCGAGGTCGCTGCTGCTGGTGGTGGACACTGGCAGCATCAACACCGTCGGAGTGCTGCTGGGGGCGGCACCGGTCACCAGCAGCACTCGCCGTCTCCACGCTGTCTGTAGGGTAAGTCGCGTGATGGAGAGGAGTTCAACCTTCCTGGTCCTTCACGTTGATGACTGCGTCGCGCCGTCCAGCAAGTCTCATCTCACTGGCGTTGACTTTCCACGTTGCAAAATGTAATATGCATCTTCTCGCAGTCCGCAGTATTCCTGCCTGCACTGGTCTCCAGAATAGCTGTTTCCACGTCAGAGTGCTGTGCGATGTCACTAGCGCTCTCGTTGTTGTCCGCCTCCGCCGCCACCAGCGTGGTGACGGCTCTACAGTGCTGCTGCCGCCGCCGCTGCTGCCAGGCCTTCTATCAGTATCACCGCCTCTAGTTCCGTCCCCGCGTTCAGCAGCATCCGCATGGCGGCGGGTTGGCCGTGCCTTGAGGCGACTTGCAGAGGCGTCTATAACGCATCGTCGACGAGCTCCGTGGTGTGCCGCGGCCACTGTTGGAACGCCACACCAAATAGCTCCATGCGACCTTCCTGACAAAGTGAACGCATTCTCCAGTGTCCGGCACCAGTTGGCTGCAGGTGACAGATTCCAGCCTCCACGAGTTTATCCAGGGACAACGTAATCAGTATCCGTATACTGCCAGATCTCCTCATTAGTGGACAATTTTCAATGATTGCTTAATAGAACAGCCATGATCAGGGCAGAGAAAGCGCATCGCTTTTTACACCCCTTTTGTAAGATTTGTATCTGATAAAACGTTTACAGTATTTCATAAAGAAACCAACACTGCCTGAGACGAAGACGGGAGAATTCTACTGCATCCCGCGACAGAGGAAGGCCATGTAGCCATGTCGCGACTGTTCTCTCTCTGTGTCTAACACATTTCTTGTAAAATAGGGAATACCACTTTTTTTAAAGAAGAATATTCCATATTCTTGTGCAAAAATACTAAAATTTTGTAATGTATGATCCGAAATGAAATTCTTTTACTACCTAGTTTTCTAAAGTTGTATATCAATTTAAACCCAAACTACTTTACTAATTTATGCTGTCTCTCAAATTAGTTATGATTACTTTTAATCCGCCTCTTATAAACTTGAATGATTTTTTAAATACAATATTTTATATTCTGTAAAAAATTTTGTGAAATTATTTTAAAAACATAAATAGCTACTACCCAATTTTCTGGAGTTGTTTTAATTTGAACTCTTTGTACCCCATATTAGTTTCTGTGAAAAGCCTGTACAGCAAACATCGCACTATGTAACATTTTGCTTGATTCAGCCAGAAACGTTTATCAAGATAATATTTCTGGTACTGTTGTTTAATATCTGCCCAATTGTAATAACGAGCAATTATTTTTCTACTTAAGGAAAAATATTATGTTTACAATATACTTAATACGAATCCTATCGGCAAAAACGTATGGTACAGAAATAATACATTGGCCGGATGTTGGCGACTTGGAAACTAAGCGTCCGCATTGTCTAGTCTTTTTCCTCCGCAGACGGTTTGCCAAAAACATTTGTCTGCTGTTGTTGATCTCATGTTTACCAGCCATCCATCTACAGAATGATTTTTTAACTCAGAAAAATTATTTACTGTTTATTATTCACTATTTTTTTGCCAAATTTAAAATATTCGATTTGTTGAGCAGTAAAAATGCAGTTTTCGGTATCAACTTCCTGTAAGAAGTTCTGAACTGTGTTTTCAATTTTTCGCTCACGTTAACCTGGTACGTACTCAAAATATTTTTTTAATGAATAACCCTTTGCTAAATATTAAGGGGGCCTTTGGCTAAAATATGAATTTTTTCGTCTTGTCAATTGTTAACAAGGGGAAACTATGGCTGTAAGAGATGCTTGCTTCAAATAGCTATTTGATGTGTAGCAGTAAATATTTCAGTTGGTTCACACGTAGAGTTAGACTGATGTTCATGCGAAAGAAGCAGATGAGCCGGGTCTCATTAAAACTTCGCCAGAGGACAGAAATTTAGAAGCTCCACCTTCAAAGAGTCTCGTTGACGCGAGAGCTGAGGCAGATAAGCGAGCCCTTGTTAATGAGAGTTTTTAATCACAGTTGAGAGATCTTCCCCCAGAGACATTTGTACCAACAATTAAAGCGAACGTTGATTTTTGCTGATCACTGTTTATATTTATTTTTCTGTAGATATCGATATCGGACTTAAAAGTTGTAATACTATGATGAAAGACTGTTATGTTCCTATTTTAGAAATATTCTCTGCGTAGTTGTGTTTTCTAGGGTTTAGGGACTTTCAAAATGCAGCAAAGTCAGCATTAAGTGTTCATGATTCATTTAGGAAACCATATTTTTTCCAGCGTCTGGTTTTCACAAGAACGATTAAAGTAATGGATCGTCCACAAACTACGTGGATGCTTCTAGGGGGGAGGGGGAGGGGTTGGCTGGAAACCTACGCTGAGCTACGTGGAAAAAAGGGGGGGCAGGTTTCCAAGCCACGTAGCTTTTCATTCATATTTGTCGCAACCAAATTAAGGTACAGAACACACAATAGCATGTGAATATTTATTTCAGTCATTTATCTCTCTCTCTCTCTCTCTCTCTCTGTGTGTGTGTGTGTGTGTGTGTGTGTGTGTGTGTGTGTGTGGAAGATTTTTATCTATCGTTTCCATATCAAGTGATCTAATTATAAAACAAATATATAACTAGATTATCTATAACCGAACTGCAGTGTGGTAATAAATGCAATTTCACAACCGCACTACCTAGAAGTTAAGTAGCGTGTGCAGCGAAATTTGTATAAACTGCCAAATAATTTTTAAGTATTGCAGTGTCAACTTTCAGTCGAAAAGGACACCTGTGACCTGATTCCCACTTCATCCAGGCTGCATTGATTCTGTTTCAAACGTCTGGGGGGGGGGGGGGGATGTTCCCAGGTATTTGAACTCTGACAACTTAACAAACCTATCTCTTTGACTTCCACATTCCATGTACTCTGTCTTCCATACACTAAGTCACATGCCGTGTTTGTTGAAGGACGTTTTCCACCGATGGATTTTTTGTTCCAGTTCTTGACGAGACTCTCGGGCGACCTTGATATCATCAGCATAGAGCAATATCCATAGTTGTGGAGTGAGTAGTTCTGTAGCAATGGTGTCAAGATAGAGGATAAAAGGAAGTTGGGGGCAAACCAAGTGCAAATATTTAAGTTTTTCATAAGTTCTGGAAGTGGAGCGATAGGCTAGGTTACTCACAAGCCCCCAAACACCTTGTGGAAGATGAACAACGATGTTTATTGATTAATCCAAACATCAGGATACTTTACAATAACAGCCAACAGCGATTATCATTTTAACCATCCAACAATGTCGAGGTGCGATCAAAGAGAATACAATGTTTGGTTCATTCTATGACAATACGTAATGATTGTTTGCAGTAAGTGCTGTCATTTGATGTATCAGCACGCAGTCATTCTGTTGTTGAAGTAGAGAGGAGTTAGTTCTTCGTAACTGGAAAGCAATACAAGCCCTGAGATGAGACACGTGTTTGACTGCAGCTGCTGCTGACACCAGCAGTCAGGCCGCCTGTAACATGTTCTGACGCCGCTCTGACATGCAAATAGTGAGGCGGTGGGCGGCAGAGTCGCAGGTGTTGATGTCTGTCTGACGGACAGCCCTCATGCATCTCATTTGGGTCGCAAGCACTGTGCGCGGCTTACCACGGTCACAGCTAACATAGTTTAGACTGGTAAGTAAAGGAAGGCACAAAGCCTCTCCAACATACTGCAGAATAGACACCGTGTAACCTTTTTTAATCAGTTTCTTATTGTCCGTAACGATAAAACTCTGAAATCAGGAGAGCAACCAGTGAATAAAATTAGATGCTATAGCTAGATTTCCCAGCCGCTTTTTTGGCATGGATCTTGGTATTTATAGTAATGCGTTCGTTGCCTTTCAGTTTTCTTCTGCTGGTAAAGTATGAATGATTGTAACGTACTATCTTTATAATTGTTACTTTAAATTAAATTCAACATTTTCTTTGCTTTTATTGGAGTTTCAATCTTTCAAGAAGTGATTTGTTTAACGTTTCCTATGCGTTTTAAGTTTCTATATTTAGAAAAACTGAATAAATAAATAACCAGAGTTATATTTTAGTCAAATAGAAGTAGTATTAGGAGCAGCTTATCTGCGTCGCAACGTGTTCTTTAGTGTTTATCTCGTAAGGTGTACACCTGAAATGAAGTGTAATGTGTAGGAGCTATTCTTCTTCGTGAACCATTTATTATTCCTTGCTCCTTTCCCCAATCACATAGAGTTATTATATACACCGCAGATTTCAAACTGCAAAAACCCAATCCATAGTCGCAATTTTTGCGTGATGCCTGGACAAACGGACAGACATACACAACCAGCTTAAATATGTATAAATTTGCGCATGGAGCAGTTTTCACAATGTTTCTGTCAATTCTGCGACTTTATCTCTATTTTGGAAGGTTGAATTTATTCACCAGGGTACGAACGATACAGTACGGATACAACACTTAATTAAAAACTCCTATGTCCAGGAGCGAGCTCGAACCAATGACACCTGTAATTTGAAGTCAACACACTAGCCACTACACTTCCGGGCCCAGCAACAGATCGAATTCGTATGGAGTACTATCACTTACTTCAGATTTTAAGTTTCCTCAGATTTTTTGAGATGCGGTGAGATAGATATTGAATTTTTCTATTGCAACATTTCTGCTGCTCTATGTGATTATTTGTTTTATCCTAGCTTGATGGAGAGAAAATGGCTTTGTGGGTTGTTTTTATTATTTTTGAACGGTATTCCCATCGGTATCTGGCTACTAGGTGATAGTTCTATTACAAACAAAAGAAAGTACCTTCTTCGTTACTATTGGTACGTTGAGTTACTGCACAGCGCGTATTGTTTTCTTAATCGTGGAAGAACCAAAAAAAAAAAAAAACCATCCTCATGGTCTGTACGTCTGAAGTAAGATGTTTATTTTTTTTACTGAGAGAGATTTTCCTCACTACAATGGTTTTATTCCAATATAACAATGAAAACTTGGAACACATAACTTGACTTTATCTTCTAAAAATATATCTCCAGATACTTGGGTCTTGTGTATCTTCTTCTTCTGCACCAAACCTTCTTATTACTGTGTATACACTTTGGAGATAGGTAAACGTGGCCCGTCCTCTTTTCCTCCTTCTTTCAGCTTCCCATTCCTTTACAACTTTTGGTATCTAGTATCTTCCATGGCCATGACATTCCAATCTTTTTCGTTTTATAACTTCATACATCTTCTTTCACTTTCATTAGCCTTATAATTTCAATGTTCCTTACATTTTCTTTCCTTGAAATTCTTGTTGATCTTCTCCAGAAATCCAAATCTAACGCTTTCACTTTCTTTATGTGTTTTTGGTTGATTGTCCGGGTTTCTGATCCATTTAAGACTGTACTTTCCAATAATGACTTAAATATAATTCATTTTGTTGCATTCATAACAGTCTTTCCTTTACCGAGCGTGGTGGTGTAACGGTTAGCGTTCTGGCCTCGCATTCGGGAGGACGGCGGTTCGAATCCCCGTCCGGGCATCCAGATTTGGGTTTTCCATGGTTTCCCAAACCACTCCAGGCAAAAGCCGGGATGCTTTCTTCAAAAGGCCATGGCCGAATTTCTTCCCATTCCTTGCCCCCCATCCTTTCCCGTCTCTAAAGACCTCGCTGTTAGAGAAACGTTAAGCAGATAAAAAGAAACCACGTCTTTCTTCTTAGAATTGAATTGAACATCCAGATTATTTTGCGGCCATTAGTAATTCTTTTAACAGTTTCCATGTTTGATTTTCTCTTTCTTTCTAATTGAACCAAAATATATATATATAAACAATTATCTTTTTAATTGGTATTCCATCAATGTACAATAGGGTGTCCCTTATAATACCAAAATATTTTTTTCGAATATTCAAACGCATACCATCTATTTTTTTTAAATCACTGTAGCTTACTAACAAAAGAAATTTTATCCTGCTACGACGATGTTAAACCGTGCCGATTAGACCCGAAAGATTACGAAAAATGTTTATTTTGATTATCTCCTGATACGTGACAAAATCATTAAAATTTTCTCGTGTAATTCTGGGATAATAATAAAATCAAGACCACAAGAAATAATATTTAATTTTTTAGTTAGACAGGAGTATTAAATTTATGAGGAGTGTTTAATTTTTAGAATCTCTTTTTTACAGTACGGGTACAATTTTCGGTGTTTTGCGTGAAAATTGTTTCTGTTCTTCATCGCCTGTAACTAATTAAACCATGAAACTCCTGAATTAATTTTACAGCTCTTTCAGCTGTGTCATTCAGATAATATACCATTATTTTAGCTTGTATATAACCCGCAGTTTCTTCCAATGAAGAAACCCTTTTCTGAAGAATACTGCTTTAAATTTCAACCGAGAAAAAAAAATTTACTCTTTACAGATACAAATTCATCATGGTTTTTCTTAAAAAAAAAAATAGGTAAGCAATAAACAAGTTGCAAAAGATACAAACTAATGTACTATGTCCATACATACAAAACATCTGATTTTACGTACCATACAAAATGGAGCTGGATATTTCTAACATCAAAGAAGTGTACCTTTCTGCGAAGTCAAATGTACTCTCGCTGTCTAAATTACTATCATTTTGTGTTTCTTGTTCAATTTAAGTTGAAAACTTGAGTGAATAAATAGCTCTTACCGTACATAACGCTCGATACACTGCAAGAGGAGGCCTTGTTTTCAGTTCTTTGTCACTATCTCTATCCACAAATATACTCAATTAGTTCTCTGTTGTCGTTGCTCAAGAAGGATTTTTAATTCAGCCAAACAAAAATATGAAAACTACTCAATTTCAACTTTCTTTCTAACATTTACTCTAGAATTGCCCAGGCAGCATTGAGATGACCTATGTTAGATGCAACTCTGTTGCAGCTCCTTACCTGCACTTTCTCACTTATTCAGAGCATTCAGAACAATTTCACCTTGGTGTATATCACAAGAAGTTGTTCCCTATAATGAAATGTAATTATGAGATAGATTGGCAGTCGTACTTCTTTGGAACTTCTTACGCCCAGACGAGGCAACAACTTGCCATCTCCTGAATGGTCACTACTTTGGACACGTCATTTTAAAATCAGTTATTATAGCTTCTCCTCCCCCCTTCCTCTTTCGTGTCCTCATTCGTTGAATGGAAGACTTGTTTTGTTTATAAAAAATGTCGATTCTAAGTGCCTCCAGGATAACTTGAAGAACGTAAACTGAACCTGTTACACTTAACTGGTATCTATCCAAGGCAGCTATTAATTTAGGAGTAATGATATCTTTTCTTCTGCGCTTTGCAGCAGTTCGTGATTGTATTATTTCGTGAGAGTTTGTTAAATTCTCTTCCTGATGTTATTCGGAACTAAAAAATGTATCGTTCAGTTCTTCAGATAGCATCAACAAATCATAGGAGTCTACTCGCTGGACAACATACATGTAAGTATTTTTCTGTTTATTTATTTTCATTTGTTTCACTCTTTCTTCTTTTTCAGCTAGTTTTCCTCACATACCTAGCAACTTGGTCTCTGTGACTCTGTCACTGCAAGAAGATTTTCTCCTCCTTAGTTTATGTCCTTTCGAGGGCGTATGCGTGTGCAATATCATAAACATCATCAATTTACCGTTTGAAATCCTCTTCCCTTCGTTTATAAACATCCAGAGATTTGCTTGCATTCTTTTTGAACTGTCTCCATAATATTTCCCAGAATTTATAATGCACTCCTGTACAGCGGCATTACGGCTGTCACTTATACCATCAATTTGCCTTCGCGGATATTAAAAATGAAACTGATAGCACTCCTGCAGATTGGTTGTTTGGCTCTACAAATAAAAATATGCTGTTTCTATCACTTCGTAATCCTAAAACCATCTATTAGAACATTATGTAATACCTATTCAAGAATATTCAAGAACTGAGATTACAGTAACAATTAACGTGGGCCCGCACCCCCTATTCTTGCGTAACTTATATAAAGATGAATTGGAGCATGTCGGTGCGGGTGACAGCTCTCAGAATGGCATAAAAATTTATTTGTGAATGTTTTAGGGTGAAATGAAAAAAATTAGGACCTATGCATTACAAAATTTTGAAAATAAGAGACACCCTACTGTACAAATTCGTCCACATTATTAGTAAGATATTCTGTTTTTGACAGTTAATTTTCAAGCCGCATTTTTTATATTCCATTGATAACTGAATACACGTGTAATATGCATCCTCTACATCTTCTGCTACAATGACTTGATCGTCGATGTTTTTTCTTCTGTTATTTTATAATCCATTCTATAACACCTTCGAGACCATGTTCTCAAACTAACATGTATATAAATTTTAAATAGGGTTGGTAATATAGGGCACACTTGTAGAAGATCTGTATTAAACCACTGTAATTTAATTTAATGATACGTCACTGAAAAATTTACAAGTAATTCGTTTTATTAGTTTCAGACACAGATATGAAAGGGAACATATAAAATAAATATCTTCTGTGAATTCAGACATTTCTTGCATTCTAGACTTTCTGACACCTAAGACAAATGGAAAAGTATTTTGGCATTTTTATGTATCCACATGTGAATTGGTTTTATTATTTATCATTTTTATTTTTAATTCTTTACAAATTTGCACTACCATGTAAATATTCTGAAATAGCCTGGTAGATTAGAGGTAACGTTCTCGTATGGCAAGAACGGAGGCGTTACTAGGAGTGATTTCGGGAAATGACATAAAACAAAATTCTGGACAACCGAATCCCAAATCCGACCCGATCCGTACCGTTCCAACTGCAAGGTCCCGACTTGACCGCTTATCCTGCGGACTACTAGTATTTCCAGTATTTTATGAATTTATTAGTTGTAAGATATTTAATTATGTGGATGAGAATTTTGTTTTTACTAGCATTTAGATTAATCGAGAACATGTTAGAGCAAAACAGTAGTCGTGAAATTTAGCAGAGAAGAGCTGGAACCAGCTACGAGTGTTAAGCCCACAGAAGGGCTCGACTTCGCTCCGGAACCCACCAAGCTGCTGACCTTGGACATCGTCGCAGGTTTATAGAGTGCCTTCAAGAGTTTAAACACGTAACATTCTGACCAAACCCGTCGCGAAACGGCTCGAATCGTCAGCCAAGCAGAATTTACACGCAGCAACCTACCACGAGAAGAAACAGTAGCGCTGAGAAGATTACACCTGCTCGACGGCGTTGTGGTACTGCCAGGAGACCATTGAAACGCTACTGAATTGATTAAATGGCATAGCAAATTTTATAAGAGAGTAAACTTGACTGTCCGAAATGAAATGATCGGAATGAGCCAATCAGAAATTTCGTTAGGTACGTCAAATCAGTAGACGGAAAGGAGTGGGTAACTTCATCTCTGGCTAATAGTTAAGCTGATGAGTGATCTTATTATTTAAAATGTAGGGAAATCCAACAGGAGACATATAAAGGTGTTCTTCCATCTTTCATTTCGATTCAAATACAAGAAAGAAGATAGGAAACATTTAAATTGAAACAATATCGATATGTGCACTTACCATCGTGGCTGGATTATATGCTTAGCTTTCAGGAACTATTTCTGTCTATTTTGTACGATGATGTCGACATTATGCAGTATAAAGATACAAATTTCCGATTAACACGTGACTAGTAGTGTATTTGGTGGTTTTGTGATAAACATTCTCTAAGTTAAACCGAAAATTTATTCCCGAAAAATTACTAAAATTTCCCCAAGATTTTTTCAGGAAAATTCTACGTAAGATGGAGGCAGCAACCACTTATGGAGGGCTTGTAACCTTAAAAATAGCCATTGTCATGATGGTTAATATTTGTACTAATTAGTCATTTATTTATTTAACCACGATTAAAAAGCAAAGCCGTTTAAATCTATTTTTTTTATGCCTTTACGCCTCGTCGACGGCGAGGTCATTAGATGATGGGCAAGGAACGGGAAGCAATTCGGCTTTTGCCTTTTTAGGGCAGCACCACGTCATCCATCTGGAGTGATTTGGGGAAACCATGGAAAACCAAATCTTGGTACCCGAACTGGGATTCGAAACCGCGCACTCCAGAATGAGAGCATAATTTTACCGGTCATCCACCACCCTCGGTCAAAGTCGTTTTATTCCTTACCAAGCCTGTTGGTAATATATATATATAATAACAATGAGCAGGAAAAAGCTTTAAGGCAATAAAACTAAGGAAGGATACATCCCTATCATTGGTCATGCTACTTGCATAACAACACACCTCATATACCAACTGACATGCCTCCGTTGCTCCAGTTCATATATAGGCCTCACAACCAATTCCCTAGCTATCAGAATGAATGGCCACAGGCAGACAGTTTATACTAACAATGAGGCCCATCCAGTTGCAAAACATGCCAGTTCCCACAAAATCAATAATATGAACATCTGTTTTTCAGTTAGGGCAATCAGAGTTTTCCCTAACAACACGACCCCCTCTGAACTTCGTAGATAGGAACTAGCCTACCAGAATATGCTTGACATCCTCCTGGCCTCAATCTCCAATAAACTCTACCCACCAGACCCAGCACTTATTATCTATACCATTTACATTTTTTGTATTTCTGTATTTACTATTACCCATGCTATTTACATTTATTTTACTTTTCACTTATAATTATATATATATCCCCACCCAGTTATTATTCACCTCTTTCAATAATAACATATCGTCATCAGTATCGATTATCGATCCAATATTTGTGCTTACTCTCCCCCCCCCCCTTCCACCTAAACCATCATCCACGCCTGAGACGCCATTCACTAGTCGGCCGTCTATGTGTACACATGTGACGCCGCCTTCACCTTCTGCACGTTTAAGGCTGCTGTAGGTCGAAATATTACGCTTCTCTTGTGTTTGTTTTTTGTTCGTCGTCCCAGCCGCCTTCATCTGTGGTAAGTGTTGGGTCATATTTCCCTATCCTTCCTTAGTTATATATATATATTTACAAATTTCATTCCTCCCAGGTAGAGCCTGGAGGATCTCAAGGATCCTTTTCAGCCTACTAACCTGAAGGAAGGAAGGGAGGGGGGATGGAAGTCGGCAGTGGCATTGTAGGAAACCATCCCAGCATTCGTCTAAATTGACTGAGGAAAACCATGGACAACCTCAGTCAGGATGGCCGAACCGGGTTTAACCCCGGTCCTCCCGAATGATAGGTAAAACGGAGAATTCGCCGTCTTCCTATATTGGGCGTAGTGTTGATAGACAAACAGCTCGCTTTTATGTCCGTGCCTCTTAATATCTGACTATAACTTCAAATAGTTTCAATTCCTGTGCGGGTTTATTATTTGGTATTATAAACTGTGACGCTGGTTTACCGCAGTAGCTCATTCCACCGTGAGTGCCGTCTGGAGTGAGCGCCCGACGCTCTTCACTGGCACCTGGTGGGCGTACCACTGCCACACCTCGTCTGTCGAAGGCTGCAGCTCATATCGCAGGACGGGATCGTACCTCCCGGCAAACGACAGCGCAGCTTATGAGAAAAGAGATTTAGACGCTCACCCGAGCGGCCTCTCGAAAACTTCTGCGTCTGATGATCTCTCTATACTGGTGCGATCGTAAACTAGCTTTATGAGATAGCGGTGGCATCTTACCCCTTTTTCTCTTTCATAGTAAGTACGCGTCTGCTAGAATGAATATGTAAAGATCCCGTAACATGTTTTTCGTTAAGTTCGATAACGTATATTGTGTACAGTATATCGGACTGTCTGGAGCACGCGATCAAAGAAGTTGTTAGCAAGATGGCAAGAGAGGGGGTGACCGAGAGAGAACAAGGGCGGACGTGTTGTGTAAGGTATGGAGCGGGGCAGAACTGTGACCAATGTGATTGAACAGATCTCTAAACAAGTTTATGTGGAGATTTATTATGTTGTGATATAAATGGAAAGTCGATAAGCATCAAGTAAAGAAATGTTTTTAAAATTCAATTGACTCCGAGTGGTTATTGGTAGTTCGATAACTGAATGTAACAATAAATCTATTAAAATCTGCTATTGAGCATTATTCAGGTAACGACCTCTCCAAACGGAGTTACGCTCACAGGTTGCATCATGACAATGCCATCAGCAATAATTCATGCAGATGATGCGACTTGGATCGCATCAGGCAGCACGTTCTAGCGGAGTTTGAAAGCAAAGTGAGTGGCAAGCTCGTATATGGTTTCGGTGTGATTTTCACATTTAACAAAACCAAAATCAAATTACGCCACAGACTGATAGAGCTAGTATTAGGTATGCTGCTGTGATCAGACCGAACATCAGTCAATTATTTGCATTATATGTCTCTTGTAAATTATAACGCACTGACAGAACATTATAAAAGAAGAGAAAATACTTGGACACTGAGTATTCTCGAAATCCTCAGAACAAAAACACCGTAAATCGCAATCATCGTTCTACAGGGAGGCATTCTGAGAGGATTTATTTCTTCCTGCTAATCTCCAAAAACTTATATTTTCAGGTTTATCATTCCCTTTGCCCTGGCTACGTGAAAGTTTATGGGAATAATGGCTAATCCAAACACATTTATATCGCAATTGCATGGTCTATTATCTTTAAAACTCTTTTGACGCCTTTCCAGGCATGTCTACTTCTGTCCCTTGCTATTTTAAGACGGCATTCAGGTTACTCAGGTCTTCCATATACCGAGCATGGTTGGCGAGCGATAACGCTCTAGCTTCGCATCTGGACCCGGATTCAAATCTGCTTCCAGTCATCCAGATTTGGGTTTTCCACGTTTCCCCAAACCATTCCAGGAGAATGCCGGGACGCTTCCTTCAAAAGGCCATGGTCTCGTTCCTGGTCTTCTCCATCATTTCCCGGATCAAAAAAAAAAAAAACCCAAATGCTTCACACTAATCTATTGTTTTAAACCATCTGTCTGGTGATATCTGCACCACAGATATGCTACGCGGTACACTGATCCATCAAATCACTAAGCATGATGAGTGAGCGGTAAAGCTCGGGTCTGACATTCATGAGGACCCGGGTTCAAATCGCTTTCTGGACATCCAAATTCCGGTTTTCCACCGTTTCCCGAAATCACTCCATGTGAATGATGGCCAAATTCATTCCCGTTCCTTGCACCCCTCACCCGAAATTATCTCCCACCTTCAACGACGTAGAAATCACTGAGTCGGAAAGACCTAAGGAAAAAAAAAAAAAAAAAAAAAAAAAAAAAAAAAACTCATGATGCGGAAGCTTTTCATCCGATCGAGCTACTAGTGCTATTCCGAATTTTTTTGAGGTGAACACGACTTCCAAGTTCAGTATTAATTGGCATCGTGGAATTACTAGGGACATGAAATATATCGATCTTGAAAAGCTTAGAGCTAAATGACTACTTAACGAAGAAAAACGGGATGGAAAGCGTTTGATAAAGAGAGCTTTAAAGGGTTCAGTATATTATTCGGTATCTCCCTCCCCTCCGCACTGTGTGTGAAAGGGACACGATTGCCCGGGTAACGAAATGGCGATTTATTGCACACCGTGTAGTCTTATAGATCTTATCCCGTCGGTTTTTTGCGTGAACGGAAGAAAAATATTATTGCATATGAAATGCAATAGGGCTAAAACTTTAAGGCAAATTCAATATTGACACAAATAAATTTAAAAAAATTGATACTGAAAGTACATGGTATGAAAGTGTAAGGAGAACCAGCGGAAGTAGAATTGAATGAAACCTCCTTGGAAATACGGAGAGGTGCCAGCTCTACTGATTGAGAAAGAAAGTCATGGGCGACCAGGACCTAGGCGAGAGAGAAAGTTAGGTTAGCAAAACTACCTCCGGTGGACCTGGGAATGCCCAGAGAAGTAAATGTAATAAAACCACAGTCAATCAAGCTTGGATTTTTTTATTTCAGTAAATCTCATCTGAAACACCTGTTGTAGCAGTTTGACATTGAGTACAAGTTTCTCTTGAGTATCTAATTGCTGTTGTTCTGGCTATTTGGCTAAAGGAAGACTTGCTCACGTTAACGCCTGTGGTAATAGGTCTGACTACTACCTACCACAAAATCTTTCAATGAGGAGTGCCACACTTCTCAACATGTTGTCACAGCCTGTTCACGAGATACGTTCGATGGTAATGAACACTCCTCGGTAGGTCGGTCCTAACACAGCTATCGTTAACCACATAAGGATGCCTGGGGCGCCTAACTATGCGATTCTGGACTGAAGACTTGCTACTTACTACTGTGCAGAACTTATCTTGTAACCTCCATACAATTAAAATTTATCCAATCGAAGACGAGCAAACTCCACTAATTAACTTGCTCGTAACTCTGCAGGTCTAATGACGACGTGGCCCTAAATATGTCATCTTTTGACCCAAGTAAACAGAGTAAATATTATAATATTCAATTGTCATAAAATAGCTCAATCAACGGGTCGCTAATCCTACAGAAAATTACAAAGCGCAGTTGTTAGCATATACTGTTAACTGTTTTGATAATCAAACCAAAGCTCACCTACACTCGATAAAACAAAACACAATTACAATATATCACTTTTCGAATAATAATACATTAATATACAACTACCACGTCATTTGCAGTCCGAAACCGACAGCGCTTTCTAGCAAAAAAAAAAAAAATCTTTCCCCCCCCTCTCTTCTTTCTCTCTCTCTCTCTCTCTCTCTCTTTCTGTCTCTCTCTCTCTGTCCGCTACACCAGACCAAAGATTTCTATCTTATCTTTTAAAAGATGTACTTACTCTACCAACTGACAATGTTTTTAGTAATCTGTGGATTTCTCGAGCTTGGTAATTACATTATATACATTATTACAATCAATATTTACATCATAATTAACTGCACTCAACTAAATAATTACAAATTAATTAACTTCGTAATTGGGGTGGTAGCATATATTACAATCTGGAAGTGTGAATCAATTCCTTGTGACAACACATGTTTTTATTTATTGTTGTTCCTTAAATGATTGTTTTTGTTTTAAAATATTTGACTGGCAATTTGTTAGACTTTTTCTAAAATCTGGAACCGTTCTACTTCATAGCGTTTGAAATTTTCTTATTCCTTCTATTATTTGTGCAGACAAGGCCGGTAATAGGGAAAATAACTGCACTTCCTCTTCCATTTCGTTTCTACACTTCATTCTTTACGCCTCTTACTGGATGGAATTTCGCCACCAGCAGAACGACTTTGACTGCCAGTCTTGCGACAAAAAACCTTGTTTTGCAGCTGCATTTGCGCCGTATCTCCCCTGCTACGGCGGCGGGATGAAATTTTCCATTAACTCGGGCGCTGTCTCGCGCCGTACTCTTGCGGCGCTAATGGAAGCCCCCGGGCGCATCACGCTGCCCGAAGATCATTTCTGCTCGACAACGTGCTCGTCGCTTCTCTCTGTAGCCGTATCTGCTTCAGTACAACGAAGCGTCCGTGAATACTAAACACGAAAATCATTTCAGAGAGTGCTCTTCACCAAGACTAATTGACAGAATACTTTAAAAATTTACAGTACTTCATGAAATGGATGGGAACTAACTGAAAATGTACTGACTGTATTTAAACATCAGACGCGTTCATGCAATAAGACTTTCTTCTTACCGAGTGTAGAGGGTGAGTGGTTAACGCTGTGGCATCGCATTCGGGAGGACGCCGCGCCGGTTCGAATCCCCGTCCGGGCATCCAGAATCGGGTTTTCCGTGGTTTCCCCGAATCATTCCAGGTGAATGCCGGGATGCTTCATTCAAAAGGCCCTTGCATAATTCCTTCCCGTTCCTTGTCCCCAGTCCCATCCCACCTCTAATGACCTCGACGTCGACGAGGCGTAAAGCAATGTTTATATTCGCGGGTGGCCCTTTTTTATTACGATATGTATACGTAACCACCTAAGCGAATAAGAAACGGTTCGAACAAAACTACACAGTTTACAACCAGAATAATTAAAACACAGGGTGACATAACTTCCCTGATTCACACACGTTCCTTCGCTTGGCTTAGATCGTTTTCGCAGTAATCTGCTTTCTTTACGAAGTCGTTGGTATCACAATGAAAAATTTACATAACGTGATTGAAGACTGAAGTCACATTTAATTTCAATGTGTTGGACAGCACAATTTGTCTGTACCAGTTCTTTGCCTCTCAACATGTGTTCACAGACTACTTTAAAACGCCTACATTAACTTCAGTGTAGTCAAGTGTGTGTTTTAAGGGACGCATCCGCCGGGAATATCTCGAGTATTCGTCATTAATCATTATACCTCCTACGCGGGGAAGAAATATGACACAAACGACATCACTCCATATTGAAAATACCAATACATTCTTCAAATGGCAACTCGGGGAGTAGTCGAGGAAAAACAGGAACAATCAAAAATTACGCTTAACTAAACGGATTCATTTTTTTTTTAGATTAAACATTATTATTGTAATATTTTTATATCTACCTAGAACAATTTTTTCTGCAATTATTTAGAGAGCATCATGTTAACTGCAACAAACTGTATACAGATGATAACGTAAAAGTTAATGTCATATTCGTATAAACATCATTATTTATTTATATTTAATAGTTGTCAAAAGACATATATTTTCAAGACATTACTACATCTGGTATATGTAAATTAAGTGTCATAAAAAGTGTCCCGTGGAATGCATTGACGTTTCTTCAGTCGTTTGTAATGAGATGGTTAATGTACAGTCCTGTGAGTCAAGGAGCATTTCTTTTACAGGGTATTGCCTTTCTGTGACTAAATTAGGCGACGAAATGAAAAAATATCAACATCAGAGAAGTAATTTCAAACAAACAGCGCCATTAAATAAAAAATGGTATTGAGCGTCAGTTTGCAACAAACGTTCCATGTCGTTCTATTCAATGGTGTCGGGTAACGGCATTAAGCAATAAATGTAAGAGAAACTCACTTTGATTGTGTATCCACTAAACTAGCTGACCTTCTGCTTCATTATGAAATTATGGTGCTATTGTGCTGAGTAATGTAGTTGAAAATTAGTAAATACTGCAGGATGGTATGGTCAAAGTGCCTGTTGCAAATAGTGGTGAATTTTTTTCCTATCGGCTGACAAATCTATTTTTAGGAACTTTTTCACTGGAAACATCTCAGATTATGTAATTTGACAAGCTACCTTTAGTGAGTAGTGCGTTAAAATAGACCCAAACGAAATACAAATCTATATAGATGCTGTAGCCAGATTCTACTCAAAAGTTAATTAGTAAGTAGTTTATTTTAAAACTCCAGTTCATTTTAATCAGTATGTTTAGTTTCTTTCTGAATTAAGGTAATATACTTCCTTAAATATTCCCATCTGAAGATGATTTTAGTTTCTCTAAGCAAATAAAATAACAAACAGACAGATATGTCAGAAAACAGAGAGCATATTCAATAACTCGTAAAATTTTGTAATCAAATTATTACGAATTTTTCAGAATAAAATTTCTTAGTAATGATGGCTTATTCCACTGTACTGCGAACATTTGGATTATCGCATTTTTATTTTTATTTTACAGCAGGCAAGTTTCGTTTATGAGTTTGTCCTCTTCTATTCAGCCAGAAAAATATTAATAGAAAAGTTAAATAGATATTTCATCGGCTGGGTCTTCATTTTATCTGTACCACAAACTTTTTAGTTTTAAACTTATTGATTACTTTCTTCAACTTCGCCTCTGATACAACACTACCGCTGTCATTTATTTCCGGTTCTTTTTCTTATTTCGTTGCCCACTGTAAATAATTCACTTCTGAGAGTGTCGTGTCTTTTATATAATGTATATTTCAATACAATTTTCTTCACACATGGATCTTTATTAGGTACTTGAAGTTTCAACACCACTTTTTTCAGTGTTTAGAAAATTTTGATTCTTACACCGATTCAGATGCTTCATTCCGTTAACAGTCACTGTATTATGTATTACTATTAGATGTTTAATACCATTGTATATTACTCGCATTTGCCGGATTAGAAACATTCGCTTTTAAAACTAAAGTTTCAATTATTTTCACAGTATGCTTTTTCAGTGGGAAGTATCATTTTATTCTCAGATTTTAGTTTAAATTCCGTTTATTGCAACGGTTCTGATATTTTGTGCTCATAAATGATACGTGTATTCAAATAATAGAAAACCGGAGCAATAATAACAGACAGAATCAAACGAACAAACTCCCGCACACAAGACTACCAGGTTCCCGTGACACAATGCGTCTCAGTGTTATATGTTTGTTGTCCATCAGTACGCACTCCATCTAAAGTCATTTTCAGTAATGTTATATTATTTAAAATTAATAGAAAGTTATGAAACAAAGATAATTATTAAATTAATATTCTCGTTACATCATCAAAGTTTACTCCTACATAAGCTGCCAAAGTTACCATTTTCGTAAGATATTTTTTGACAGTAAGTTATGTTTCCCTACGGTTATTCATGTGTAATAATAGTAAGAGTATAACCAGTAGGCTACCTCTTGAAGTTTTATTATTGAATTTTTTTATTGTTATTATATATATATATATATTTTTTTTTTTTTTTGCTTCCAGCCACGTATAAATGTCACAGTGATGTGCGTTTCCACGGCGTTATTCTCTGCCCTCATTTTCAACAAAAGTTATAACTGAATAACTGTTTGTTCACACGGTGCCGAGGAAACTGTAGAAGACATAAGCCTACACAGCGCAATGCTATCATCTACTCTTCTAGGAGCGGTCTGGTGGCTTGGTGGTAAAAATTTCTCACTGGGGACCAGAACTTTTCCGTGGTTCGGATTTCTCGTTAAACTGTAGGTCCCCTGTACCCGGTAGGATTGCCAAGTTAGGTTAAGCCAGCTAAGACAGGGCCATAATGCGCAGAAATCCTGTCACGAGGTCATTATGGCCACACTAAAAATTATTATCACCTACTCATCTGCTCCTTACCGATGCGAAGCTACTGCAAAATTTTGATAGCCGGGTTCCAAACCACACTAAGCTGGAATCCAGTGTCCCTGTTAACTAAAGAATCAGTTGTTCGGATTTCAACAGCTTCTGCTATAGTCATGTCCTTAAAATTTCTGACGTGGGATAAAATAATAGTTTCTTGAAAATTAAGAGTATGTTCCTCTTGTACACAATGTTCGGCCACAATTGATTTCTCTTCTTGGCACAGGCGAACATTTCTTGCGTGCTCGACACACCGTTGCGTGTGTCCGATATAAGCAAGGCCTCATTCACAGGGTAAATAATAAACACTAGGGTCTAAACTTGGCCATCCTTAATGTTGCCAGCCAAGTTTTTAATTTTTACGGGTGGTCTGCAAATTGTCTTTACTCCATGTTGAGTCAACAGTCTACCTGTTTTAGAACTAGTGCACCCATAAACGGAAGAAAGGCAAGGCCCTTAGTATTATTACGATCTTTCTGTCGATTTTCCTTCTTTCTAAACGTGCGACTAATTTGTCCAAATTGTAATCATTATTCAAGAAAGTTCTCCGGAGACAGTCCAATTCACTCGCAAGGCAATCTTTGAATCTTTGTCTCAAACTCTCCGTGCTCCATGTAGCAAGGGGTTAAAACAGTGTTGTTTTGTGCAGGATGGAGACAGCTGTTGGCGTTTAAATACAAGTCAGTGTGGTTAGGCTTTTGATAAACAGTGTGTCCAAGTGAACCGTCGGTACGTTTTGTAACCAACACATCCAGAAACCATCCTGTTACAGTTCCATGGTGAAATAAATATATTTATGGATAGAATTCAAATGTGCCAGGAATTGATCAAGGCTTTTACTGCTATCTGCTGAAATCACAAATGTGTCATCAACACAACTGTAAAAACATTTTGGCTAGAGTGGAGCATTTTTAAGTGCTTCTTCCTCAAAAAACTTAATGAAATAATTTGCAACGACTGGAGACAATCGCAAACCCATTGCTACCCCATCCACCTGCTCGTAAATTTCTCCTTCAAACCGGAAATAAGTAGTTGTCGGAACAGTGTATCGGGAGACTAGTGGGGGCTATTATATTAGAATACTAGGTCGTACCCGCGACTTCGTACTCGTGGATTAAGAATTTTTTGCCTGAATTGAATATAGAAAGTTGTTGGTAACGAAGGATTGGACCCAAACAACACCGAGTCGGTATAATATGACAGGAAAGCTATCACTATATCATTCTACCGTCGAACCAGCCTCTTGAAGAGAATCAGTTTCCAACATATTTCTGTCATCATTCGATAAGGTCTCAAAATTTCGTGACTACAACTATTAAACATTCCGGTGAAAATGTCCTGTGCCCTTCATACAGATTTTCTTGTCAAATTCCATCAACATCGATATAGCCATTTGGTCGTCAAAACGTAACAAAAAGACACAGACTTACTTCTGTATTTATAGTATTACTAGCTGGTACCCACGACTTCGTTAGTGATTGTAAAGAATTCATATTGACAGCTATAGACATCTAACCACCATAGTGCACGATGGGAGACTCGATGCTATTACCACACACAAATACCAGTCTTCTGCGCTATGTAGTTCCGGCAGCAAAGTAAAATTTAAGGATATACACAAGTCTTTGGATGAAATACGAAAATATTCATGATCGACCAATTTCAAACACCATATCTCACACACTCCCACAACCGAATTTCGGCCAACATTGTGATCGATGGGAGACTCTGTGTTACTACCACACACAAACGCCAGTGATCTGCGATTGATAGTTTTCGCTGAAAAGTGATACACCATGAAACTTTTGTCTTTGGCAGAAGTATGAAATTGCCACAGGTCGATCACTTTCAACCCCCATATCTCCCACACCCCATAGCTACCGACATCAAACAACCATAGTGCACTACATGAGATACGATTCTACTACCAAACACAAACACCAATGCTCTATGCTATGTAGTTGTGGCAGAAAAGTGACATATGCGGAGACAGTCGAAATACGAAAATATCCTTGGTCGGCCACTTACAACCACCATATCTACCACAGTACCACAGTTTCTGAAATTCGGCCGCTGTTGTGATCGAAAGGTGACTCTGTGCTACTACTACACACAAACGCCAGTTATCTATGATCTATAGTTTTCGCTGAAAAGTGATACACCATGACACTTTTGTCTTTGGCAGAAGTATGAAATTGCCACAGGTCGACCACTTTCAACCTCCATATCTCCCACACCCCCATAGTTACCGATATCTAACAGCCATAGTGCACGACAGGAAAGACGATTCTACTACCACACACAAACACCAAAGGTCTATGTTATGTAGGTGTGGCAGTAAAGAAAAGTATACGGAGATACCAATTTTTGGTCGAAATATGAAAACTCCCTGCTCTGACCAACTTTAATCATTATATCTCCCACATCCCCACAGCTATCGGCATTCGGCCAACGTTGTGCACGACAGGAAAGTCCATGCTACTTCCACCCACAAACATCAGTGATCTGTGCTGGGTAGTGGTGGCTGAAAAGTGAAATATAGGAAAAAACACATCTATTTTTATATATATATATAAGATTACTGCGGTTCTCACGCACACTCTCTCTCTCTCTCTCCCCCTCTGACTGCGAACAACCCCTGAGGAATCATTATAACGTAAGAAAGTGTACACCTACAACATTGCAAGACTACCTACGATTTGCCTCGCATTGCACCCCTAACTTTGTGATATCTACAGTTTAACATTCAATCCGAATAACCTACGGCCCAGGCGTGACTCTTACGATCAAAAACAATTTTAAAAATTCTTGGCCTCCACGGAGAGTTGAACCGGAGACCACGACCCAAACATTTGTAAGCAAGCGCTTTGACCAATGAGCTGTCAGCCGATACACGGAAAAAGCCGTATACAGACGTCCATATCCAACGCGTCTGTCTAACGCCAATCAGCAGTATTTCGAAATTATGAGAGAACGTATATTATTTATACAGATAATTTTTTAACCAAATGTAGACAGTATTTTTCTCCTTGTTTCCAAGGATAAGTGTGCTAAGTTTCATCGAGATAGGATGAAAACTGTGGATTTGTATGATGAACAAACAAACAAACAAACAAACATACATTCATCTTTATATATATAAAGATGAATATTAGTTTTGATAATCTGGATAGCAAGAATTTTTTTATTGCTGTAGGATTAGAGCTAAATAAATATTAAATTTTATTCGGCCTTCTGGCATTTAAATTGCTTGGTATATTTAATGTTACCTCTAACACAAGATAATGCAACATTATAAGCGAGCAAAACCCAGACCTTAGAATTTGCGGAATCAGAGCAAACAATAATTGAACTTTAAGTATTTTATGTATCAAAGTGATTAATGAGACATCGTGGCGACACAGGCCAACTGTTAGATGTTATGCATATACACATATGAATATTCCCAGAGCGCCATTAAAAACAAAATGAACATTTTCTGAATCATGATAAAAACAAGGATCTTTCAGAATTTAATGTTCGGCGAAAAATTTGCCAGCTAACTCAGGGGTCCTGCACAATTAGAGCTGAAATTCGTTTCATGTGGCTTTTACGGGTCACTAAACCATGAACATTGGCCTCGCGTAAGAGCACATTAGCGTATGAAGACAGCACCGTGATGGACACAACACACCGTGTCACTTTGAGATGTCGATCTCAAAGTCGTGACCGGAGTGGCAGCGCTAGTCTCTTCCAAGCGTCTTCAACGACTGCATCAGGCCACTCCGGCTAACAAAGTTTGTTGATGTAGCTTCCCTTAGCCACCAAGAAATATATGGCCTCACCTCTCGCAGTCCAGCAACTAGGTCACATGGAAAAAGAAGCTGTGGAGTAATGTTTGTAACCGCCGCCGCTATAAAACATTGGTGGGATAGCGTACGCCAAACTCACGTGATGTCCAGAACACTCGCTATTAGCTTTTCGTTTCGCACTCACTTGAGGCAGCGACGACCTTCAACACTTTCGCATCTTGGCTGAGAGGACAACGCCCTGTCTTGAGCTAACGGGACTCGCTTGTCGCATCCGGCATCCCTACTGTGCTCAAGTCGACTCCTTGACACCAACCACCGACATTCTCCGGCCACACAGACGTTCAGAATGTCGCACTGACCCCCAGCATATTTCACCATTTATTAGCTCCTTTACATAAGCAACGTTAGTATGAATAAATTAACCTAGGACTTGAATAACAAAATAATTTGCACTGAATAAATAACCTGAATATAGTAAGTCGAAGACTATATATATTCATGGAGTATGACATGAACGTCACACTTCAACAGATCAATCATTTTCTAATCAAAATGCCTCCTGAAAAGTTCTAAGTAGTCTAACAAGTAAAAAAGAATAAAAAGGGACACCACATCAAAGCTAGCCATTAAATCACCAGGATCTAACTTTATTCAGCCTAATATTTCCACAAATTCACTTGAGTTTCGAATATGGCGATGACCCTTCCCCACTAATGGGTCAACAATACCTTTGAGGAATTTAGAGGTATTAGACCAGAAAGTACGGAGCGATATCAATTTTACTTACAATAGGTCGTATTGGCGCTCATACTTTATGTAATTTTGGTACACCATACAGCTTAGGAGGAAAGTCCTATAAATTTTTGTTCAAATTAGACATACACTGATCAGCCAGAACATTATGACCACCTACCTAATAACAGGTACGTCCGCTTGTGGCACGTATAACAGCGGCGAAGCGTCATGAGGCCATGGTAGATCGTTGGAGGGAGTTGGCACAACATCTGCACCCACAAGTCACCTAATTCCCGTAAATTCCGGGGAGAGATGTGATGAGCTCTGACGCCACGTTCAATCACATGCCAGATTTGTTCGATCGGGTTCAGATCTTGCGAGTTGGGAGGTGGGTGAAGCACATCAATTACAACTCGCCACTGTTTTCATCGAACCACTCCACCACACTCCTGGTCTTGTGTCATGGCGCATTATCTTGTTGAAAATACCACTGCCGTTGGGAAACATGATCGTCAAGAAGGGGTGTACGTAGTTTGCAACCAGTGTTCGATACTTATTGGCCATCATGGTGCCTTTCACGAGCTCCACTGGACCCATGGA
Organism: Vandiemenella viatica; assembly: GCA_031002005.1. Classification (NCBI taxonomy): domain Eukaryota; kingdom Metazoa; phylum Arthropoda; class Insecta; order Orthoptera; family Morabidae; genus Vandiemenella; species Vandiemenella viatica. The sequence continues at coordinate 76,782,151 of JARYHS010013630.1, forward strand.
TGCCCACGAGAATGTTCCCCATAGCATAATTGAGCCACCGCCAACTTGTCTCCGTCCCGCAGCACAGGTGTCAAGAAGTTGTTTCCATTGTAAATGACGGGTTCGCACCCTCCCATCGGCATGATGAAGAAGGTATTTGGATTCGTCCGACCATGAAACGCTCTGCCACTGCGCTAACGTCCAGTGACGATGGTCAGGTGCCCATTCAGTCGCAGTTGCCGATGTCGTGGTGTTAATATCGGCAAATGCATGGGTCATCGGTTGCGGAGGTAAATGGTTAGGAGTGTTCGGTGCACTGTGTGTTCTGCCACAGTTCGCCGCCTGTACTGTTTTCCCAGTCTGCCCAGCATACGACGTCCGACGTACGTAATGAGGGCTGGCCGCCCAAACCCTTGACGTTTGGACGTGGTTTCACCTTGGTTTCGCCACTTGAAGACACAACACTGCACTCCTGGAATACGCGACAAGTCGTGCAGTTTCTGAAATGCTTGTAACGAGCCTTCGACTATCACAATCTGCCCTCGGTCAATTTCAGATAGATCGCGCGCCTTCCCCATTCTAAACACGGGTAGAAAGCTCACTGATACTACATGCAACGTGCGTGTGTATGACTAGCAGTCATTCCTCGTAAAGTGACGTTGCTATCGCCTGGACGTGTTTATATCAATAGTAGGTCGGCAGTCATAATGTTCTGGCTGATCAGTGTTCTTTGCTATCGTTTATGCGTTTCTGCAGTTAGCAACATCACCAGAGCTCCTGCAGTCATTAATGTAAAAGCAGGAATCCCGAATCCAAATATGCAAAATGTGGTATCGTTACGTCTAACCGGTAGCAGGGAACGTAAGCGTAAGGGTCATTTATCAAAATTGCATTTCTAAATTATTGATGTTAATCCAACCATATCGGCCGATACAAACTAAACTACTCAATATGCTGAGTGGTATAGTATTTACATACCAGGGACAAATTACACATTCGCGGTTAATGAATAAACAAGCGTCAAATAATGAGGAACTCGAGCTTCGATTAAGCCGGGACAGATTACCCTTATCATCGTACGGGGTACGATTACCTGGCGGTAATGACGTTGGTTACGTGACGTGTGCTATATCACTTCACCGGTGAAGGTTTCACTGATTTTCCTCACTTACAAATTAACGTCACATTTACTTACCGTAAACATTATCGGAACAAACAAGCGTAACTCTCATTCCGTTTATTTTAATCTGAATTACAATTTGACTTCATATACGAGAAAAATACGCTAAGTAATATAAAAAAAATCTGTAAATTAAAATAAAACTATAAATGTCTTTATACACAACATATTTTTTATCGACTGCCAAAAGAAAATGATTTCGTATACACTGGCGTGTAAGCATGTATGGAGCAAAGATATTGTTATATACTCTATAAATAAATGCACAACTTCAAGTGAAGAAAATGTGGAGACTGCACGATTATTTGCATCTACCCGAAAATGGTACTAACTTGAAATTGGGATTAACTGCATTGACATTTTTTCCTCTTTCTTTTCCTCCTCTCATTTCACTTAAAAGTCACTGCAAATTAAATTTAAAATGCGCTTAAGAATTAAACAGCTGAATCACTGCAGTAATTATTAGAATTCATTAAGTACGTAAATCTTTTCCATTTGCTTTTCTTATTTGTTAGCAGTCTATAAACTCATTTGATACAATCCTCCATCTCTTCTGTACTACAATATATTTTCTGAATTCTCTGTTTCGCCTTTTTTATGTTCAGCTGTTCTCTCTACTAAACGTTTTCCAACACACATGTCTCAATACCACTGGAACTTGTTTTGGAAAATTGTAATCTGCTTCCATAAATTTCTTCTTCAACCACCAATTCCAGAATGGGGATCTTCCATGCTGATTGTTTCTCCTTGAAACTTGGCTCAGTTTTCAAATATTTCTTTTCATTATAATCACATCAGCCCTGATCCTGTTTTTTATGTCAAGTTGCTTATTTTTTTTCTTAGAGCTTTAACAATTATGTGTCATCTTGGTGCCAGTAATTACCTATTCCGTATTTCACCTCCGTCGTTGCTTGTAACGTAACATACTGTAATGAGCAAAAATTAAGGACTCATTACATTTTATTTTAAATAAATGTAAGTGCGATACAAAATTGTGGGATAATGGACTTGCAGATTCCACCCCGTTTATTGAGCCTCCCGTAAATAATTTTGTCATGGTCAAGGGAAGAAGCTTCACACAATAGACTGAACCTCCCCATTCAGTGTCGCCCACGCTAAAAGTTAGGAGGTAGGTCTGAGCAGGTCAGTGACTTTGGAATGCTTGGAGGGCGAAAGAAACAAATTTTGGCGCGTATAAGATACCATTGGAGGACATGACCGGGCTGCAAATTGAACGCACAAATAAGGACCAGGCTCAAAATAACTGAATCCAATGACATTTTTCTTGCTCAGTTTGTTGGTTTCAGCGGGTCTTGGAGAGACGACGGCGGAATCGGCCAGGGCGGCGAAAGCTGCAAGTTGGATCCTTGGCTGTGTACAGACGTACACATGAGCGCCGCATCTAAATGAGATAAGTACTGGAGAATACTTGTGACCGTAGGGAGTGTGTTGGCCACAAGTGCGTGGAGTTTTTGTTTCTTATCTGTGGTGCCGACACATACAGTGTGTCGCCGTGTCAACACAAAGGCGTTGACGGTTTGATGTGTTTTGGTTGTTTCTATATTTCTACGTCGCACATTAATAGTGCAGCGACCAGTGCGTGGTGCCATTATTGACTATTGGTGACGTGGGTTGTAACGCTAACGGCAGTGAAGTGATCGTCGCACCAGACGGTAATATGACGTCGTATATTATTTTAATTGCATCGCCTCATTTCAGTCGAACTGAACATGCCCTGGCAGGTAACCATGCGCGAATAAGAACTAATTCTTAGTGGCTCTACCCTCTTTTTTTTTTTTTATCAATCTGAGCTTGGCTGAGTGGCGCCCGTTTTTTTATTAATCATTTGCAAGTTATTGTATTGTGTTGTTTTAGAAATATAAACAGTTTGTATTTTATTTTATTTATAATCACAAGGAAAATAAATGATAAATTGTGACACCAGAAAATTATATTCATTTCAGTGTAAAAACGAAAGTTTTTCCCAACAAAAGAAAATTAATATTTAATAATCAATAATTTATCCCATAACCGTTGGTTTTTTCTCCTTTTGGTATTGACTATTTCAATACTAACCCTGTAGGTTAAATGGATCCTACAGTTTTATCACTTAATATCTGATCTGATGAAAAGCTTTATCTTTGTAAAGTGATAAAGTAATTATATCTAGGAACTATATTCTGTCCATGACTTCGTCCACGCGAAACAAGAGAAGTTCTCAGTTGGCTTATATAGTCGAACTTTAAACATCGTCATCATCATTACTTTCAGTTGCATCCTCTTATTTCGTTACCATTCAATTATTCTTCGGCTCTGCTGTGCTGCAGACATCTATCAGGTTGAAAGTTAGAATACTTGATTCTCCTCAAAGGAACACAGAATCGGCGCCAGAATAGCCTCACGCCTCACAAGTATTTCACTGCTTATGTTTCGATCAGATTTAAATTTTCTTCTTCGAACCACTTACGACCGCATTATAATAAAAATATCTGATTTTAATACCAATTCTAATGTTTAAAAACGCTTAGAATCTGTTCAGTAGTTTTCAGGCTATTCCAGGTTATAGGTATAGGTTTAATAATCATAACAGATTTTAACTTGATGCTCTAACGCCTAGTGATGCAGCATACGTCAGTTTTTAAATAAGATTATAAGGTCTAAAACTGGAAACATTATTAAAATCAGTTCAGTAGTTTTCGAGTTATGCCAAATTATATGTAAAAAGTTTCAAAATCTGAACAGATATTAATGTTCTGCTCCTAAATCAGATGGCGTAGCATAGTAAAACGTACCTTACCGAGCGTAGAGGGACAGCGGTAACCTGATATCGTATTCAGGAAGACACAGGTTAAAATCTGTTCATCCAGATTTAGGTTTACCGTTGCTTTCCGAAATCACTCTAGGTGAATGCCGGGATGGTTCTTTCAAATGATCGCGGTCGAGTACCTTCCCGTTCCTTTTCCGCATCTAATGACTTCGACGTTGATGTGCCGTTAATTCATTAAAAAATATACCTCAGATATCTGTCTGACATAACCCCATTACAAATCTATAATACTGAATGTGGCTTTTAACATGAGCAATTGGTGTAAGCTGTCTCTAAAAAAAGGCAAATACACCCTCCCCTTTTTTTTCTTTTTTTCAGTTTACCACAGAGACTCAAGATGCTGTTTGGAATGTTTATATTCATTCGATTTCAATGAGAAGTAATTTCTTTTATACCCTTTGTTTAAATTACTAGCTAACTTATTACAGAGAAAAAAATTTGTATATGTCGTTCTCGCGTGGTAATAATTGTTATATTAATAACAATCTACACGCTACTTTATTTGAAAGTTATATATTTTAAACATTTTTACAGATACATCAATTCTTTTTCGTGTCATACCAGATCACAAAACGAAACAACTGAACACTTATTCCTCTAATAATATTATTTTTAAAGACATTCGTGTATATTAACATCAACGATATTATTATAAACTACTGCACTTATCACCTCTGTGGCATAAGCCTCGGTTGTTATTAGAATACATAAACTAAATTACATTTCTTTAATAATATCTGGCGTCATATCGTACACACTTTGTAACATGACGCGCTGTCGCCACGTTACAAGGTGCATTTTTATTATATATGTCATAATGTTAGAGTAATTTACATAAATCTTGGGCGACCACCTAAATAGATTTTTGTTGTAATTTTATAAAGTACGCAAGATTCCAAGTGAGGACTGTAATGAGATGGTGAACATACAGTGTATCTTGGTAAAGCGAATATTAAAGAATTATTGATCTATGTAGGCTTGAAGCTAATCTTGGTCTTCCCGGAGCATGGCGACAGGACGTCGCGGATTTGGGGTTTTCCGGACCACACACTCTGGTCCCTGGGGATGGGTCACTCACCCGGCGGGAAAAGCCTGCCGCCTGACACCCGAATGGTCTCTCACCCCGGTGAACTTAGCCGAATATGTCCGACCTCTGTTAGATACTCTGGCCAAATCACATATCGAGGATATCACGTGACATTAGGTGCCGACCTGAGGTCCAATCCAAATGAGCGTATAACTCAAAATCCTGGGAATTTCTGTTATATGTGAGCTTCGAGACTACAAATGGGCGGAGCGAGAAGTTTCCTCGTGGACCGAAGAGCGAGGAGCTGGACATTCTGACTTCGATCTTCGAGTCCGAGCTATGCCAGTCTAGTCTGAGGTGGACTTGGAAAGTTGGCTTCTCTCGCCAACTGCCGTTGTATGATATCTGGCTGCCAGCTTGCCTTGCTGGAGCAAGCTTATCACAGCAACACAGCCGGTAATGCTTGTCAGACCAGAGATGCCTATAGCCGATTTGTGAGATAATCTCACATATCGTGGGTCCACTACAGTCACCGCAGACATCAGACGCAGGACTACAATGGTAACTTATTACGACCAAGCCATCTGATTGTGCATTCCGTGAAACAGAACCCTTAAGCGACTTTGAGAGGATAGATCCATGTTCTCACTTTGTAATTGTAAAAACCCCTGAGCTAGCGGCATAATTTGTCAGAACTAGTTATTTTCGAATGATATATTGTTCATTCTGGCGCCCATGATTTTCTTTTATAACTGTGAAGTCACAGTATTATGATACCTTTGTCTGAGGTCGTCATAACTTATATTTTTCATTGTTTCCAATTGTCATTATTTCTTGCATTTTGATTCTGAGATATATTTAAAAGTAAATATACAATTGTTTGCTTGCTCATGACGGCTAATTGTAACTCTGAGCGTTGCTTTTATGATTTTGCCAATTTGTGTTAATGTTAACGGTAAATTCGCTCAGACTTGTAATCGCCAGTGATAAGAAAATAAATGTCATATTGTGACAATTTTTCCTAAATTCCAACAAACGTCGAGATTCTTGCAAAATTAATAAATTTTCACTCCTTCATAAAAATTAAAATTAAAAATCCACAATTATTAATCATAAAGGTATGAAAGATAATTGTAACGTAGTTTGCCCACCAAGGCACCCACTACAACTTGAAGCTTATCTTTGATAATACTTCTTCCTTTGGCGGCTATCCTTCTAGCCCGTTCGGGGTCTTTGATAATTTGCGCCAGTAATCATTTACTGACACTAAGCTAACATTTTATGCAATAAAGCTCAAGTCAGTTGAAACCCTGTGATACCTGTTGCCACAATAACATGATAACTGGGAACAGTGAACTCGGCTCCGTGACCGGAATCTTTTCAAGTGCTGCCGCCAGTACCCGCCCATCTTATCTCAACACCTCGGAGTTTGCCGCAGTCTCTACGGAGTTCCTAACTAATTTTGGGTTGATGACATCCCGTTAAGTTCCAATCGCCTCAGAGACACTCAAGCTACAGTTCATGACTTTACGTTAAATGCGTTAAAGACTCATTTTGAGGATAAACATGGTCATTAAAATGCGTTCAGTAGAGAATTGATTTAATGCTGTAGTATGTTGGTGAACACTGAAGTTACTTCAAGAAATTTTTAGAAGTAAGCTTATTTACCTGCTAGTTAAAAGTATACGGTTCTTTGGTGTCCTATTGGATGTACAAGAGATTTTCACACAGCAATTTTTTCCCCTCGACTACATTTACACTAAGGCAATCATCAAACATAAATTACTGCTCTAAAGTAACTGCATCTAGAATTGTTTCAACGAACTCTCTGTCTAATTTTGTTAATATTGTAATTTAAACCCAACAAACCAATATTTCCTTCCTCCTCTCAAAATGGCGCAAAAGTCGCGGCAATTGTTAATCCATTCAGCAATTGGATCCGTTTGACAAAAAATTTTATATGAAATATGTGAGTAACTTACGTAACATATAAATGTGATTGATTGACATTTTCATTGTTCCTGAACTTACACGTTGTCACTGTACATTTGTACGTATTTCATGGATTTTTTCCTCACTAATTTACAAATACTAGGGCGAAAAAAGTTTTTTAATTTAAAATCGAAATTTTATTTCTCTAATCACCCACCGCACAACTAACCACTGCACAAAGTTCATAATTAGATTTTTAGAGTTGTTGTTTTTTACTGAGAAATTCATTACAGATCGACGAGAAAACATAAGGTAAGCAGGCCTATTGTCGGCACATTTAGGATTTATTTTTCCAAATGAATTCTTCGTCTATACCTTTTAATAACTACTTACTTACTTACTTCCTCTTCATGGATAGGCCAAAAGCCTGTTCCGACCTCATTCTTCCGACCATCTCTTCCTAGGTCTTCCAATGTCCCTTCTGCCTGTGGGATGGTACTCCAGGGCAAGCTTAGGAAATCTGTCTTTTCTCATCCGTAGGACGTGGTTCTTCCAGTTATCCCTTTTTTGGGTAATTCTATCATTTAGCGGGGAGATATTCTGTTGTTCCCTTATTTCCTCGTTCCTCCTCCTATCATTTAGGGAATACCCTTTTACTGACCTTAAAAATTTCATTTCCGATGATTGAATTTTGCTTTTGTATTGCGTTTTATTTACCCATGTTTCGCTGCCATATAGCAGAGTCGGTACGGCCATTGTTTTATAAAACTTCAGTTGAGTCTCCTCTCGTGCTTTACCTTTCAGTGTTCGTCGAATTGTTCCACACATATACTGAAATCGGTGAAGTTTCTTCTTCACCTCGTTATCCTCATTGAAAGATAATTCACATCCGAGATAACTAAAGCTGGAGACTTGTTCTATTGGCTGATTGTCTACCACTATTTTAACTCTGATAGGGTATTTCCCCTGCCATGCCATAACTTTCGTTTTTGCACGAGACAACTGCAGATTGTAATCTTTGCTGATAATGTTTAGTATATGAATTGCTTTTTGAAGTCCATCTTCATTTTCCTGGAGGATAAATTGGTCGTCTGCAAACAACATAGTATTTATGTAAGTGTTGTTGCTTATTTTAATACCAGGATGGACATTTTCTTTCCATTTCCTAACTAAGTCATCTATATATATATTAAAAAGTGTTGGAGACAGGCTACAACCTTGCCGCACTCCTTGGTTAATTGCTATTTCTTCTGTAAGTTTATTTCCCAGGTCTAAGACGATTTGTGTCCTTCTATACATATCTTGAATAACTTGTATTAAATGCTGTGGATAACCATTTCTTTGCATTATTTCCCATAGTTTTTGTCTATTTACTTTATCGAACGCTTTTTCATAGTCTATAAAAGCAATGAAAGTCTTTAAATTAAATTCTCTTCTCTTTTCCAGTAGTTGTCTAAGGCAGAATATATTATCTATGCAGGACCTTCCTTTCCTAAACCCACATTGTTCTTCTGATAGGAGAGCATCTGCTATTACTTTTAGCCTGTTATTTATTATTTTTGCATATATTTTGTATCCCGTATTTAATAAACTAATTCCTCGATAGTTATCACATGAATTCCTATCTCCCTTCTTAAAAAGTGAAATAACTTTGGCCTTCCTCCATTCTTCTGGGATGGTTCTCTTTATCCAACACATATTAATTAAGTGTAAATATCTAAATTTCAGAATCATTCCCCCATACTTAATCAATTCTAAATTAATTGTATCTAGTCCAGGAGCTTTTATATTTTTAAATGATTTTAGTGCTGCATCAACCTCCTCTATGTCTATAGGATCTATTTCTTTAGTATCCACATGGTCCATTCCTATTTTCTCTTCTTCTTCTTTATAATTACTATTGTACCATAATGTTCTGTAGTGTTTTACCCATGCCTCTTCTTCAATTACATTTATATTAGCACTTTCCTTTTCATCCTTGTTGAGATGTTTCATAAGTTTATAAGCCATCTCTTGTCTACCATGGACATCATCTTCTATTGAACTGATTAATCTATCCCATCCCTCTTGTTTCAACTTCTTTGTTATTGTCTTAACAATATTTCTTCTTCTTTTATATTCATTTTCTAGGGTTCGATCCTGTATCATTTTTAGATAAGCCTTTTGCTTTTGTTTGACGGCTTCTGCAATTTCTTCGTTCCACATTTTAAGTCCAGTTTTTCTTGCCAATGGCTTCATATGCTGCTTTCAGTATTGATGAAGCTATAGTTTCCCATTCTTTATAAATGTCATTATTTGTTGGGTTTTCCAGTAAGCGCTGTTGTAATCGGCTTTGATATAGATGTTTTATTCCTTCATCTTTTAAAAGGTAGGTCTTAAAAACTTCTTGATCTTGTTGTAAGTTTTTATTCATTCTTTTCCTCCATTTAGCAAGTATTCTTATTTTTGATATAACGAGATAGTGATCTGTATACATATCACTACCTCTGTGTACACTGGTGTCTACTACATCTGGACCTAATTTTTTACTAACCATTACATAGTCAATGATAGACCTTTGTCCTCTTGCCGTCCATGTAAATTTATGGATATCTTTTTTTGTAAAGAATGTATTTGTAATCATTAACTGGTTGAAGGACGCAAATTCTCTCAGTAGTTTCCCATTTTCATTTAATGTGTATTCACCTCTGTTCCCCATTACCTCTGGAATTGGACTATTTCCTACGCGAGCATTAAAATCGCCAGCCAGTATTAGGAAATCACTTTTATTAATTCTGTCTATCACCACTTGAAGCTGTTCATAAAATTGTTCAGATTCTTCTCGTTTGTTTTCTTCTGGGGCATATATGGCAATCAAGGTTAGGTTGCCTCTCTCTAATTTCAATCTTAGAGTCAGAATCCTTTCACTTATCATATTGTAACTGACAATTTTATTTTTCCATTTCCTATCCACTAATATTGCCACTCCTACTGCAGCTCTTTTCTCTCATGCCACTCCACTGTAGATCATTGTATATTTATCTATTTCTTCTGTTCCCTTCAATTTCTTTTTTGTTTCTGTAATTACAGCAATATTGATCCCCTTTCTAGTTAACTCCCTGTCCAGATCATATTCTTTATTATTTATTCCTCTCACATTCCACGTTCCTATTTTCAAATTGTCTTTGATTCCAAATCGTTTGTTCTTTGACCTTGCCTTTGTTGTCCTCATAAGATCCATCCGGCTTTCCTTACTTTGAGGTTTATGAGTAAATATCTTTTTATGTGGAAGGGTTACCAGCCCTTCGCACAACCCCCATCCTGGAGGGCCAGGGTTTTATTTCAGGGTGTTCCTTCCCTTAGCCAGAATGTCCCAGTTTTAAGGCGCTGGGGGCTCGCCTTCCATCCTCTCCCGTTAGCTACACTCAAAAAGTGCAATGCCCAGGGGTCACGCGGCTTTCACCTTCGTGGACGTGGGAGTAGGGTTTGCTGGCAGAGCTGCTAAGATAGATCGCAGAGGCATTTCTCAAGGTTTTATTATCTCAGCCCATCCGGCATAGGCTGAGATCCTTGAGACCATACCAGCCTTGACCCCCCCCCCCTTTTAATAACTATTCATACTTAAGTCATTTTCTGCATTCTGAATATTTTTATCCCCATATATAAAAGAGTTTCAGGTAAATAGTAAGTGCAAATGTATAATTAAAATAACATAAACATCTGCATTTGCTCCTATGGTTGACACTTTCAGTTATATGCGTTCTTAAATTCGACATATTTTGTAAGTATTATCGACATCCTTTTCACAATCCTAAAATAGCATCAAGGGCGAAAAGGGAATAAGAGATGAAGAAGGGGAATCGATTGGCCCTGGACCAAGTGGAAGCAATTTTAGACTCACGCGGAGTTCCATGAATGCCAATCCAGGTTCCAGGTCCCACAAGTCGTGAGATCCCGGGAGGACACTGTACACTCAAAGAAGCTACTTTACACTAATAACTCTCATCATAAAAAAATAAAAAAATCTCATATTTTCCTTTGTTATATTTCCCGGCTTGACTTGAAGTGCATAAGAAGTGATGGATTTCACTATATGCCTACGATATGATATAACTAAAGACAGGCTCATAAACATGACATTCCATGTACCGAGGACCGATACCAAGTGTCAGTTTTAGATTTGTAGCACGTACCGTAGCATATATAAAAAGATTCGTTCAGTTATGATTAAAGCTGAAATTTTAATGAGGAACATCAATTCGATACCATTGCCGATTTAAGGAAATGGTAAAAATTTAGATAACTGAATGTGACACACAGGTTATCCGTAATGGAAATATTCTTCTCATTTAAATTACAAATGTAAAAGCTTATTTAATTTATCTTGATAATATTTACATGTACAGTTTAGTAGAAAGAAAAGCAAACATGAACTAACTGATAATTTATGTGCATGTCGACTTTTTGCGAACAAGATATTCACTTTCGGCTATGGTAAGCATATGCTCTACAACCACCTCTGAACATGTGGACTCGTTATTTAAAGGTAATTTTGCGGATCCACAGAAAATAATGTGATCTATATTACTCGCGTTAAGTACTTTTGGCCACGTAGCTACATCAGAAACACTGTATTCTTTTATTCTATGTATTTTAATACTTTTACCTGGCAGAGAAGTCATAGCTTGAGTTTGACTTAGAGACAACTCAGACGATTCATGTAAGGATTTAATAGGCTAGTCAATTTGGTCACGTTGAATAGATGAGTGTGTATTTTTAGTGCCTAATTGTTCAGAATCTAAATAAATATTAACCGTTACTTGGTTTTGGGATTCTGACGTAAAACTGGTGAGATAGGATTTGATATCTAAAGTACTCGCCTTAGAAGTTCTTTTCAACTATTTATATATATTTATATGTTTTTAGTTTGTTAGAAACCTTTGTCTTTTCAGATTTTCTGAACCAGATAGGCTTTTTAAATTATTTCTTTATTTTCTACCATAATTCATCGAGTGTGGGCACTGCTCTATTTCACGATAACAATGTTATATATGTTATATTAGCTCCATAAAAAATATCTATAAGTAAATGTAATTAAAAAAACATTTGGTATGTAACTGAAAGATAAAAGTGTTGTTTGGGCTTACTAAAAATCAAAAATAACATCACGGTCACGACACTCGCTTCAGTTTATAAGTAATAATAGTAAAACATAATAACCTTGTTTTAACTACTTAGTTTAGTCCAAGTCTTACAATTTTGTTTAAGTTAATTACAATATATATCACCACTCACTACGTCCTGAATGGTACCAATCAATATTTAGATAGAAGTGTAATGAAATGAACTATTATCATTTCATTAATTCGTTAATTACTTACGAAGTACTAGCCCCAGAAAAATATTTATTGGGACTTCCCCGCAAATAAAACGGTTCAATCGCTCCACACGTGTTGCCCATTATTCTAAGCTCATTCACTCTACAGGGACTTCAGCGACTACGAAATTTAAAGGGATTTTTATACGAGACTAAATGGGTGCACTAATGGTACTAAGTTAATATAGTCTCCAAGCAAATAATAAATAAAATAATCGTACGTAAGTTACTGAGAACGTACAAGTTTTACTAATAAGTTTTTTTTTTTAATTTGCTTGTTAACTTACGAGTATGTAGAAGGTAAAGAAAGGATAATACATGGTTACTCACTCACCTGTCATTCAATGCGTCTCTTTCGTTCTACTTTAGTTAGTGAGGAAACAACAAGCGACAAAATGACAGGTATGAGCTGCCTCCTCTCACAACTTATCCTGGCAGACATCGCCACAAATGAGCTGCTAATTACTTTCGGCGTGTTACAGATGGCTGGCCCACTTGGTCATCACGAACACAGCAAGCCGAACTGCTCTTACGTTTTTTCACCAATAAATGATATCGTGCCAGTAAATATTCACACGATACTAAGGATTCCTTATATCGACTTCAAGAAATCGAAACACACGGTTTGAGTAACACTGATGATCAATTTAATATTTTTCTAACTGAATTTCAACATAAAATTACTGTTTACTACAATTTTCACCAAAAAAATCTGACGGATCCCATGAGTGAGCTTTCCCGCGCGAGCATACAACAACTCGTCCGCGCAGACAAACATTGTGTTATTCTAAGACTAGCAAATAAGATACTATTGCTACCCAATTCATCTACAATCTGTGGAACACTTTAAACAGAATTATTTGTGTTAACTATAAGCAAAGCATTATTAAACAGATACAGTAAATATTAAATTAATTATTTATTAATTAGAAAAAAATTATTGTACAAAAAAAGGTTAGACATAAATATCACACAGGTCATGTCAGACATGCTGAATAACTACTCATCATGCTCACTCCTACGAGATAAGTTTATACAAGTTAACATGCTGAATTTATTTTTTCTTTAGAGCGATAGAGATACGTATTTAAATTAAGTGGCTAAGCTGGCGCGCGTGGCGCCCTCTAGATACCGGCGCCCGTCCCCCTTTACTGATATATTAAGTTTACAAGTAACGAACAACAAAATATGTTTAGCCTATTCATATCCCATCGGAAAATTAATCATAACGGTTATAAATAGCTTTTAAAATAATTTAGTCTATTTTTACTGTATACAGTTGTTGACCCACTTGCTTATTGTTACTGCCAACAAAAGATGTTAAAAGTAAACATTCCCACTGGCGAGCGCTAATTTCCCTACGGTCGAACATATATTTTAAACATTTGCTTTACTCAGGTTTCTAATGAAAACTCTGAACCAAGAGTACATTCATTTTAAGATTTTGAGAGCTAACCGGCTGTGCATTTCTTGTCTTAAATATTACTGTAAATAATTTTTCGAAATTATCTAAGGGCATGCTTCAACGATTTGTCACTCGTGCTATAAAAATTCACATTTCAGTAATGCCAAACACTTCATACAAAACGAAGAACTAGCATCATATGTATATATATAAAATGTTAGAATGTATTCAACGAACGAACATAAATATCTATGTTCTCAAATAAGTCACTATTGGAAGGTCGCGAGTTACTTTTAATACGTTCAAATAACATAGACATTTAGTAAATGGGACACAAACGAGGAAATAAATTTCTGGCTTATCCGATAAGCTGTATGTCGTGATATAAAAATCTCCAAATATTTATCACGTAAAACTAGATGTGACTAACGGGATCTGAAATTACGAAGGGTTTTAAAATGACGATTATAAATGGTTAGGCGATCCATACTGATCATTTAAACATACTATAATTATAAAAACCTAATCATACATTTATCCGCAAATCTGCCTAACATTATGCTGGAAGGAATTGACACGCACGCATCGTTACAATGTGACCAACATACTAAACTGTTATTAACTGAATGACTAGCTTCTTCATACGAATATAACTGGAATATGGCTTCACTGAATTATTTCACGAATGACTGAATAATTAACAAACCGAATATAACACTTCATTACCAAATACGATTATCACGAGGTATTACAACAACGGCAAACAACTCATTTAAGTTATACAGATTGAATAATGACTGAATAATTTATCTAACTACTTTAACTGACCAAATACTAACTAACGCGAGACAAGACCATGGGCAAGCATAGCTTGCCCTGTGCCGAAAGGGACACAGACAAGACACAAGTCTTACCTCTTAGATGGCTGCTGGCAGAATAGTTACCGAATAGAATAGAATGATCCAATGCTATACGCCGGTTCTTATTCACGTTATCACATGCTAGACGTATGATGCGTGCTTCGCGCAGCGCGAGCACTGAGAGTCAGCAGAAAGTCTCACGTACACACTGACCGCTAGCTTCAAGCAGCCTACAATATTCATTGAATAAAGTACCAAAACGCCCAATTTAAACCCTAATGCACAGAATGCCCGTTACATAGAGTAAGCGACAGACTGAAAAAGATTCCAGGTGTGTAAAGTTACATAATATACTTAATTGCAGACAAAGAAGTGGTACATACCTTGCATAAAATATGCGGCATAGAAACGATTAAAGCATCAGTTTTTTCCCTTTATGGCTCTACGCCCCGTTGACGTCGAGGTTAAGAGAGGCGGGAGAAGACTGTGGGCATGCCATGAGCTTTTAAAGGAACCATCTGGGGTAATTTGGGGAAGCAATGGAAAAGTCAGATCAGGATAACCAGACGAGGATTCAAGGCAGCGTCCACCCAAATGCGGGGCAAAACCGTTATCGCTCACTCGCCATACTAGATGATTTTTTTATGTTTTTCAAATTGATTTAATCTTTTTAATTACATATATTTAGTGTTATTTTGTTATTTGAATACGAAATGTAACATCTTTGATAAGAGCGTTTTCGGGATGGACCAGGTAATAAACTGGTCTACGAGTAAAATTAAAAATTATGTCGGCCACCCACATCCTTAATTTGCAGTGGAAAAAAAAAAGGATATACGCTGAAATAAATACCTTAGATCTCCTCTTGGCAAACTCTACGTATTGATATAGCACACGCTAGGTATGATAGCCCTATAGAATATAATTTTGTGAGATATTAAATAAGTATTCTGTTTGGGTCAAAGAAATACATAAGTTGTGCAGTTTGAAATCTGCAACTTTTTCCTTTTATGGAGTGGACTCCTGGGACAACCGAACAGGTGAACAGACGATAGAGTGAATAAAGTAGGCATTAATTAATAGCATGTATAACATTTGAAATGTACCAAATTTATTTGTGAGACTGGAGTGTACATCATTTCATATTCTAAAAGCTTAAACACTTTTAAAGTATGTGTTCAAATTAATTTCCCCATGCGACTCACTTAACATTGGTATTTCTCAAAGTCTACTATTTTTCTCGTTGTTTTTTGAAGTCGTAATTGACACCGTAGCATTCCAGTGTTGCTGCGCCCGTTACGATGCCACCTCAATGTGTCGGGAGTACAACGGAACCAGGTTCCAGTCCTGCTCCCCGCGTACCGGTTGTCCCGAACACAGTTTCCCGCAATCACCTTCACGAATGCTGGGACAATATCCAATTTCCGCCTCATAAATTATACAGTTCACAAACAAACAAATACATCTGTCATATATAACTATACAAATTGCAGACAGATAGCACCACTAACAATTTCTTGCGGCGGTCACACTGTTTCTTAAACACTTTTAACTATTTGCTTAATTACTCAATCTCCTTTACGTGGCTATCAGAAACACTTGCTTATAGCGAGCTTGTTTCAAGTTAACATCATGGACCATTTAATTAACCAACGGGATGACCTTATCTCCCTTGCTTTTCATACGGCAGGTCGGCGTATGTACAAGAAGGCTTTTTGCATAAAGTTATAGTACTAATGAGGAGACAGGCAGTTTTCTAAAGCAGCAGCAATACAAGGGGGAGCCATTCTGTGCATTATGAAAGTTGTAGGAAGCAACGGTGGTGATAACGCTTCGAGGTAATGTCTATGTTAAGGTCAGTAACCGTTAGCACGCTTGGTGACGGAATGAAATTTCTTAACTCTCGGCGTTATTATGTAGAGTATCTTGTCATCCGAATTTTAATTTACATTTATAAACGAGCACAGTTTAGATGGAAATCATCCATTTTTATTCTGGCCCCGCAGCACAAGTAAATAATTTTAATTCCGTATTTTGTGACAGTAGTCACATTGTTTAAATTAAAAACGCGGGTACCAGAGTACATTTCATTGCAGTCAGTTTTTAGTTGTTTAACTGGATGAGAGTGAGGATGGTGAGTGAGCGGTAACGCTCTGCCCGGCATTCGGCAAGACACGGGTTTGAATCTCCATCCGGCCATCCGGACTTAGGTTTTCTATGGTTTTATGAAATGTATTCAGGCGATTGCAGGGATGGTGGCTACAAAAATTCCACGGACGTATTCTTTTCCGTCTCTAACAGTCCGAGAGCTAGTTAAAATTTTTGGATAAGTATTTGAGGCACCGTGATCATTTATGTAACTCTTCTTTTGTAATGTCTAAGTGAAAAGTAGAACAGCTGGCTGATGGAATAGGGGACATAGTCGAATCATTAGCTTTTCAAAATTTTCTTTTCTTTCCAAATTGTGTTTCTTAAATACCGAAAAAATATATTTGAGGAATGCTGAGGTTTGCACAGAATAATATTTACTCCTAGAAAAAATATTTTTGAAAAGGTAGGTCATTTTGGTGGGGCGTTTTACCTGACAGGTGATCGGGGATGTTTTCATTTTCATTGTCCTTGATGTAGTAAATATTAGTTGCATACTTAATTATTTTTCATTTATGGACAATCAGTTTCATGTTGTAAGCAGCTACTCATTTCTATGTTACATTCTTTTTTTCGACTATCCGTGTGGTACAGATTTTTAATAATAGCACATTTAGACACTGCAACCGGATTATTTTTTTTTTTAACTGCTTTTACGTCTTTCAACAGCGAAGTCTTTAGAGACGGGAAAGGATGGGGGCAAGGAATGGGAAGGAATTCGACCATGGACTTTTTAGGAAGCATCCCGGCATTTGCCTGGAGTGATTTGGGAAACCATGGAAAACCCAAATCTGGATGCCCGGACGGGGATTCGAACCGCCGTCGGAATTTTAATGCTCACTCAACCTGATTTCAAACTCTTAATGATTTGAAAGACATTAGAACGCGTGGTGATTCGGATTTCACGGATAACTGCAAGTGATCTAGACCCGGTAGGATTACAGGGTTAGGATGGGTTGCCACGACAAGAAGCGCATGCGCGGCAAATCGAAACTCTATCAGTCGGTGGGTGAAACCATCGGGGATATCCCGGCCAGTAATGCTATGCGCAACTACTTTAGTTTGTAGAGAATAAAAATAAAACTCTTAACATTTTTAGATTATTTTTTTAACATCCTTGATGTAATCAGAGTAAATTGTACTTTATAGTATTTTTCTAATCTAATCCGTTACTACATCATTAACACTTCGTGGTTTTATAGCTACTTCCTTCGGCGAAACTTGAAGTCACCGTTGTACTATAATTATAGCACTTCAAACAGTAATTTTTCATATTTCTTCTCATGAATTTCAATCATAATTCCGGCCACGAATCAACGCTGATGCCGTCTTCCTCAAAAATTTCTCGCACAACCGAATGACAATTTGCAAGAATCACGGAACATACATCTTTTGTTTATGTTGTATGTCGTCTCCGTCATGAATCGTCTTTAATCAATGTTTTATTCTGTTTTAAAAGCTTAAACCACTCATAACACTCTGACAGACTCATGCAGTTGTTACGGGCCTGAAAAAAAGTGATTACATAAGTGGATAAAAGGAACGTTTGACAGTTTTATGGAAAGTATGACATTATATGTTACGAACGAAACCTTAGTTGCAAAAATAGATTGCCTGTTACGAAGCTTCAGGCGATCATCATCCGAAAGATTCGAAAAAAAAGAAGTATAAGACAAATAGCGTGGTAGCAACGTGTGATGAGGACGAGGAAAAACAGAATTGAAGAAAATCGCTCCCCGAAAATATTAAAAAATATAAGCTTTAAGAGAACAAAGAAATCTAAACTAAAAAGAATATAAAAAAGAGAAAAAATAAGTGGGAGAAGACTGGAAGGTTAATACGCAGAGAGGAAACAATTGAAACTGGCGAAGGTCGAAGCGGTGGAAAGTTCAGAATAACTGCAAATATTTTCCAATCCCCTCGCTCATTTGCAAATACGTAAAGCCTTCTATTGAAGTTCCGGTTATTTTTTGTACGACACAATGCCCGTAAAGCAGCCTTTCAAAAAAACAAAAAATCCTTATCATAAAACAAAGGCACGAAAATTTCTATTGAACATGTGTAGGAAATTTATCTACGACATCATAATCATTACAAAACAAACTATCAATCTATGACACGAAGGTCGAATTGTTAATAAAATCATAATTGAAACATTTAATTTTGTTAATTGAGGGTCATTGAAATAGTGAGTGTGTTGCCTTCGAAAGAATGATTGTCACGAGATAGGAATGAACTAGTCACTTAAAAATTTCTTCTGAACAACTTTAGCTCCAAAAGAGTTTTTTTTTTATTCATTGTTTTACGCCTCGTCGACATCGAGTTAATTAGAGGCAGGATATGACAAATGAGGGAGGGGGAGGAGGCAAGGAACGTAAATGAATTTGGCCATGGCCTTTCGAAGGAACCTAGATGATTTCGGGAAACCATGGAAAATCAAAATCTGGTTGGCAAGACGAAGAACTTCACTCGCTTCCTCTCGAACGACCAGAACGTTCCCGCTCACCCAATACGCTCAATAAATGTGAAGCAAACTACCATTTCTTATCATGTTCGTATAAGTTATGTTAAAATGATACATCAAATTGTGCAATTCGGATTCTATATATTTCTATGTTTTCATTTTTCGCTTGATGTTGAGGCCGGTATATTTACGGAGAGAATTACAATGAACCAGAATAATTATTATCAATACAAGATAAATTGTATATTTTCACCAACTACTGAATCTTTTTCAATTCACCGTTCCAGTACAATTTCTTTCTGGAACCAAATCCCAAATTCGTGTCCTTAAGATAGACACTGAGTCTTATTTATTTGGACGGTTGGTTGTTGAGTTCACTTGATTGCGGTCTCAATATTGTAAGGTAGGTTTCACAATTGGAAACACTGCTAAGACTTTTCCCGCCAAGGAAATCACGTTTCCCGATAGAGCGATACTCAGCGACTCATAGATTCTGCTTGTAGGTGAGCTGCAGAAAACTGGAAACGAAACTCCACGAACTGATAGGTTCTGATTTACTGTTGAAGCACTCGGCAACGTGATATTATCGAAAAATATATTTCGATTCAACAATCCGCCACTTAAAACTGGTTAGTATATGACATATTACCGAAAGTCAACAGTGCATATACTTAGTTGTTTGATCAGTTTACAATTATTTTTCACTTTATCTGTTTCCAATTATTTAATCATTTTTGAGATTACGGGGTAATGAAAATTTATTCTTTTGTTGTTGGATTATAGAGTGAACCACACTTATTTTCCCTTTAATGCCATGCATTTTTCGTCAGATGTCTTTCCCCAAGTTAAAAATTAGTACGAAATGTACGTTCAATATTTAGAGTATAGTTAGAATTGTATCTACTTTACGATTAACCTTCGAGATTAACGTTTTTTTGTGTCTCGCTTTTCAAACTAGCAGTTGCTGGTATCAAGTTAAAAATAATAAGAGTTGATCAAAAACATAGATCAATACACCGTTCTTGCAACATCGATTATATGATAGCAATATCTTTTCATTTCTTTATCATACAGCAGTAGTAAGGGGTTGAAAAATGTTATTTATAAAATCCAAATAAACTTAACTATTTTAGACTCTAAGGTATTAAACTTTCTCCTCTAAATTTCTGTTCTCTCTCTATTTTTTTTCTTTTTTTACGAATAGAAATTATTTATCTAATAATATGCAGTTTCCTTTTTAATATTATGTTGTGATTTTGTTTCCTAAATATTAAAAGTTTAAACTTTCATCACAGAAACTTTTATTCATGCCATTACAGTAACATCGAAAATTAACCTTACGTTTTGTTGTAAAATATGCTTACTGTAAGTCAATAGCAGAGGCATAATTGTGAATAAAACAATAGTTGAAAGGAAAACAAGGTCATGGGTAGCTATTGAAGTTAGGGCAAATATTTAATTTACTACGGTGATGTTTCACATCAATTAGATTCTTATTATTTTTCTCAATGATTTCATACGGTTACCGGAATTTTTAAATTAGCGTGTTTAGCCTCATCATTTTTGAGAACTGTGACTGAGAATGTTATTACGTTTTATATATTTGAAAATTACAGACTGAATCGGTCTTCAAGTGAGATTTTTTTGCTCTCTAGAGTGATTAAAATTTCTCAATAACTATGATAAGATTACTTTAAACGAGACAGCATACGATGCATTTTATCTCACTTTAATTGCAAAAGTACCCTGAAAATAAAGTTTGTGTTGCTTTCTCCCAGCAATATTACGAACAGCATTGCAAGCTGCTGTAACAGCGAAAGTTTATAACCCACATAAAAAAATTCTCGACGCCTATAAATGTTCCGCTACTTGTTGATGTACGACATTATAAACAATTAAAATTTACTTAAATAAAATATTTACAATTTCAGTATTATTCCGATTTAGTTACAAGATTTTGACCCTGCTTTGAACAAAATAAGCAATTTCGATGGGTAAAAATACGCTTAAATACACTATCGTTGGCATAACATGACATATCACTGCCCATTAATTGAAATATGATATATTGAAATAATTTTAACACACGTAGAAAATTTTACACCCTTAATCAAAACATTATCACATGATATACAGTACAAAATAACACGCATATACAAACCATTCATTTAAACAAATCAACGATTTTATTTATTTTACAAAAACTTTAACAGTTGATGGTAGGGTAACGTAAAGGAATCTAGGGTACAGTTACGTTTCAACTGATGGGCAGGAGAGTCGCCGCTACAGGAAAAAAACTTCACCTTTACAATCTAAGCGAAAGCACAATTTCGCTTGGCTGAGAATTACCGCATAAACAGATTTACTGTCTCTTCTTCAATATCACCAACTGGACAATGTGCAGATGATAAATAAAGTAAGGGAAATGTTGATGAAGGCTACTTGATTAATCACTACAGCAAAAGAAAACATGTCTTTAGAATAAATATTAATCATCAACAAATGTCAAAAATATTAGAGATGTATCAATTACTGACATTTGCGCATTCTGAAACAGTTTTAATAAAAGAAAATAGTCATAGAATTAAAAGCGTTACTTCTGAAATATCGACGTTGAGGAACGATATGAGGGTTATAAAAATGGCGGATTATAACTTAACAATTGGGACGGGCCCGTAGGGCACTCGTTCCATAGGGCTTATACAGGTGTATTCTGATTTTATTTAACTATCAAACGTAATAACGACACTTTTAAATAGTACTCTCTTGAGGTTTTTTGTTGCGAAATGTCACTTTTACTGTCTCTGTAAGATATGTGAGTCTACTTCTAAATACTTTAAAAATTGCAAGTCCTTCTGGAAGCACGGTATATAATTTTCGGGCTGTTAATTTTTTTTTCAGTTGTACTGACCATACCAGATAATTTAAAAATTAAAATAGGAGCAACAGTGAAAATGGTTTTACTGAAAAGATTCTTTCGGTATTATAAATTAGCACCTTGATATCTCGGTATGCTTAGCAGGAAATAAAACCCTAGTAAAGCGGAACTGGTATAAAAAAAAAAAGGTGTCGGTGATGATGCAATGTGGGAAGGATGAGCTTAGTATTGTGTTTTAAGAAAATTGTGTGGAGTGTTTGTGTTTATAGAGCAAGCAAGCAGCTGTAATCAGTTTGAGATATCCCTAAAAAAAATTGGTGACTTCAAATTTTTTTTCCCCAAGTTGCTCCTTAATGTGAGACGACGACAAGAATGAGATGGTTATTTAGGGATTGGTATTTGCATTAAGGCGTTTCTGGGCCTAAATTACTAAAGGTTTGTGCATATTGAAGAAGCTGTACAACACATTTATAACAATTTCACGTAAATCCTGAAACACAAAAGACGCAGGCAAGTATCATTTAAATTTTCAAGTAGCGACAGCGATTATTACACGGTGAAAGTAAAAATTTTCGATAAAGTAAAAAAAAAAAAAAAAAATGATGGCTATATCAAATTGCAGAAGGAGCTGGAATTAAATTAGATTATTATTATATCTTTGAGGAAGTTATGTTCAACATGATATTTTTACAAGCAAAATATTTAATTAATTCCTTTAAATTTTGCTGTCGAATCGGCTGCAAATTATTTTGACATATATTTTGACTTCGGAATCAAACATTTCTTAAAATGAATCAGAAGAGAGAGAGATGCCCTAAGTTAAGAGATGAGACAGCGATCAGATGTAGACATACAATGTTTCTGTACTAAATCCCGTCAGGTTGCAGTTTGTTACGAAAATTTGATGATGCTAAACTTTTCTATGCCTTTTGGTTATTATGATGTCATGTGATTATTAACTCGTTTTTTTAAACTGCTTAACGTCTCTTAACAGCGAGGTCTTTAGAGACGGGAAAGGATGGGGGGCAAGGAATGGGAATGAATTCGGCCATGGCCTTTTGAAGGAAGCATCCCGGCATTTGCGTGGAGTGATATTAACTCGAATTATCTTTTGAACAATTTTCCACTTCAATCGCTGATAGAAATTAGCAATCCAGTTATAGAGTTTTTAGCATAAAATCTAATCACATTTGCTAGAGCCATCATTAGAATATTGCGAATGTATCATTCTTCTGAAACTGAATGCGGTAACATAAATTAGGTGAATTGGTGATAGTTTGCTGTGTGTTCTTTATGTGTAAATATCTTGATGCATAAGCAAGAGAGCAAAACTAGGACGGCTGCACTGCAACCTTAATGTTTTGTGACTGCTGGTTTGGCGGTTGTCGTACCCACGTATCGTGATGGATGATGGAGCGTGTTTAGGTGCGAACGCGGTGATGTCACTTCAGGGGAGTTCATTTGATATGATGAAAGAAATTGTGCGATATTGTTTAGTATGATTGCTTTATGTATCATATGCATGCTAAAGTCACCTCACATACATAACATCTCATCGCTGACCTCTCTTATGATATTACGTTTTTTTTTATGTTCGTCAACATATTTTAAGGTCATGTGAAGTCACATTTTCACTAACTTCCTTTTTTCTTGCTCATTAGAACATACGGGTGAAAATGTCCCAAAGCTTTCATGTAATTGTGGCATTAAACAATGTGATTTCACCCTACTGTTCTTTTTTTATTGTTTCCAAACATGATTAGATTATTTTTTTTAACAATAAGAACCACAAAATGAATTACCGTTTCCAATTATTATTCCAACTCCAGAGTAATTGAGCTAGAACCTTCCATTTTCGAATATCTACACAAAACAGCATATAACAGAAATAGTCAAGAGAAGTTACATGTAATAGAAATATCTAAGAAAATTTTGTGTTTTATGATAATTCTAAGTATGATTTCACGATTTAAATATGATATTATGTTGGCACATGAACTCACGTGATGTGTAGCAATGTGTTCAAACCATTTTTTTTTTATTTTTTTTACTCTCGTCTGTGAGTGAAATCAGGAATAATAATTTGGGTTGTTACATTCATTGTATGTGAGACTTCCAACGATTAATGCAGGCGAAGAACTGCAGCTATTCTTTTAAGACAGCAACGGAATGTACCTCAAAGAGCAGCAGCTAAAGACCTGAAGTGTCTTAATTTTACTGGTTAGATCTAGTTAGAACATTATCAATGTTTTCGTTTATTAATGTCATTTCTTAGCTTTAAAGTGTTGTTAGGTTACACGCAGGTAGTTACAAGTCCCCGACACCGTGAGCGATTCATTGTCGAACTGGTGCAAGCTGCTACTGTGAAACGTTATCGATATGTTGTCATCAACAATATCTTATCATAAAAATGGCTACAAGTCATGTGACCCTACAAATAGCGAAAAGTGAGTAAACTCTCCGAGTTTTAGGATTTAACGGATAGTGAGGATCTAAAACCGGGCACAATATGATGATGAGCCATTCTTTCAAAGCTAAACGTCTGGAAGGCAACAAATTGATGCTAACTCCCGAAACATTTCACAGAGGGAAAGTCTTAGCCTTTCCTCTATCATTGCACATTGGCTATCGGAGGATCAACGCCGTTTATTCGTTGGTCTAGTTCTTGCTCGAGTACGATTCGGTTGTGTGGGACTTTCATCATTATTATCAAATACAGGAGTTGGAGGAGATTTAATACATTCAAGAACTAGAAAAATCTGGAATCAGGAGGTGGTTGAAGAGAGTGGTATTTGTGTGTAATGCATTAATTAGCAATGAGATCTGGATTAATTTTGGGGGACGCATTGGGTGCTGTATTTTGTAGATAAGAGACGAGCATGATTACAAACTGGTACTTGAATTTAGGTATAAAGGACTGGAAAAAATCGTTTGTAGGTGGAATAAATTATCGACAATTGTGATGCACAATTTACCCCAAAACAATCAAAGAAGTAGACATTTTTGTATTTCAAAGAAGATATATGGGCTAATAGTCACCGGTGTATATTTATGAAAACACTGACAGATGCATTTCAATACTGAAACTTGATACTTACAATCGTATAAAATTATTTTATGAACGAAGTAAATAATTACAGCTAGTAGAAATTTTCAGAATCTTAGGGCCAAGTATGACTGTGGTTTCGTAGTCTGCATATTTTTACTGAGAATCTTAGATGTACAGTACTTGAAACCTGTATAAAAATTTTTATACTGATGTTAATGTGAAGTGAAGCGACCAATCCTAAAAACAATTAATGCTCTTAGATGCATTTTTTTCCTCCGGCTAATGTCAAATTCTTTTCCGAATAACACAAATAAACGAAAAAACCAACAGTATCCACTCCTTAAAATAAAGTACTCTAACATGTTAGATATTTTTAGAGATGTCACCCCATGGAAGTAGTGCGCAATTATCAGAATAATAAGCGTATCCAGCTCTTCCAACGTAAAAAATATGCAAACAATCAGACCTAATATGGATCATTAAATGCATATGAATTTAGAACTGGTTTTGAATACTGATTTTATGATGAATCATTTAAAAAAATCGGAAAATTACCACGGAATCCTGATTGTTTTATCTGGTGAAAACTCAATAATGTGTTTACAATTTCCGAGTCACTTTACTGCTTGATGTATTATATTTCGTTGGTGTATAATGATTTTTATGTTCTGTAGAGCAATTCAATGAAAGGGTTATCTCAAAGTTGTAGGATAATGCTAATTTTGCAGCACTAGAATCGAAGTATTGTGATCACAACTTTACTCACGCAGGACGCCTCCTTTCTGTCTCGTCACCGTCCCGCCTCCCCCCCCCCCCCAAATCACAATCCCACTCTCCCCAACATCATATCGCTCACCCCACCGTTCTAACCGTGGTGAGAAAAATATGTAACTCATTAAATGCGAAATGTTTGAGAAACCTTTAAATGAATGGAATATGTATTTATACAATATAGTTGTTGCCGAAATATAATCGCTATTTTCGTTTAAATATTAATAAATTAAAATACACAGACTTTTTGTGTGTTTTCTATTTCTTTGCTTCGGATTTTACTGCACTTTGAGGTCGATATCGCTAGATGCAAGGTACGAGATGAAATTCTTCCATGATCTTTTGAAGGAACGATCCCGGCATCCACTTGGAGTGATTGAAGGAAACCATGGAAAACCAAATTCTAAATTGCCGGACGGGGATCTGAACCCGTGTCTTCCCGAATGAGAGGCGAGAGCCTTACCGCTCGCCCATCAGGCTCAGTAAGACGGAGAAATTCAGTATTGAACAGTAGGTGAAAATTTAACCTGCATCCGTATATAGGTCGTTGAAAAACATTGGGACCATATGAGTTAACGAACTATGCAGGTCAATCAGATTCTTATCAGCATTATTGTGTAGTGCATATACTACGTCATTATCCAAAAAAATCAACCAATTGTGGATAACAATTAAACGTATATGTTAGTAGCATCGCAAGTTAGTCTTTAATGGCGTTTAATTAGAATACCATGGAAATAAATTTTGCATTCACTTGATTTGTTCACGGATGGATGTTTCAAATTAGTTAAAAACAATAATAGTCTATGCTACTAACTAACAAAATGATTTCGCCGACAAAAACTGACGAGATTATTGGAGCCAAAAGTTGGATTTTTATTTTACTACATCGCTTCGCAGTGCTGCAATCTTTTTCATTATTTTTATTTTTTTATTTCCGTCAACTAAACAGCATAATAACTAGGTTACTAAATTAGGCCTAGGCTTACACTAAATATAAATTTCAAATACAATTTCCGCCAAAGTTATACAAAAATAATCACCGCGAACAACTGCGGGTTCCCGTCCCCGCCACGGGAAGGCGGCCCAGGCCTCCTATAGCGAAACCATAACTATTTATAACAGTTATTGTTGTTGGAATAAGGCAGAATTTACAACAAAAACATATATCTATTCCATATAATACAACTGTTCTCTCCTTCCCGTTACAGAAAACAACAGAATAGATTTAAACCAAATACACAGCATAGGTTAACCTGGACGTAGCTTACCACCTAAGTATCACATAAACTTCAACGCACCACCAATCCACAAGACTCCTCCCGCTATTAATCTAGGGTAATAGCTTGCTTCCTACAGGAACAAAAAGTTCTGTCGTTTCGTGCACATTTTTGAGATTATTATTTTCACCTGAAGAAGGAAGTACGCACTGATTTCATGTTGTAGCTTAGTGAAATGAGGATGGGAGATTATTTCGCAAAGTTATTTCCCAGTTTATATGCAAAGCATCTAGAAAATATTTAAAATATTCACAGCATTCCGGCTTAGGTTAATACGCAACGTAGGGTAGATAAAATTACTTAATGCAGAAATGTAGTAAATGAATATTAACTGAAGTACAGTAAACGAAGAGCCGAA
Organism: Vandiemenella viatica; assembly: GCA_031002005.1. Taxonomy (NCBI): domain Eukaryota; kingdom Metazoa; phylum Arthropoda; class Insecta; order Orthoptera; family Morabidae; genus Vandiemenella; species Vandiemenella viatica. Next base: position 76,809,665 of record JARYHS010013630.1, read on the forward strand.
GTAGGTATATTCTTCTCTATCACCAGAATAACATATGATTGGAAAGAGTTTCCTGGAGAACGTTTTGACCGAATTTTCCAGAAAAGCGGATCTTGAAAGGGTCTTCATTACAAACTTACGTCATGGAAGGTATGTTACTGAGTATTGTTTGTATTTCGTATTTCTCGATTGTAATATAACGCAAAAGTTTCTTGCGAATAATGTAACATTTCCTCAGAGAGGTGAAAACCTAATTGTCTTCGGTACAATTATTCTGTAAACTTAAACAAAACCAAATTTTCGAGGTCTTAAATACCAGCTGTGGTATAAATTGAGAAGGAAATTTAAAATATTTTTTTTTAGTGAAGAACCAGTTATCATTAAGTCCATAACGTTTTTTATATAATTTAATTCGTTACAGAACGTATTAATGAAACTGAAATGTCTTTTATTAAAACGTTTAAATTGCTACCATGTATTAATTTAATTATCCAAAGAATAAAGCTATCCCACCATTCAGTATTAAATTTTAATTCCTTACTACTTGTACATTCCTTAAATTCGCATACTTAATTTTTAACTCTAACACGTATTTCTAAAAAAAAAAAAAAAAAAAAGATTTTGCCTTATCTCATCTGGCTGACTCACTTCACAGCCCTGCTACATTTTGAAATAACGTTTTAACCGGTCAGCCAGAAATATGTTTCTCTGCGCTAATCGTTTTATCATTTGAGACAAAATCGTTAGATGTAAGTAAATACTGTATAGAACAAGATTTTGAATGTTGTCCATTACAGTTATAATTAGAAAACAAATATCTTATAGTGCTGACAGTTTATAGGGCTCCCACAGGAGACTTCATTAAATTTTGTAACAAACCTGAAGTGGTTCTAATAAATTTATCACCAACTAAAAGGGAAATTATCCTCTGTGGAGACTTCAACATAAATTCTGCTGTAGAATGTAACCAAACAGATTATCTTCTAGGAATGCTTAGATCATTCAATCTCTATCAAACTGTAAATTTCCCAACTAGAACACAAAAAATATTAGTACCATTATTGATAACATTTTTTTAGAGCACAATAAATTAGAAATACATGGAACAATTCTAATGGAAAATGGTTTGTCAGACCATAATGCTCAAATAATTACTTTGGATGTTGTGGGAAATGAAAATAACAAAAAGAAATAATTCGTCAGAGTTAGGCCATTAAAGAACAATTCAATAAAAACATTAAATGATGAACTTCTCAATGAGGACTGGAGCACTGGTTATAAATTAAAAGGGGTAAACAATAAATTCAATTACTTTCACCAAAGGTTTTTGGAAATTTACAAAAGGTGTCTCCCTACAAAACTCGCTCCAATTGGTCAAAAACGAGTAAACAAAAAATGGGTTACAGTTGGTATTAAAACATCTTGCAGACATAAAAGGGAATTATATGTAAAAGTTAGGAATACTGATAATATGCTTCTCAGACAACAATACAAAACTTACTGTAGAATTTTAACCAAAGTAATAAAAGAATCTAAACGTTTGGCCATAAACGATGAGATTAGTAGTTCAGATAACAAGATAAAAAGCGTTTGGAACATTTTTAAAAGAGAAACAACTGTATCATCCCCTGAACATAAACCTATATCTATAAGCGTTAATGATAAACTTGTAAATGACCACTCTTATGTAGGAAGTGCTTTCAATAGCTACTTCTTAACAGTTGCTGAAAAAATAAAAGGAAAATATAATGGGAATATGGATGCTATAGCAATACTTCAATCCTTGTCACTAAAAACAGCACCTATGTCTCTATTTCCCACCAGTCAAAATGAAATTGAAAAAATTATTAAATCCCTCAAAAATAAAAAGTCATTTGGTTATGATGAGGTTACAACCCATGTAGTGAAACAATGTAACACCAGCATTAGTAAAGTTATTAGTCATATTTGTAATAGTTCTTTTGAAAAAGGTATCTTCCCTGACTCACTCAAGAAGTCAATAATCAAACCGCTTTTTAAAAAGGGTGATACCTCAAAAATTGAGAATTACAGACCCATTTCACTTCTACCAGCATTTTCAAAAATCTTTGAAAAAGCAATGTACAGAAGGGTGTATGCACATCTACAAAAGAATGACCTACTCAGTAAAGTACAGTTTGGTTTTAGACAAGGCGTTTCAACAGATTCAGCAATTTTTGCTTTTGTAAACAACATACTGGAATCAATGCATAAAAAATTAAATTCCCTAGGTATATTCTGTGATCTTGCTAAGGCTTTTGACTGTGTTGATCATGAGATTCTACTAGGTAAATTTACCACTATGGAGTTAGTGGTAAACCAGGACTTTGGTTTAAATCTTACCTTGAAAATAGAAAGCAATGTGTATCACTGAAAGATGCTAATACAGGAAATGTTATAAACTCAGAATGGGGTATAGTTAAATGTTGTGTGCCTCAGGGCTCAATTCTTGGCCCTCTGCTGTTCTTAATCTATATAAATGATATTCCACATATACTAGGTGATAATGAACACATGGTGCTCTTTGCAGATGATACCAGCATATCGTTGAAAGACCCATCAGCAAAAAACCTCGAAAACACAGCAAATGATGCTATAAAGAAAATTAACAGGTGGTTTAATGCCAACAAACGAATACTTAATGTAGAAAAGACACAGTTACTTCAGTTTGTTACAAAAAATAAAACAAAGGACAGCTATAATGTGATATCAGAAGGGGAAGCAATCAATGAAAGTAATTTCACAAAATTCCTGGGTGTATGTATAGCTAACAAATTGAACTGGAAACAGCATATTCAACAACTTCTTAAAAAACTGAATTCTGCAACATTTTCACTTAGGGTAATATCTAGAATAGCTAATATAGAAACCAGGAAGTTAGTATATTTTGCATATTTTCATTCCCTGCTCACTTATGGCATCTCATTCTGGGGAAACTCGTCACAAGCACAAAGGGTATTTAAATTGCAAAAACGTGCTATAAGAACTATTTGTGGAGCAAGCCCACAGACGTCGTGCAGAAATCTATTTAAAAACTTGGGTGTACTAACAATGCCAGCACAGTATGTATACTCAGTATTGTCATTTGTAGTGGAAAATCCTGAACACTTCAATCTTAATGCTGACATACATAGCCATAATACTAGGAATAAATATAATATTCACAAGGATTACAAATCACTGTCAATTGTACAGAAAGGGTTAACATTTACTGGAGCTTCCTTATGCAATGTCTTACTAACAGAAATTAAATGTTATCTACAAAAACCCAACTACTTTAAGTCCAAACTGAAAGAGTTTCTGCTTCAGAATCCATTTTACTCTGTGAAAGAATTTTCTTCTTGGAATTTGGTAACTAAGAATGACTGATAAAATAGTATATATGGTGTATGGAAGGGGAAGGTGACAAAGTTTTCCACAATTACTAAAATGATATATGGTTTTTCTTTCTGTTGAAACTTTTGACAAATGAAGTAATTACACTGTTTACAAAATTTCACTCATATATAGTAACTAACATGGGATAGCATGCACTCAAAAACTACTGTAAAAAATTATGATACTAACAGGTTTTTAAGTAATTGACTGCTTATGAGTTGTGGTAACTGGTTGGTAAGAAAATAACTGGTTGTTAGATGCTGGTAACAAGTTTATACACTGTTCCACATAATAAGTATTAACTAACTCGGGATTGTATTTGTAGATTACAGGAAATATTGGTTATACTAATGGGTCGTAACTAACTTCTTGTCAATATATAATATTATCAATTATATAGTAATATTGACAATACTAATAAGTGTATGTACTGTTCCACATCCCCGAGATTATTCTCACATGGGATCAAAATGAACATATCTATCTATCTATTTACCAACCTGATGTTACTTCTGCTGTAATAAAGATTATACATTTTACTTTATGACATATCAGTCACGCATGTTACACGATCATAAAAAAACAAAAAAAGCAAGAGAAATCTGATGTGTATTAAATATCTTGTCTTAATTAAAATGCGAACAGCAGTCAATTAAAGTGGGGGACACTACAGAATTGGATTTACGAGACAAGGAAAAACAAGAAAATATTACATGTAATTTAGTTTAAAAGCTTCGTTGACACTTTATTTATGAATACCAACCTTAATGAAATTCACCAGGAAGTTTGGTTAAATATTAATATATAAAAATATATATATATGTTAGCTTAACACTCCCCTCTTCCATTATACAGTTTAAACAAATTTTAAATTCTGTGAAAAGTAATAACAGAGCAGTTAATGACATCAGTTTTCAAGTTTCTGATGAGTTTGTTCTTTTTCAACGAAGCGTAATCCTGAGGCTTGGCAAAAACCGATTGCAGAGGCGTTTTGTGTCGGAGGTGTCGGCTATATAGGCAACCCGCGTCGTAATTACAGCAGCCACGTCCGGCGCTCACAGTCTTTTGTCAGCGCATGCGCAATGAGTGGAAGGCCCGACCACTAAACCCGCTGCACCAGCGTTTTGAAAACGCGCTCAGAATGAAAACATTGTTTCAAAGCAATTGCTGTCTCCTCTCTTTTCTTTTGTTTGCGTTGCACACGACCCTTTTCAGCGCTCTGTTTTCCGCAAAGAGAGATTTTATTTTCCGCACGTTCCCTCCTTTATTTTAATGAAGTGTTGTAAATTTGCGTTACGAGCGAAAACATCTCATTCGTGATGTGCATACGAGGATCAAAGAATGTGCACAAAAATCAGCGTTCATTAAGGTTGTTTACCTTAAACGTCACAATTACGCCAACTTTAAAAGCTGTCGTTTCTGTTTTTGATACTGTCAGGTCAATTTGTGTGCGTTTTCCCCTATAACAATAATTAATAAATTCTCACTAATAAATTATTTATATAGAATTTAAGAACTATGATATTCTAGGACGTTTGTACAATTACTAGCTTGTTGATCTACCAAACGATGCCCAGGGGTTGAATATAAAATTTCTAATCTTTTATTCCGTTTGATCGGTTTTTCTTCTAAATTCTCCGTAACATAATGAAAAAAATTCCCCTCACGTGGCAGCCTACTTAACACAACTATGTAGCTGGTTACCGTCAGGGAGGGGGAGGAGGTAGGAGGAATTCCTTGCTGATTAATTTGTTATCCTGGGGGTGGTGATATTATTTACATTTAATCAATGGCATGAGTATATTTGGTTTTCATGCTTGAAGATGTTGAGTTATAACACATTAAAATTTATTTTAAAATGTGCGAATAAGCAAAATGTTATGTTTATCCATGTGGATCATAAATTCAAAGCTCTTCGCGTCCCAATTCTAGAGCAGGCTACAAATAACTGCCCGTGGAAAAGCAGGCTGTTTGAAAATTAAGCGCACCACACTGAGCAACAGACCCTAAGCCTTATTAACACTAATAGTGGATACAAGTCGATCTGGTAATTGCAATCGTTTAAAACCAAAAGTAAATAATTTGTGTCTGGTATCATGGAGATATAAGGTAAGAAATATCCTCTCTTAAAAATTTTTGGGTTACTTTTGTTAATTTAATAAGGTGTTTCAACAAACTTTTAAACGAAATTCTCGTCCCAGTACGTAGCTTCTGTCGATCAGTGTTGTGCAGAAGAATTTTAGGCTGTGTGGAGGCAATAAAGACAGTTCTAATGCGTTGAGAAATTGCATTGAGTAAGATACACATTGATCAACGTCCACCACGGTGTTGAAGGACTAGTAGGTTCGTCTTTGTGAGCCATTGTGCACTCATCACATAAGACCAGTTTGTAGTATTACATTACCTGAACTTGAAATTTGTTGCTATTGGAAACGGGATTTTCACAAAGACGAAGATACATCAGCAACTTAATCGGTATCAACGTCGATGCTATTTTACTGCGCTGTCACACTTCAGAGGGTAGCTGTTTGATGAGGAACGTTTTTTCAGTCAACCGTGATCCACTTCCTCTTTTCAGTTTGAGACGTAGGATGGTGTCAAAAGCCTGTATTCGATGAGGATCCAGTTGGCCTTCATTCGACTCTACGTATGTTTGGAGTTCAATTGAGGCACGATTGAGCGCCGCAATCTCAAGGTGAAGGAGGATTTTCCCTGCGATTTAAATGCATTTGTCATCCAGGAGGATAAGTGTCTGGCTCCAAATTTCATCGCAAAATTTTGCCTATAAAATTCTTATTTAATAACAATAATTATGTAATCTCAAATACCTAGTGACAGAGTTTCGTACATTCGAAACGAGGATCTTTGTATCCCAGTAACACAATTAAACCTACAGAGCCACCTGACCACTATAAAGAGTGCAAACAGATGTATATGCTGCTGTGGCAAGGTGTTGATGGAGACTTCGACTAATCTACAGCACTGGTAACATTTCGCGTTGTTGGGATGGATGGCCACTCTCTTGTGCTGCGAATTAAACTCTTTGTCTATTTGCAAAAAGCTTGCACGTGTATTTTTTTAAGTGCAATGATGGGGTAGAAGTCGTGGGGTTGTAAAACAAATGTGGGCAGTATTATTTCCCTTGTTTTAAACATCTGACGTTACAATGTTTGGAAAGAAGCACTGGGTGGAAAATCAAAAGTAATTTGGGGCACTTTCAACATACGATCAGCAGTAAAGATGATTAAATGTTTAGAGGTCATACAGTCTTCGTTGATTTCCAGCCATGTGGAGTCTTTGAAATCGTATTTCAGTAGTATGGTTAACTGTTTCTATTAGGTGTAGTTGGTATCACTGCTCTACGTCACTGGAAGTGATTGTATAACTGTCCAGTACAAAATATCAAGATACCGAAATGATGTTTTTTAAGTTGCAACCATTTGTACTTTTATATTCGGAAGTACATTGACAAGGTCTCCCTTTCGTTATTTAGGTGGTCAGTAAGGAAGTTAAGGTTTATAGCCTTATGCTTCCTGTAGTTTTGACTGCAACAATTTAAAACGGGTACTGTCTGGATATAATGCAGAAAAGAAAATGTACTCTAATATCAGTATTAAATAAGTTCATGCTTCATTGACAGCATAGAATTACCCAAATTTTGAACCTATTCTTTGATTTGAGAAATGAGGTAAATGGACCTCCTATAAATAAGTATAGTTTACTCTGTTTATGTAACTAATATTATCTGCACAAACGATAGTTCAGCAAGCAACACCGTCTGATGGAAATCACAGCACTGTAACTGAGCCTTCTGTTTTAACAACTCAGAGGATTTATCAAACGTTTTCATAGTTACAATTGTAAAAAATAAATTATCTCATGTTCTCTTTGTTAATAAAAATATTAACAAATCAGTATTTGAGGTTAAAACGACTCTCCTCATATTTTAGATAACCCACTACCACATTATGATAGGGATATGTTTCTTCCTTTTTACCTAATAAAAAATACCAATATCAAATAAATATCAATGTTAATAGAATGGATGTATAACTAATAAGAACTTCATGTAATATTTATTTTTAGGATCATTCTTAATTTGTCACTATTTTCTATCTTTGAACAAAAGATGAAGCAGGAGTTTTATTAATGAAATGTGGCTAAGCAGGCTTTTGGAACGTAAAAAATATAAAGTTGACATTGTTTCATGTGAGAATACGCAGTCCCTCTCGACCATCGTCTTTCGCATTCTTAAACACAGCTGGACAGCGCAATAGTGAGTCCTCTACCAATACACACACCCATATCCCTTAATGTTTACCTTGCCAGGAGTTACATGAGCTGGAAATATTGCATCGTTCTATCAGAACAACCACTTAAAGAAACTTCACAGTCATAACACATACGTTAACGTTGCTCTAATTTACTAATTGTAATTTACATCAAGGGTAGAAACGTTGCACATTCCGATGCCATTGTTGTTGTTAGGGATTTAGTGCACGTCGACGAGTTTATCATTAGCGCTTTGACGATAAGTTAACTGCTTTCCATACTTTCTGTGTCCGAAGAAATGAAACACCCAAATAGTAATGTTCTGTCACAGTGACACCGTAGTTGTTTAAAAAACGACAACGCTTATTAAAACTGTTGCTGATGAGTAGATGTTCCTTATTTTGAACCAATGCACATTCACCAACTTGAAATGGGTGTATTTGCGTTTGAACACACTACTCCAGTGACAAATCAGCTATGTGCAGGTGGCACAAAGGAATTAACGCAGCGTCCAGTTCTGTGATAGTCAGTAGGGACTGAGGTACTCCCTGCAACAAAAGATAGCGTTTCCATGCCTTAGGCTCACAGAGATGACTTGTTTCAGGACTTATTTTCGTTACTTAAATCTGTAACCAATGTTCTAAAGTAGATGGAAAGTATGTCTGTTGACTGTTTCTTTCGGTTGGCTCCTGCTCCTACATTCACCAGCCTTATTGAGGAACAATGTTGATCAAAGCGTGGATATCCTGTATTACAGTTGGATTGAGAAATTAGCTGACTTCATTCACAGCGACGTCCAACTGTTTCAAATAGGAGAAATTTTTCCTGTAGGGGGAAATTGTTCCCGTGAACTTTAACAAAAGAACTTTCAATCATCCGACCACGCCCCCTATATTGTCTGAGCTCACAGGTAGAGCCTGCATGTTTATGCAAATGAGACTAGGTAGCCTAAGTCTGACCGGCCTTAAGTGATGACAGATTTGATGGATGACAGCCTCGCCCCCTCCCTTCCCCCTTACTGACCTAACTCTGGTCGGACTTTTGTGACTTAATTCAAATGAGACCGCTCCTTGTTGGAAGCTATAATTAATTACTATGATGATATGGGTTACGTGGCCTACAAACCGCTGTCTTGTCGGTGATTTGTGACCAACCGCAAAGGAGACGGCTCGTATTGTTGGAAATCAAAATTAATTACTTGTTGTCAGTTTACACCACCTACTCCCTCCCCTCATCCTCCTCTCCAGCCAGTTGAAGCTTGTTTGTCTGAAAACATGAATCCATAAGATATACAGAAATCCCCTACCAACAATTGGCCCACCTCTTCATGCAGGTTGAGACCAACCTGTCTACAAAATCCCACCCATAAGATATCATAGGGAAGGCGAAATACACCTCCACGATCGTATTAATAACCTACATTTCAACACAAATTTGTTGACCTACTAATGATAATTCCTGCCGTTAGCTGACGTTACTATCTTAAGTCTTAATTAGAAACCCCGTAACTTGTCAACTAATAAAATAATTCCTATTATTATAAATAATTTTACCATAAATAAATGATATGTTAATTTGATTAAAAGCGATATTTTTGATTAAATAGTTATTATGATTAAAGTCGCTAGATTATTATTAACTTATTGCGTAGTCGATCACTGCAAGTGCATTTAATTTAAAAATTACTGTGTCTTAATTATTAATTGATTAAACACAATGTAAGTTCTGATTAAAACCGCAAGTAAATGTTTTATTTGTGTATTTGACGCAGAAAATTTTCATAGATTGTAACGAATTCAATTTTTCAGGGTGCGGAATCAGGAAAATGCTAGTTCGGATATTAAAAACTAGTTTTCACCTCAAATATATTGTGTTCCATATCTTTTTAAACGAAATGTTCTGAATATCATTTATCTAAAACCACGTGTCGGTAGTATCACGTCTTCACGAAATAATAGAGTGTTAGGTTTAGCTAATTCTGTATAGATCTCACTCAAGCCGCGGGAACCTGTTATGAGCAACCCCTATGGTGGACCTTCTGCTGGGAGCCCGCCCTCCTACAGTGCGACGTTCACGCTTGCTAAGAGGCCGTATTCAAAGTTCGGCCACTTAATCCCCTGAGTTATATCCGCGTAACTTTAATTACCTCTATATCTCTTAATACACATTGGATTTTTATAAACAGCATTTGTTCTATAACGATGATTTTCTGCTCTGTCCCAATACACATTTTTTTTTTAAAAAAAACAGTGGTTGAATAAAATTGTTTTCCCGCCCAAAGTGCCGTCCAGTGCTCTGAACACAAAAATAACCTTCCCACACCACACCCCCACGTATGCAACTAAAATCCTAGCTGACACTAAAATTCCTAACTCCGAAACTACTTTACAGATTTTAATGCTGTAAACAGCATTTTAAGACGTTGAAAATTTACATGTTCTTTGATACGTCACAAGACTATTACAAATTGAAAATTGTGTTCCATGTTTTAAAATATATAGACCAGTTTTCATTATTTTTGTAAAATGTAACCTGGCAAGATGGTTCACAGGTAGGTCCTGACGACGCAAAAGTAGTATCTACAGGGAAAAAACTGCTGAGATAACTAATACAGTTACAGGTGGTGAAATATGCATGTTTTCCGAGATTGTTTTCCTCCAGTTGCGTGTACGTGTACGAGTATGGTGACGTATGGAAATGTGGTGTTTGCATGGATATGCGTGTGTTTGTCTTCCTATGTGGTTGTGTGTCTAAATATAGTGATAGAAGCATACTCGTTCTCTGGATTTCACCATCACACATTAAAAATTGTGTTACTTGTTTTAAAATATTTAACACTGGTGACTAACTGCTAAAGTGGCATTGTAAGGAACAGTAATCCTCAGTTTAGGGCAAAATACCTTACGTCAGGTCCATATCAGTGCACCGGTCAGTGAACGATGGCATTCCAGAGGACGTGGGATCGACGCATAGTCCACACATTCAGATTTAGGTTTAGCCGTCATTCGCGTGAAAATTCTCTTACTTTACACTGATTTCAAAATGCCTACGGTCTCATACAGGAATGCAATGAAGATAGCGTCCACAAGTTGTAGATGATGTTAGATCATTCGTGAAATTTTTCATGCGTATCTACACTGCAGTAACATGAAGTCATTTCCGAAACGAATTTGAAACAGTGCTCCTATTAAACTAAAAATTCCATAAAAAAATGTATTACACACTTGTTAATATTCCATTTTTACCGTAATACGATTTATATAACTTTCAAAGTGAATAATGACACCTATATCGGAATAGGAGTCTTTCTCTCGCTATCAAATTATGTACGTTCGTTTGTGCCAGCTAGGGTCACGTTATGCCTTCGTTTTGGCTTGAATTTGCTTTGGAAGTGTACACATCCATGTTACAAACTAGGGTTGTTGGTCTTAGACGGGACCTACAGTTTAATCTGGAATCCAAACCACGGAAGCGCTCAGGCGTACATTACATTAAACAGCAAGCTGTGCCAGAGATCAATGTCGGGTTACGAACCTTTTTGAAAACCCCAGTTAAGTGCTGTTCTTTTCTTTATTTATTTCCTGTTGCAGTTATATGTGTACCACTACATGGGTCAGGACATTGGGGATTTGCGTTAAACTGCAAGTCCTAGGAAATTTGATGGGAAGAGCTGTTTGGCGAGGTATGTACCTACAGAAATTCTATCACTATCACCTTCCTACAAGCTACGATATACATTAACACAGCGACATGGAAGGCAGTCTTCGTTTAAAGATGATGGATGGCACACACGCACACACCAGATATTTGCAGTCATGGATACATGCGGAAACATACAGACAATAGTTGGAAAAATAGAAACGTGTATCACGCATGTAAAGAGAGAAAAAGAAATGTGAAATTTGCGAAAAGAAATGCACCCCATATCGGAAATAGTACGCTCTATTCCTGAGATTCGAGCAAAAATTCTTATTATTTAAACTGTGGTATGTGGCTTAGAAGTGAATCTACCAAGCCAGAAGGATCATGAATCTGCTAAAGTTAATTGCTACTCGAGAGATCGGTTGGTTTGCGATCGATCACATGGACTGGTATCATTACAATTTGAGGTTGTTGGCTCAGGTTGTGCTGTCTTCAGGGTTATTTGACACATCAGACAATTTTTAAATAAATGCGACTATCACGGTGGACAAACTACATCATAACTACATTTAATAGCCATTATTTTTGCTTTACCTTGTAACGGAATAACAATAATGCGTCATTCCGTACATTTTTATATTTAACATATAAAAAGAATAATGAAACGGATAATCAGAGAGGCTGGTTAACATCTGCCGGACCTCCCAAATAGCCCGTCGCCGAGAAGTCGTGTCAGGTAGGCGCGCCAGCGACAGCCAGGGACAATGGAGAGACAGCTACCCCTTCCTAAAGGTGCATTCCCACGATCCCTTGTAGGAGAGGCAAGACGAGACGGTACCTAATTAGCCGAAGTGTAGGGACGACCGCGAGCCGCAGGTTAGTCCTAGCTTAACTTGCCACCACCTCCGCACCACGTTGCCTAGTGTCGTTTGGCACAGAGCATTTTACAGCAACAGAAGGGGAGCGCACCGCTGCTGCAAACCGATGGCAACAGCGCACCGCTACACACGCCTGTGATCTTCACCGACTCAGATATCTGTCTGATATATTCAGTAAATCATTAGAAGAGCGAAAAGTACCTTCAGACTGGAAAATCGTGCAAGTAACTCCGATTTTCAAAAAAGGTGATCGAAGTGATCCTGGGAACTATCGTCCCATATCTATAACATCTGTTTGTAGTAGAGTTATGGAGCATATTATATGCTCAAACATTATGAATTTTCTAGATGATAATAATCTGCTTACAACAAATCAACACGGATTTCGGAAGAAAAGATCATGTGAAACACAGCTGGCCCTATTTACACACGACGTAATGAAAGTTATCGATGCAGTTTCACAAGTACATGCAATTTTTTTAGATTTCCAGAAAGCCTTTGACTCTGTGCCACACAACCGCCTTTTAGCGAAGCTTCGAGCGTACGGTATATCGGATCAGCTTTGTGAATGGATAAAGGATTTCCTAACTGGTCGGTCGCAGTATGTTGTCGTTGAAGTTCTTCTAATCTAGATGTTACATCGGGTGTACCTCAAGGAAGTGTAATAGGACCACTTCTTTTCTTAATTTTTATAAACGATCTCGGAGACAAAGTGAAAAGCCTTTTTAGATTGTTTGCTGATGATGCTGTTATTTATGGGGAAGTAAGAAATTTGGCCGATTGCTTAGAAATTCAGCGCGATCTGGATGTTATTTGGGCTTGGTGCGCTGAGTGGCAACTTACTCTAAATTGTAAAAAGTGCAAGACAATGAGCATAACTAACAAAAAGAATCCAATTGTTCAGAAATACGAGTTAAACAATTCAGTTATTGATATGGTCGTTTATGAAAGCGTCACAGAACTGATTAGTAGATTAGGTTGGGAGTCTCTGGTAGATAGACGACACACGTTTCGTTTAAACTTATTAGAAAACATGCGTACTCCCACTTTCACTTACGAGTGTAGTGAAATACTTCTTCCACCAACCTATTTGAGTCGGAAGGACAGGAAAGATAAAATTAGAGAAATAAGGTGGCGGACTGATTCTTATATGAATTCTTTTTTCCCTCGTATCATTAGGGATTGGAATGCACAGCAAAGAGATTAGCTTTGGTGCTGAGCACCCTCTGCCACCCACAATTTTGTGAATTGCAGAGTATATATGTTGATGTAGATGTAGAATGGGTAATTACCTCTCGTCTCCGCTAGCAGAGGCGGCCCTGTTCGCATGGCGTCCCGCCCCGTCCCGTCTCGTCTCGTCTCTCCTACAAGGGATCGTGGGAATGCGCCTTAACGGATATGGTCAGGCGTATAATCACTTAGCTCCGGGAAAATACCCCACCGGGGTGAACGTACTCCCGACCTCCTATCCGCGAGCGGATGTTCCAGAGGTCATATTTGGCGAATATGTCCGAGTTCGCACGAATCTCCAAAATACAATGTTGGCCAATCATCAACCTTGGTAGGAGAAGCCAAATAGCTGAGCCAATCAACGACGGACTATTCTCTGCGTAATATTAATTTCCATGAATTTCTCTCTACATTAACCATGAGCGACGGAGAGGGGTTTTTACTGCGTACGCGGGAGAAGGACTCGACATCCAGTCTTCAAACTGGAAGGAATGAACCTTCCGAGGTTGGAGATCGTCCTGCCCTAGCATCGAACAGAAGGGTTCGGCACAAGCGTTCTGTGTCAGTGTGGTTTCTGGGCACTCATTGACCACGTTGACTGAAGGACATTTTCGCCGTCGACGGACGCCCATCGCCATCACGGTAGTAATCCTACGAACAAGTGCAGTGTGGTACTTACATTCAGTCATTGGGTACAACCCTGTAACGAACTTTAAATGATTAGGAGTTCTCGCCTCCAGAAAAATATTGAACTAGTTGGGACGGACTTCGGGAGCCTTCCTATAACCACACTTGCTGGATAATTTAAATTATTAATCTGATGCAGTTCATGTTAATACTGTACTTGAATTTTGATCCCAGATTGTTATGAAGGGAAATTTCCATTAAAAGCAGGTGTGAAGCTTTTGTTGTTTGTTTATTAATGTTGGGAATTTTTTCATGATCGATTAAAAATGTGGTAGTGTTTACATTTTTCGTTGGTTTATTAATATGATGGCAATTGTAAACGAGGCTTTGCTTTCTTATTTTTTATATACAGGGTGAGTTTTTTATCTTGAGACAACTAAATATCTCGAAAACTACAAATCCGATCAAAAAAAGTGGGTAATAAAAATTGTTCGTCTCGACGGGGGACATCCGATGATACCAAATTTGACTCCCCACCCCCACCCCCTAGGGGTGGGGGAAGGGGGAGAAAAAAAACTTAAATAGGAACCCCCATTTTTTATTGCAGATTCTGATTCCCCGGAAAAAACTACCCCTATTTCACCCCCAATTCGAGTCATTTTGGTCGATAGATGGCGCTGCAATCGACAAAAATCAAAATAAGCAAAAATTCATTTAAAAATGAGGATATCTCGTGAAATACACATCAGATCAGCAAAATACAAGTTAATGTGATTGATATTTTTCAAAAACTATTCAATAACACCACCCACCTCCAAACTTGAGGGATGGGAATGGACATTATTTCAAAATGCACTGATGCAAATTCTTTAGCAGATAGCGAAAGTCAAACATTACTTTTTGCGTTACCCAGGAACAACGACGTGGACGTAGTAATTTTCTGTTCCCTTTGGGGTGCTAGATTTAGGTGAGTCCCCTCGCCTCTCACCATCGGGGTGCTTGTTTTTGGTGAGTCCCCTCGCCTCTCACCATCGGGGTGCTTGTTTTTGGTGAGTCCCCTCGCCTCTCACCATCGGGGTGCTTGTTTTTGGTGAGTCCCCTCGCCTCTCACCATCGGGGTGCTTGTTTTTGGTGAGTCCCCTCGCCTCTCACCATCGGGGTGCTTGTTTTTGGTGAGTCCCCTCGCCTCTCACCATCGGGGTGCTTGTTTTTGGTGAGTCCCCTCGCCTCTCACGTGTTTGTTTCTAACAACAATTCTAAAGCAAGTGCTCGAAAATATCACCACCGACATCGATGCATTTATTTACCCGCTCTTGGAATGATTCGACGCAACTAAGAAGCATATCCGGCGTGATTTTTTGACAAGCGTTGGTAATTCGTTCAATCATGTTTTCAGGCGTTGTTGGCACTTCACTGTAAACTTCATTCTTCAAGTATCCCCATAAAAAAAAATCAGGCGAAGTGAGATCTGGTGATATTTTGAAATAATGTCCATTCCCATCCCTCAAGTTTGGAGGTGGGTGGTGTTATTGAATAGTTTTTGAAAAATATCAATCACATTAACTTGTATTTTGCTGATCTGATGTGTATTTCACGAGATATCCTCATTTTTAAATGAATTTTTGCTTATTTTGATTTTTGTCGATTGCAGCGCCATCTATCGACCAAAATGACTCGAATTGGGGGTGAAATAGGGGTAGTTTTTTCCGGGGAATCAGAATCTGCAATAAAAAATGGGGGTTCCTATTTAAGTTTTTTTTCTCCCCCTTCCCCCACCCCTAGGGGGTGGGGGTGGGGAGTCAAATTTGGTATCATCGGATGTCCCCCGTCGAGACGAACAATTTTTATTACCCACTTTTTTTGATCGGATTTGTAGTTTTCGAGATATTTAGTTGTCTCAAGATAAAAAACTCACCCTGTATATGTAATTGAATGTGTTAATATTAAAAATAAATAAGCCTCACCTCTACGCCAGTATGAGTACCCAATAAATTAGCAGCCTAGGGTTTTCGTTGAATGTTAAAAAGAGGAGTAAGAAAGTTTTCACCATTTCCTCCCTAGCACCTACTACAACCATTCTTCGGTTACGCGGTCATTAGACGATAGAATTGCAGGAAAGAACGAAGAAATTCGGTGATGGCCTTTTGAAGGAACCACCTCAGCATTCGCCTGAAATGTTTTCGGGGATAGTTGGGAAAATCAAAACTTAATAGCCGGACGGGTATTCGAATCAGTGACCTTCCGAATGCCAGGCTAAGGGTTACCGCTCACCCACCGCACTCGGTTTGAGAAAGAAAAACGGGTTTTCACCTTTGCGTTCAGGGCACAGTTATGTGTATTTAGAGGGTGTGCAGAGGATGACATATTTTAACCATACATCTCAATGTTTACCCCAAACGATGTATTCATTGCACCCAATCGATTATATCTACCATCATCACATAGGTTGTCACTGTTGGTGAAATCTCGATATCGAGTGGGCTTGTATCACTATATATAGAGACACAACCACATAGGAAGACACACACACAGATATCCATGCAAACACCACATTTCCATACGTCACCACACTCGTACACGTACAGGTTACTGGAGGAAAACAATCTCGGAAAGCATGCTCATTATAAGAAGACACACACACATATGTCCGTGCAAACACCACATTTCCATATGTCACCACATACGTACACGTAACTGAATCTTGGAAAAAGATGCATATTTCACAACCTGTAACTATATCGGTGATCTCAGGAGCTTTTTTCTCGGTAGATTCTACTTTTTGCGTCGTCAGGACCTACCTGTGAAACATCTTGCCCGGTTATATTTTACAAATAAAGCTAATAGATACAAAAATAATGAAAACTAGTCTCTAAATATTTTAAAACAAGCAACACAATTTTTAATTTGTCTTGTAACGTTTCAAAGATCATGTAAATTTTTAACGTATTAAAATCCTGTTTACAGCATTAAAATCTGTAAAGTAGTTTCGGAGTTACGAATTTCAGTGTCAGCTAGGATTTTAAGTGCATATGTGGGGGTGTGGTGTGAGAAGGTTCTTTACGCGCCTCGAAAATAAATGAGACTCTTCAAGAAAGGGGAGACTGGTTTTGTGTGCCTAGTCCATTGTGTGTACAGAGCACTGGACGGCAATTTTGGCGGGTAAAAATATTTTATTCGTATATGTGTATTGGGACAGAGCACAAAATTATCGTTATAGAACAAATGCTGTTTATAAAAATGCATTGTGTATTAAGAGATATAGAGGTGATTAAAGTTACGCGGATATAACTCAGGGATTAAGTGGCCGAACTTTGAATACGGCCTCTTAGCAAGCGTGAACGTCGCACTGTAGGAGGGCGGGCTACCAGCAGAACGTCCACCATAGGGGTTGCTCATAACAGGTGCCCGCGGCTTGAGTGAGATCTATACAGAATTAGCTAAAACTAACACTCTATTATTTCGTGAGCATGTGATACAATCGAATCGTGGTTTCTTGGTAATTGATATTCAGAACATTTTGTTTCCAAAGATATGGAACACAATATATTTGAGGTGAAACCTAGTTTTTTATATCCACAGGAATCCGAACTACAATTATCCTGAAAATTTGAATTCGTTACAATCTGTGAAAATTTTGTGATCAAAATAAAACATTTACCAGCGGTTTAAATTACAGTTAAGTTTTAATCAAAACTTATATCACGTTTAATCAATTAATAATTAAGTGATAGGACCTTTTAAATTAAATACACGTGCAATGATCGACTACGCAGTAATTGAATAATAATATAGCGGCTATAATCATAATTTCTATTTAATCAAAAAATATCGCTTTTAATCAAATTAACATACGATTATCATTTATTTATGGTAAAATTGTTTATAATAATAGAAATTATTTTATTAATTGACAAGCTACCGGGTTGCTAATTAAGACATAAGACAGTAACGTCTTGCAACTGCAGCAATTATCATTAGTAGGTTAACAAATTTGTGTTTAAATGTATGTTAGTAATACGATCGTGGAGCTGTATTTCGCCTTACCTATGATATCATATGGGTGAGGTTTTGTAGACAGGTTGGTCTCAACCTGCATAATATGCTTGTGTATATCTTATGCATTCATGTTCTTCAACTGGCTGGAGAGGAGGATGAGGGGATGGTGCAGGTGGTGTAACCTGACAGGAAGTAATTAATGTTGATCTCCAATAGTAGGAGCAGTCTCCTTTGCGGTTGGTCACAAAACACCGACCAGACTGGGTTTTGTAGGCCACGCGTCCCATATCATCATAGTAATTAATTATAGCTTCCAACAATAGGAGCGGTCTCATTTTAATTAGGTCACAAAAGGCCGACCAGAGTTAGGTCAGTAAGGGGGAAGGGAGGGGGCGAGAATGTCATCCATCAAAGCTCTCATCACCTAAGGCTGGTCAAACTTAGGTTACCTAGTCTCATTTGCATAAACATGAAGGCTCTTATTATTGTACCTGTGAGCTCAGACAATATAGGGGGCGTGGTCAGATGATTGACAGTTCTTGTGTTAGAGTTCACGGGAACAATCCCCCCCTAATTTCTCGAAACAGTCACTGCCTTCTCCGCTGCCAAAGTGCATAAAATTACTTCTAACAAACAAAGGACATATGGCTTTGCAGTCCAATATGCACTTATCCGATCGCGAGTTAAAATCTTTCTAGCACGTAATTTTACTATGGAGCGTGACAGAAATGCCGGCTATGTAGATCACACACAATGAGCTTAGAATCTCTCCTTAGATAGTACACTCCTGATGGTGTCATAAGCAGTACTGATATCTATGAATGAAAGTAACAAAGATTATGTTCATTATTTTGATGCCACCAATGGTTAACGTTGTGTTATAATAATTAGTCCAAAGATCCTGTTATCAAAATAAATCTTATAACCACTCCGATGGGTTCTTTAAACCATCAAATGTTCATCGCACCTTTATCCTGATGAGTAACGTGCATCAGTTCTCGTTCGTATTAGTGACACTATTCTAAGTTGTCTTTCTCTGTACTATTGCCAAATTTACAATAGGTTATTGCATTTAAGGAAATATCAAGGTGTACGAATAGCTTAGCAGTAGTGGATGGAAATATTATGATCTATATTCACCGTTGCGTAACCCGTGAAAATTTTGAGCTGTGGTCAAAGAAACAGTCATGCAAAACGATATCATCTTTATTTGTACATTAAAGATTCATTATTTGCTGTACTTGTTTGGGCAGAACTCTACATAACCCAATAATGTAATTAAATACAACACGACACAGTTTTAAAAGTAGGTTACTTCTTAAGAAACAGTTTCAGATATAAATTAAATGGAAATTAGTGGGATTGAGAATAACTTTAATAACGTAAAAACAATAAGAAGTGCAAACTTCTGTGGATAAACGTATAACAGAAAGTTTATAAATTTCCTGCGAGATAAATAATTCTTGTTATAATATTCGTCACAGGTCGCCTTTGTCTGTCGATCTTTATTTCTGTGCACGCATCACGCAAAAACGAACGAACGTAATTCAATGAAACTATGCTTAATAACATCTGAAGCCATAGGTTGACATACAGAATACTTTGTACCCCGCTAAGTTACATATTTAAAGAACAATGCCATAATTTTTTGTTTGTTTGTTAACTCACGGATACTAGCGAAATTACGCACTTAAAGTCTCATGGTTTAACGTGAAGAACAATTTTCATCCCTGTAAGATCCATACACCAAGGACTAAACTAAACTTTACAAGTTTCATCTGTCTGTACTTACACTACGCAAAACGTTGTTTACAGAGAAGCTTTGAGATCAAAAGTAGTTGGGTAATCTACATCCATAAGGAAGCGCCCTAATCTGCTTGGATTTGTCAAGAGGAGGGCGATGAAAAGGGGGTGGGGGACTATGTGGGCAGAGGGGTGCACGAGTAGGGACTGTAATGAAGCTATGAAGGATCCCGCATCATTTGGCACCCTGGCGGATCCCGCACAAAATTAAGGGGATTCGCAATCCGTAAAATCTGGCGAAAACATGTTTCCGCCTGCGTGTCCTTGCCTCCCCCTTTATTTTTTCGGTCTCTACCGGTTGTATTGCCCCGTTTACCTGCCACCTTCAAGTTCACATTTGACCTACGGCAACAAATGTTTATATCGTCCTTTGTGATTCCTTCAGGTTTTATAAGAATTCCCGTTTGTTTTTGTTGTATTCGTTACTATAACTTAAGTTTTTGGCGTCATATTTTAAAATAAGCTCCCAAATCATACACACACTAAAAAATATACAATTGGGATTATTTCTGAGGAAGAAGTAAAAATAACCCAAAAAGAAGGTTAAAACTACTTCAAAAAGGAAAATTCTATGGAATAGATGATTTCCAGAATGATTTGTAAGAAATTTCGATCATAAATTGTTTCTGTAATTCATGAGAATTGAGATATTTGTTTCAAAGATAGTATTTCAATTTCGTGGATTTCAACTTCCTAATACTACTAATACTTAAAGATATAATGTCATATTTTTTTCAAATACAGTAAAATTTGACATGGTTGTTTAGTCTGAATACATCAAGAAAATAATGTCAAAGATTTTCTTTGAGTTCTCATGAGTGTATATCCTAAAAAATCACGTTTATGTTGACTATAGTCATATCCTTGATGATATAAATCTAATCAAAAAGTTATCTTCAATCTCATTTAATAGCTAACACATATATCAAAAACTAGGGGTATCGTAAATAATGGTAGTAGGAATTCATAATAGAACAGCTTATAAGGAGAAACGAATAAGTCATTTTTAGTGATATCTTTCGTTATGTGGATACGTTACTCTGGTTATATTATCAGAGAATTTGGTTAAGATTTTGCATAAACAAATGCATTTTACTTTAGATGACGGAGACTATAATTTCGAAAACGGATAACAGTTTTTTTTATTATTATTATTTATTTGACCTTAGGTCTTGAATAGACCATACAGTCAGCCTGGTAAAGACCTAGGCGTTTTATATAAGCTAATATTCTATATACTGACAGTGCCGCGCATGTATATGACTTGAAGTCATAATGTTCGGGTCACACAGAGTTGGTGTAATTATACTTACCGATACGCGAGGGCGTATTACGCGCAGAAAAACAATAGTTCTGTGGTACCTTTACTCGAATTCCCTTCCAGATCTCACAAGGGATTTTCCTAGCTGGTTAGTATTCCTTTGATGTTGAAAAGCTATTTTGATTCGGATCACGAGGGTTTCACCCCTCAGCTCGTTGTATAAAATAATTATAGTTTTGTTCTGTCTAATAAATTTCAGTGCATTTTTAGTTCTAGTGGTCACTGAAATTCTGCAAGTTGTGTCACAAGCCACTGTACGATAAACTTTACGAGGATTGTCTCAAAAGTTTTTCCCGCAAGTTTTCAATATCCAAAATGGCGTTAGTGAGGTATGGAAATCTTTTAATCAGGACGAAGAATCATTTACTGGCAATGTAGAAAAAAAGGTGACAGAACTGCAGAAAAAGAATGGAAAATACAGCTCTCCTTAGTTTTTTTTTCCCAGTTGGTAGCATAGTTTGTTCTATTTTATCTATTAATAAACAATAATGAATGAGGTGAGGAGAATTTCTTTTGGTAGCACCTCAAGAAGAAAAGGATCCCTCGCTGTACCTGAGAAAGAGATCTTCCCAATAAGTGGTCATTTGCAAGAGTGGAAAGTTTCATGACGTAAAAAACACTTAAAAAAACCTTTGTGTACAGCCTAAATACAGAAGAAAAGGAGGAGAACCCCCCCCCCCCCAAAAGCGATGGATGCTATTCTGCCTTTTTATATCTAGCCATATTTCGTTGATAGTTTTTAAGTGAAGGTAGTCTTAAATTGTTGCCAGACGGTTTAATGGAAACTTAAGTTTCCTGTAACACATTTTGTAAGTGCAAAATTCCTTTCATTTTCATTAGATGGACAGAAGGAACTTGTTAAATTCTACATCTACATCTACATATATACTCTGCAATTCACAAAATTGTGGGTGGCAGAGGGTGCTCAGCACCAAAGCTAATCTCTTTGTTGTGCATTCCAATCCCTAATGGTACGAGGGAAAAAAGAATTCATATAAGAATCATTGCGGCACCTTATTTCTCTAATTTATCTTTCCTGTCTTCCGCTCAAATAGGTTGGTGGAAGAAGTATTTCACTACACTCGTGAGTGAAAGTGGGAGTACGCATGTTTTCTAATAAGTTTAAACGAATCGTGCGTCGTCTATCTACCAGGACTCCCAGTCTAGTCTACTAATCAGTTCTGTGACGCTTTCATAAGGACTGTAGCAAGCGGTCACGAATCGAGCGGCTCTTCTCTGTACTTCTCTCATACTTCGATCAACCCCTTACGAAACGGATCCCAAATGGCACAACAACATTCCAAATGTGGACGAACAAGAGATTGTACGCTATCTCCTTTGTTTGTTCATTACAATTTTTCAATATTCGACCTATGAATCGCAAGCCTAGAATTAGCTCTACCTACAACGAATTAATGTGTAAGTCCCATTTCATGTTCCTTTGTACTGTTACTCCCAATATTTCATAGAAGCGACCATATCAATAACTGAATTGTTTAACTCGTATTTCTGAACAATTGGATCTTTTGTTAGTTATGCTCATGTCTTGCACTTTTTACAGATTTAGCGTAAGTTCCACTCAGCGCACCATGCCAAAATAATATCCAGAATCACGCTAAATTTCTAAGCAGATCGGCCAAATTCCTTATTTCCCTATAAATAACCGCATCATCAGCGAACAATCTAAAAGGCTTTCACTTTGTCTCCGAGATCGTGTTATTAAAATTAAAAAAATAAAAAGAAGTGGTCCTATTACACTTCCTTGAGGTACCCCCGATGTAACATCTAGACTAGAAGAACTTTCTCCTTCAACGACGACATACTGCGACCGACCAGTTAGAAAATCCTTTAATCCATTCACAAAGCTGATCCGATATACCGTACGCTCGTAGCTTCGCTAAAAGGCGGTTGTGTGGCACAGAGTCAAAGGCTTTCCTGAAAATCTAAAAAAATGCATCTACTTGTGAACCTGCATCAATAACTTTCATTACGTCGTGTGTAAATTCCGTCGAGCACAGTTGTTCCAACATTAATTCTGAACTTTTTGGTAAAATTTCTTTCCTGAAAGTATAGAATATATATAGATATATCTATATATATATATATATTGCCTTTCGGTATCTTAGACCATACAGCCAGCTCGATAGTAATTATATGTCAATCAGTGTTTTTCAGTTTCTCCACTATGAATTTTTACCAGCAGTTAGACACATTACAAGACGGACATGACATTAACAGACACAAACCCGCGGACGGACTCGAACCGGCGACATTAGGTACGCGGAGCAACCACTCTAACCCACACGCTACCGAGGCCGACCACGACGGTTCAGGATACATTGTGATACCAGCTATGCCTGACTGACTGATATTCATCCCAACTCTACTCCCTCAATATTTCCTAAGATCTTATAAATATTGAATATTAAACACACTTGTTTATACTTTGAATTAATAGCTTCCAACACTCCAATCAATATGAGTTTTGTGACGAACTTAATTCAGTTTAAAGTCTTTCTCACTCTCTCAACAATTCCATCAGCTAAATATCATTTTTTTTTTTTAAATTGTTACTTCAATGTGCTAGCTGAAAAATATTAAAAAACATTCGCGTGATATTTGCTATCACTTAGTATCATTCTATGTAGTTAGAATGTGGTAATCGTTGATATAACCGTGGATATTGATTGAATACCTCTACAATATTTTCATCAAAATCGCTCATTAACTCGGGGCGATGATATTAATGGTTTAGAAGGCCGTACCACCACAGAAAAACCGCACGGGAACAGTTTATCGAAAGTCAATAATTGCTCACGAATCGCTGTGAATTTCTGAAATATAGCTGCACTGTGTTCACATGCTTTTGTCATCCCCAACTTACCGAGAAGTACTTTTAATCCCTTAGGTACTGCGAGCTAACGAGATAAGCTTCAGTTTCAGAATTCAAAGAAATACCGCTGGGAAATTACCTTCTAAAGCGACATTCTACTAGGCGATGACGGTGAAGTTCCTCAAACACCTCTAACTGCGTTCATACAATGATGACTCAGATTTCTTCTATGTTGGCGAAATCAAAAAAAAAAAAAAAAAAATGTATGTAAAATTGTTTCCGATTGGGTAATTCAAAAGTAATTTCACTGCTATAAACAGAAGCGATAGTATGTGAATATCAGTTTGGGTTTAAGCAAAACCGAGGTACAAGAGAAGCAATTATGGCATTAAGATTAATACTTGATGGGCGGAGCAAGGAAAAAAAAAGATACTTTTATGGCATTTGTAGATTTACAAAAAGCTTTTAATAATGTTAGTTGGTAGATGTTCCAAATTTTAAAGACATCTGGTCTTAATTATCTAGATAGAAAAACACTATATCATTTATATAAGAGAATCAAATGGCTACAATAAAAGCAGAGAAACATGAGAGACATGCATCAGTAAATAAGGGCGCGAACGAGGTTAGGGTCTATCCCTATCAATAAAGGAAATAAAATAAAATATGAATGGGCATAAATATTCAAAGAGAAAAATTCAGTAATATGTTATGATTTGCCGAGACATTGTCGTGTTAGCAGAACAGATTGAGGATCTTGAGAAGTAATTGAATGTCATGAACAAAATAGTGAAGGAAGATTTCGGACTAAATATAAACCAAAGCAAGACAAAAGTGATTAAATGTAGCAGAAACAATAGCAGTAAGTGTAGATTAAATATAAAAATACGGTCGGCTACAATGGAAGTAAGTGAATTCTGTTACTTAGGAAGTAAAATTGTCGCGGGCGCTGATTTTAGTATAGATTTGTGGTATAGATTTTAGTGGTAATAAAGGCAGAGTGTTTCCAAGCCAGCGCAGTGGTATGAAGACTACACCACTGCTATATGACACCGGCGGCAAGGCCGCTGGGCTTGCAGTCCTTAGTGTGGGAAACTCAACCAGCACGACTGGTACACGAGGCTTACACACTATGAACACGTGAACCACTCGCATGTTCGTCGTGACAAACAGCCAATGAGAAGAAGGCTTTCCCCACCTTCGAGAACAGAGGACGCTTCTTGGCGCGTACGATTCGCCCCTGTCCGTGATGTGAAATTTTGTAGGGCAGACATGTTACCATCCAAATAAGCCATTTTAGACATTTTTCTATCACTCTCCCTCTGCTGGCTCGGAATGCATTCTGCATTAGTTTTGGATCCTATGGTCTACCATTCCAATATCGGAAAACACCGAATTAAGTAACAATTATATGTAACTGTACCATACCGCCACTTTCATCAATAAATCAATTAGTCACAACTCTTCCTAGCATTTCAAGGAGCACCAATGTCCTGATTTTAAGCAAATTAAGTCTCTGTTTATGTATTTTTATCCTAGCCAGAAGCTTATAGGTGCCGACTGGAAACCAAGAAAACTTCAGCCGACAGTAAGTAGTTACTAGGCGGACCCACAGTGGATAAGTTCGCCACTCGCTCGGTCTATACGTGACAAAATTGCTACTCATGGCAAAGCAGGAATAATGTTAAAAGCAAATAGCACTAGCGATAAAAGTCTTCTTGAAAAAGAGAACTCGTTTAGTTTCAAATATCCATCTAGGACTCTGTATGGGAGCGTTGCATGGAATGCCAGAAAAAGGAAAATTTAAGCGTTTGAAATATGATTCTACAGAAGGCTGCAGAAAATTAAGTTGACGAATAAATTACGAAATAAACATGTTTTGGAAATGATGGATGAGGGAATAATTTTGTGGAAGCGTCTTACTGAATTAAGAAACAATATGGTGGGTCATACTTTAAGATATGCGGGAATGGTTAATTTGTTGGTAGAGGGAACAGTATAAGGTAAGGACTGTACAAGAAGAAAGAGATTAATATATGGGCAGATAATTGGGAAAGCATGTTGTTTGGGATGTGTTAAGATGAAGATGTTAGCGCAAGATAGAGATGGAGAATTGCTACAAACCAGTCGAGAGACTGATGATAGGAAAAAAAAATTTTTTTTGTTGGTAGAATACATACTCACTTCATTTTATTACGATGTCTTGTTTCACGCTTTCAAACAAATTAAGTAGATCTTATACCAATTCATTGTCTCCATAAAACAAAGAAATTGCTTGTGGCGTTGATGGCCGGGAGACACCGACGGGTGGTTGGGCTGCCGAGTGACAGAGTTTCGATTTGCCGCACATATCCGCCTCTGTCATGGCTAGACCTACTGTATGGTGAATGCAAACCATTGTCCCTTCTGGCATAATCATATGATCAATCGAAATTGGCACCACTACGACCTCAAATTTGTTATACAGATCAGAACAACAGTATGTATCAATTATGCGATGTTAGATTAATTTATTTGGGAGTTTGTCCAAAGGAGTAGCCTACTAACAATTTTCTATCTTCAGACATATCTGATAGTTGGGTTAATATGGGCCTTTATTCTCCCAATCTGAAATGGAAAACGGTCCAATTCCCCCCCCCCCCCCCTCCACACACATTGTGGCTTATTGCTGTTTTGGTGTTTGTGAAATTAGTATCTGCATGATAACTGTACTTTGTTTACATCTTGTGTGATTTGTGAGGCATAGGTCATTACGAGAAACCACCTAAGTCAGGATGGCCGGTACGTGTGTTTCAGGACTCGAACCTTGCGCGTTGTACTTCTCCGATCCAGAGTGCAGGCGCCTTAATATGCCCAGTAACACTGGTTGGTCAATGAAAAATAATGTCACATACGTGCAATACTACACACTAGCTTTTTGCTTTTCCTGTAAGAAAATGAAAGAATAATACCACAAGGTAGTTTATATACAGAACACAAAAACGTCACAACTTTCGACGATAATCGCAACACAGTTTTTCTGCTGAAGTTTAAGTAAGCCGGTCTAACAAACACGGTTTGAATTCTCGAAAGACTCAAGTCCTTCCACATTGCCACCTGTGCAGAACGGGGGTCTGATGCACGAGGTCCTTAAATGGCCGGATCGATGGGGTGAAAAAATCCTATCTTGCAGAAATTTCACACTTTGTCGCGGATATAAATTGCAATTACGGAATAGCAAAGGAGAGTTTCTTCTATGGTTACATAATGTTTTAGTGTAAATAAATGGACGATCACATTGAACTACAATGGTTCCAGATTCATTACTGTTCAGGACTTCAAAATTGTATGAGGAGTCATGCGTACTTTAACTGAAAACGGTCATAATATGTTAATATCTATCGATCGTCAAATCGAGCAAGAGAATTCTCGCTGATACAAATTCATGTTTACCGTTCATCTGTCCACAACACGATATGAAAAAATGCTCTGAATTATCACTTATTTTGAAATATTATCTCGCAGTTTCGCTGACGGATTGTGTTAATGAAAGTCGAGCTTTGGGTGACGTACGCTGCTGCCGTGAGCATCAGACCTGAAGATGGAGGCAGAGTACGTCATCGAAAGTCGTCTTTCATCAGCATAATCCGGCAGCGAACCCCGCGAAGATTATATTTCAGCGACTCACCGGGAAGCCTTCGACTACACATCAAATAATTTAATTGTAGTACAATTATGAATGACGTCACGATGTTCTTCCATTTCAGTTCTGAACCCTGCAAGCTAAACATCTCAGAGAGGTATCATAACTTAATAAACAGCTGCACAACACAGATTTAATCGGTTCATGCACTTCAATTAATTTGAATCTAAGTTTCTTGGAGCCCAATTCGTAAGTAGAAGCAAAGATGAAGAGTGAATTTTACGATTAAGCTTACTT
This sequence comes from Vandiemenella viatica, assembly GCA_031002005.1. NCBI lineage: Eukaryota > Metazoa > Arthropoda > Insecta > Orthoptera > Morabidae > Vandiemenella > Vandiemenella viatica. The sequence continues at coordinate 76,837,561 of JARYHS010013630.1, forward strand.
TTACTACACTTTCTGTTATTATAACAACAGAACCTGGCGATCCATCCGACCTTCTGGACACTAGATGGTAAGATCAAAACGGCTTCACACCTCGACTCCCACACTGAAGCCATGCTGCTTGAAGTTTTTAACCGATTACTTTCGCGAATGCTGCGATGAACCTCAGTTACCTCCCCGAAACTACGCGTTGCAAAAACAGAGTAACACAGAAGACAATAACACAATGCTTATACGATGTAGTCTTCACTGGTTTGCAGCCGGATGTTGTAACAAAAATTCAACATTTCGACGTACTTTGTTTTCTACATCAGGTATCCAACGTCACAGCAACGCGTCGAGACATGACAGACTGCGGAACATTGTGCAGGCCGTTATATTAGACACGTAAGCATTCGTTTGTACAGTGGGAACCTTACGTACAACCTGATGAACACTTGGCTGTTCTGGTAAAAGATGTTCAACAAATTCAGCCGAATTTTCGAAGCATACCTCCTCTCCTGGTATTGAGTAAATTTTGCTCTTGTAGAGTATTGTTGCTGCTAGAAATTAATATTCAGACAAGCTGTTCGAAGAGCTTTCATAAACGTGAGTGTAGTTATTTTGGACAGCCTTTTTGATTTAATAATAACGCACGCAAAGAGCACAACTGACCACATTTAATCTACACCACCTGCTTAAATTTGAAAAATCCTGCTGATTGTCCCATTACTGGCAAAATATCGTCCCATTGTTTCAGAAATTTGTTATTTTATATTGGCACTCGTCTGTGCCCCCACTAACTCGGACGTTGTAAAGTGTTTGATGTTGTCGGAATGATTCTTGAAGCAATATATCTACTTATAAACCTTCATAATTTTACTAAAAATTATTTAAATTAAATCTCAGTCTCCTGAGGGGTATGGGCATATACACCACTCTACCTAAAACGTAACGCCTACTCTAATATTCAGAACCATCGTTTAATTTTTAACACTATCCTTCGGTGTAATTGCGTAGTCTTACAACTTTATATCTACTCAGGACTCTCTTTACCCTCCTCCTGTCTTCCAATTACTCCTAACCACATTCCTTCATGATGACTGTGTTCGCGTATAAAATCCTCAAACTGCTCTATTCGATACGCACACTGTTGTTCCTACATTATTGCACGTTACCGAAGCAAAGATTTAGCTAAGGTTCTGTAGCATAACTCTCTCACTTCTTTTGCCAACTAGTCATTACCCGCCCTCTCCCCCACCCACAAATCCAAAGTTCCTAAGTTGTTATTAAAAGACATGCCACTGAATATCTTCAATAATTCCCGCTTCGTGCATAGTTACACAGTATACTTATTTTTAATCTATGATCCTAATTGTTTGATGCTATTTGCGTTTTACTTCTTTAAATGTCAACCAACACAATCAACTACCCTGCTTTACTATTCGCTATTATTTTTCATTGTAAACCTCTTATCAACATTGTTACCTCCATATTTTATGAATTTGAATCAAACACAGTTTTTAATTACAAGCACAGTACATTGTCCTGTCTTAATTTAATTATGCTGTCACATATGTTTTGATATCTCATTTCATAACCTAAAAATTATAGCCTAGCTTTTAAGAATGCCTCTTCTTAGCAAGGGACATTTTGTTTTTTGCGAGTTATTTTAATCTTGTTTCCACCATTCCATGGCTCATTTGCCAGTTGCCTTGGGCAAACGCTATACTGCTCTATCAATTAGCTCTCCCAAGACAGTTACATCAACATCGCTTACTAACGAAGATTCACATAACAACAAGCTTAAACCAATGTTACTTAGTTACACACCATATTCTATATCACAGATAGAATGTATGCGGATAAATATCGGATTCTCCATTAATTTTTCACTAACGTAAAACTAATAGTCATGTATTTCTCAATCGTATTTGTCTCCCCTTATATGAACAGCTGTTAATAACGTAAATTGCCGATCAAATGGTTAGCAGAAAGTCCCCAAACGCTATATAAGTAATATAATTTTAATAAGATATTTGAATAAGCAGCACAGTGATCTGTAGAATGGATTCATGTCTGCTGGCAGTGGTGGATAGATTCAGATCTTAAATATAATTTCTAAAATGAATGCAATGATTTTTCTCCTTTGTTAACGTGTCACTGATAGTTTGACTGCTCTTTCTGTTTAAATTTGCAGTATAAACAAGATCAAGTCACGTCTCCTAATATGAAAATCGTATGCATTTAAAGAACTAAGTTTTCTTTTCTGCAGGTTGACTAGGTAATTATAGTGATATGAGATTGTAAACCAGGTGAGAATTACAACTATTAAAGCATTTGTTTCCTTGTTGAAGTACTAGATTCTTCATTGGAAGCCAGAAAATGTTTGAAAAGAAAATGTGTGGTTGGACAAGTGACTGACCAGGAACATGGGTATGTTACCAGTTTCGGTTTAACGTGCATGTCCAGCGAGTGATGGATTGCCAGCAGTGCGTGAAATAGCGTCCATCCCGTCTCTGCCGAATCCCGCTACTACCCTCCATCGGTCTCTGCTACACCCAAAACAATTAACATTCGAATTTATTGCCACTTCTCTACATGGCGTTACACTTCAGGTGACACTTTTCTATTGGCATCGATATACAACAAATACCTCATCATGGTTTTTATTTTACTCACAGTGCCGTCTTATGCAGTACAATTAATCAGTCCAGCTTGTCTTAAAGACTCAACACAACATTTTTAGTGATTCTCCCACAAGAAATATTCTACGCCTGCCATTTCTTGATAGAATTCCCATTTTTTTTTATAAGACCCGTTAACTTCAGCGACGTTTAACGGCATCATAATACAAGTGTTAAATTTTTCGTCTTTCTACACGATATAAACGCGTGAGCATGATAAGCACATTTCTTTTAAGCATTTAGACTCAAGTATTAGACAAATGTTTGATACTAATGGTTACCTTTTAATTTAATTTAATTTTAATTACAATAGAGCACACACTCCGGTGGCAATTTTCCTACATACCTATCTTCCCCCTTTCCTGCACCCATCTACATTTGTCCTCTACAAATTTTTACTTTTAATTCTTTCAACGTTTTCGGTAAATTATTTATCATTTCCCTTGGTAACTTATTCTAATCCCTGACACCCTCACCTAAAAAAGAGAATCTTCCCACACCCTTGTGCCTCAAATCGAGTGCCAGCTTGTGGTCATTCATTATCCCTTCCATGCACTATTTTCAAACCTACACCAATATCTTCCATGTTTATCACCAGTATACCCTTGTACACTCCCATGACCATCCTCATCCTATCTTGCAATGAATCCCATTCCAGCTCCTTTATCATATGTACTGATTGCATTCTGCGATAATTTCCAGAAACAAATCTAGCAGCCATTTTTTACACGATCTCAACTCCTGTATTTGATACTCAAAATGTGGGTCCCATACTACACTACCATATTCGAGCAATGTCTGACCAAAGTTTGTAACCCAATTCCTTTACTTCTCTCGTACATCCCTCATCACTCTCTCCAACAAGTGCAGAATTTTGAAACCTTTTCCTACCACCTGTCCAATGTGTCCTGCCCAGTTAAGCTTGTTATCAAATGTAATCCAAGATATTTACATTTCAAGTCTTCAGCAAGTAATTCTTTCCCACCTTATACTCATAATTAACCTTTTGTTTTTTATTTGTGTATCTATAGCTGACTGTTCTTTGCATATATCTTCAGCCCATGTTTACAAACCCAATTAGATATCGTGTCCAGATCACCCTGCAACTGTTTACAATCCTCTATCGTTTTGATTCTTTTATACAGCATTATGTTTGCAAACAATCTAATTTCAGATAGTAAACAATCAACACAATTATTCATTAGAATAATGAATAGCAATGGTCCCAATACGCTACCCTGCGGCATTCCCATTTTTACTTCACTTCTTTGATACCTCATTTCCTACCCTAACTTCTGTTTCTACCTTTTAAAAATCTTCTACCCAGCAAATCACTTTCTCATCCACTCCAATAGTTTTTACCTTATTTACTACCATTTTATGGCTACTCTGTCAAACGCCTTTGACAGATCTAGTGCTACACTAATTTGGCCTCCCTTGCCCATTTCATCTGAAATATCTTGCATATATCCCACCACTGAGATTTCATGATATCCTTGCCTGAACCATGTTGCCTGCTTGAAAACCACTTACGTTGCTCACATATATCTGATGTGGTTGCATATCAATCTTTCCATTAATTTACCTACTGATGTCAAACTGTTGGCCTGTAATTTTCGAATCTATTTCTCACCCTCCTTTATGTACCGGTACTACTATCGCACTTTTCCAGTCCTGTGGAAGCAGCAATATCGACTCAATTAATATAATATTTCAAGATAAGGTATATGTCACATCCGGCTATCTTTAAGATATCTGTGGTAATATTATTTAGACTAGCCCCTATTTTTTTTATCAGCTTTCTTATTTCCTTCATGATTTCCTCAGGATGAATTTCAAATTTTTTAGGATCTTTATTTCTAATTGTGTTGTTAAGCTCGTTATCCGAATTAGACCCTCCCGTTTCTGATTCATTGTCCCTAATGCTTTCTTTCGAAGAAGGCTGTTATTTCAGTGACAATATTTTTGATTTGCGGTTGCCGCTGCACTTCTATCACATTTTTTAAGTTTGTATGTACTCATTTCAAACTCACCTTCCAGAGGTTTTTCATGTTATTAACAAATTCGCTTTTTTCAAATAACTACAGTATCATTAGCGAATGACGGATATTTATTCTTTCTACTTAAACTGATATGCCACATGGAAAAATTTCTTTTTAAAAACATTTACTTGGTCTGTAAATTGCTTTTCTACATCGGCAATCAGGGATTTCAAACCTCTTTCTCTATTAAGTCTCTGGTGCTATAAACTTTTATTTGATTTTCCTGATCTGTTGTTCTAACATCGGTACCCTATATATCCTGGTTACTCTTGAACCCAAATTAGTATTAATTTCTCATATATTTTACTACTGCCTCTACTTACATATTAATATTGTAAGTTGTTTATAAGTATCTGCTGACAAATAAATGGTTGATCATTTGTTACATTGTAATTTTTGGTGGTTTCGAAGATGATCGTGTCAAATTCTATCAGAATCTATTCTCTGTCCTAACATTTTTAATCCAGTTTGAATAATGCAAACATTCACTGTTATTATGTAGACGTTGGCAGCTCTATGCATATATCAACTGTTACTACTGCCTTTTCTGATTTTAAATGTTTCGGATCCATGTCAAAATCTGCGCTTAAATCAGGCTTCCATGTAGGAGATATTAAAAATTCCAGCCCCCTGTACAGCTCTCTTTCCCGACAGCACTTTTCTCAGTTTTTAATATTCAGCGTATATTCACCTGTGACCTGTGGTCTTTGAAATATTCTGATTTTTATTTCTATATTGGTCGTCTTAACCATTTCGTTTTTGTCGTTTGATCCTCCACCTGATTAAATTTACTGAACTATTTTCTATCAATATGCCCAGTATTTATTTCCATTATTTACCTGTCTCTATAAAACGGATGTTTGCTACCAACGAGAAATTATCCTACATTTGACTTGAATGTTTTTAGTATTAAAATCGTAATGAAATATTCGGTAAATGGTGGAAGTCTCCACTTTAAGACTTACATATTCAGAAGGGCTTATTATAATTAGAATAAGTTTTCACTGTAATACGTTGACACGTAGTACAGGTGATGGATTATCTAAAGCTGAATATCAAGAGAGCTGACAACAGTTGTGTAGCAAACTGTGTTTTGGTCCTGTCCACAGTGAATATTTCCTATAAACAGCGAAACAAGAAAGACGTACGGTTGATGTAGTAACCGCATAGGTAAGTTTAATGCTTATTTGATAGGTGTAGATCATACCTCTTTTATAACGTGTTTCGACTCTAATAAATAGTTCAGTTGAAGAATATTTGATATAAATGAATGTAGTATAACCATACCAAAATTTAGTTCACTCGTAATTGTAAGGTGATATTTTATATTTATTGGGATGGGAGTTGTTAGAGAGAAGAAAGAGAATTAATTTTCAAACAATATTTAAATTATTCCAAAAGATTTGTTGATTACAATCAGACGGAATCTTTAACGTCCTAAAATATAATTTATTGATCAGCTATTTTTTCTTCGTGTTAGAATTTCTATCTAAAGTTTGTGAAACAATTAATGCTAGGAGTTGGTTGATTTCCATCGCAGACAAAACAGTTAATACGACTGGTGAGTAGACACCGTTGCATACAATTTATCAGGGGGCCTGAAAGTGAGATTATTGAGATCGATAAATAACAAAGTGTGAGGCCGGAAGCTGAGCAAATTAGATATGACTTTGATAAATGCGCTTGTTTACGAGCAGCTGTCAAGATCTTGTTACGCTGTAGCAGCTTCGCATGAAGTGATAACATCCTATAATTATCTTCCTCGGTTATTTTTAGAGAAGAAGCCGCAGATGATGTATTATCGAAATCTGTTAAGGTGTTTTTATTCCTAGTTGCTGCTTGAGGCATCCCACCTTTACTCGCTTAGACGTAGCAAAATAACATAGAAATTAAGTAAGGCTGTTGTTTAAAAATGAAAAAAGTTACATCCTTGACTGACCACTAACTTCAAAGACAATATTTTAAACTAAAAATACCACCAATTCATAAATATTTACTATAATCGTAATTAGAAAGCCGAACGACTTCTACTCGATATTCGAAATTATCTCAAATTCAAAAAAAAAAAAAAAAAAAAATCCGTAAGGAGCTAGATAAATGCTTTTTGCGGCAAGTGTAGAAGATTCAAGATATTGGTCTAAGAATTTGCATTAGGGCATGGAAGAAAGAAGATGATCACGACACAAGCTGGCACTTGATTTCATGCATAAGAGAATGGGAAAAGTGTCTCTTATAGGTAAGGAGGTTAAGGATTAGAGTAAATTATCAAAAACGTGATTATCGATTAATCAAAAACACTAAGAAAATAAAATTCGTATTGGGTGAGGGAATTTAACACTCAATGTATATAGGATTACAAAAATAATTGTAAGAAGGAAGGGTTAAACAGATAAGTTGGAAAATTACCACCGAACTATGAGATCTATCACAATTAAAATTTAAATTAAAAATCCTGGTCGCTGTCTCCATTGCAACCGATTAATCGCTGAGGTAATTTTTCTTTCAGGAATCCGCGAACAGTTAATTTCCGTTTGAGTGGAGATCCATCGTGTTCTTCTTCTACCTGAGTAAACAACCAAATTATTAGAATATCCAGGTATAAAATTTCCAGGAGCAGCAGGCCATCGAAAAAAAATAGGAATCTTTCTCGTGTTTGATGGTTTCGTGAAGATTTTCTTCAGCCAAAATTCCTTCAGCATGCTGGTTGGCTTGACCGTTGCTCTGAAACGTCGCTTCATTGCTTGAAAATAAATTTAGACGTGAAGGAATCTTCTTTCTCGGCGTAATTAAGAATAAACTCAAAAAATCTATTCTGCGTTCTTTATCACTTTCGGTGAATGGTTGCAGCAATTGTATATTGATGCTTTGAAAAGCAAACCCTTTTACCATACCATTGGTTGAGGAATTTTGAGTTTCTGGCTTTCTTCTTCGATTGATATTCTCGGATTTTGTGCCAACGCTTGCTGAATCCACTGCACGTTCTCTTCAGACACGTAGGTAATCGGAACGAATGCCTTTCATAAGGTTCTCCTTTTCACTGCAGAAGAAGCCAACGGTCGGTTCTCCACGTATGTGGCAAACGAATACCGTATCTGCGACGAAACGCACTTAAGCAGAGTTAAAGGATTCGTTTTTAACAAATTCAGTAAATTAGAACGTTTTCTCATATGCACTGAGTGAGTGAGAGAGACAAGTAACTGCTCCTTTTAGCAGATTATAGTGGAGTTTATTGTCTTGCGACATTTTACTTTAAAGTCATTTCGAAGGTTGTAGCATAACTGTAGGTATGTCTTCTATTTCGGCTTCTGACGTATTCTTGCGGCATCTTGTTGCAATTTAGGGCAGCTTCGGGCACGAAGGCGAGCCAACTTGTGATGATTAACATGTTGGGTGAGTAGAGGTTGATGAGGACATCCAGTTTGTCCCGGCGTTGGTCAGCGACGTGGGGAGAGCAGTTGTGGCTGCAGTGTAAGTTGCGACCACGTCTACAAAGCCCCTCTGGAAGTCGTCCGGCCATCTTGGCTGTGCATGTCTCCGGTGTCTTCCTGCTTCTTGGGCGTTGACTGGTGTTCTTCGAGGCGTCGTGGTGAAGTGTCGCTGCTGAGGGGATCCTGCTCTCTGGTCTATTTGATGAGGGCCGGATGTCTCGCATGCACTTGCCATCTCGAAATAACATACTCTCGTGGACCAGTCAACGAAGTTCCAAGCGACATCTCTCGCCAAACATATTAAACTTTGAAACGTCGCTCTGTTAATTATTTGTATTTATTTTCGGCCAAGTCTTTCGAACGAACTATCCCGGCACTCACCTAGATTGATTTCGAGAAACCATGAAAAACCTAAACCTGGATGGCGCCCACCTGAATGCGAGATGAGAAATGTTCTGGTGCTTTAACTAATTTGGTTGCGGAAATATGAACTTTTTAAAGCAAATGTATTCTGTTATAATAATCCGTTATTACCACCACTGAAGTAGTGTTTCCTGTTTCGTCACACAAATGTGTAGTGCAGACATTTAATATCTTTACCTAGTCATTTCAACAACCATAATGATAACTCCCCAGAAAAGTATGGAGAGAGAGCAATGCTAGGGTTTACAAGAAGAGACAGGAAAATGGCCGTCTACATTCGTTCGATAACCAAAATGACAGAAGTTTTAGATAGAGTGACGACCCAAAAAACGGCAATGAGCTGGTCATATTGCTCGAAAAACAAACGACACGTAGACTACGGTATTTCTGGATTGGACAAGGGACCTAAAAAGAGCAAGAGGAAGACCCCGGTTCGTTGGGTAGAGATATTCGACGAGTAACAGGCGTGAACTGGAAGAGGGTTGCTCGAGATCGATCAGCCCGGAAGGAACTGAAAAATACTATGTAGCATTAACTTGTAAGATTTAGCTCATCTGGCTTAAATAGGCTGTACCCTGAAACAAGAATTGATAAAGCTGTAAAAATAAATAAATGATAACTGTGTGTTATAATCATGACAGTACTTAGTTCTTCCGAAAACTTAGTATCAGGTTAGTAAAGTGTTCAAATGTTGTTCGTTCTAACCCTTCGTTACCGAGAGTGAATTAATAATATTCAACTTCGATATAAATCTGTACAAAGGTCTTTTAGCTCATTTTAACCAAATGTGTTCATAAGTAACTGCTTCCTGAAAATTTTATTGAATGTCTATGTCAGTTAGTAAAAACTGTTTTGGTGACAGGATGCCTACAAAAATTTGCGGACGGACTAACAACGCTTGTTACGTAAAGAAACAAAGAAATTAGCCCTTCCGAATCTGTTGCAGACCATTGTCAAATATTGGCAATAAAGGTTGTTGTGGAAACGAGACATATACCAAAACGTAATATAAGTGATATTTAGAGAAGTACTGTTATCATTTACTCATTTCAATGTAAAATTATTGATTGTGATGACTGGAAGAATTCTAATAAATTTTAGCATACGAGCAGTGGAAAATCAAACTCTGGATGTTACGTTTTTCTTGGTAAAGGATGCTGATAGACTGGTTAGTGTTCACTGATTAAAGAAAAACTAATTTCTGTAACTGTAAAGTATTGAGAGTAAGACTTCAATGGTAAAAATAAGCACTACTGTGATTTTTACTGCTATTACAATATTAATTTATTGGTATGTACAGTAAATGAACTTTCGGTGGGCTTTATCTCATTAAAACCCATACACTCTTTTGACTCACACAGATTTTATGACGTTTTATTAGGCGGCAATGAAACTTACCGGGATTAAGAGTATCCTCCACCTTAACACAAGGTATAAGCTATCACTGCGATAGTTTCGCTGTACTCCGTTCTTAAGTTTCTGCTTGATTTGTGCGAAGAGTGGCCAAAAATAAATCAATATAAACAGTTTTGGCCTCTATATCACTATTTATCTGATAGTTGTAATCGAAAAAAGATAATATACGTTATCAAATGATATAAGATATCACTACGTGTATTTTCAATAAAAATAAGAAATGGAAACTTACGCTTTAGGCCTCTGAACCATTAGGATCTTTGTAGAATTATCCTAAATTTCAACCCATGACGTAAACCATAACTATGTGAAGTTTCGTTCAAATCTGTCCATTAGTTTTTAAGTAATGCCCGGGAAAATTTCAATATTTATGGTTTCGGCCTCTGTATAATTGGGAACTATGTTACCAACATATCACTACATGAACTATTACTATGTACAATTTCATTAAAATCCGTACATTAGTGCTTGCTTGATGTGTTGTCAAACAGTCCGACAAATTTCCATATTTATTGGTTTCGGCATTTGTCCCACCTGTAGCGTACACTGAAGATTTTTTAAAATAAATTTCTCATACAGGCACATCTCTGATAAAATGGTACAATACAGCATAAATATGTTGCCGAGAATATGGATGTTAATTGACAAAAGTTTAAAATGGAAATCGCAAAATGGACAAGAGAAAACAATTGCTTACTATTGAAACTTACCATTTTTTGAATATTTTTTTCAAAGACTAACGTGGTGCTAGTGACCATTAGGGTTTCCTCATCGTAAAAACAATTTCTACAACAGTTCCACTGTCACTACGTCACTGTAAATCCCACCAAAAATTGAGAGAAAATGTAGAAAATTTCTATACTACTTTTTAGCTAAGAAAGTTCTAATCATAAAGTAATTTTGGTTTTGAGACTCCTTATTTTACAAGAAATTTGATTTACATTTTTTTTGTAGGGTACTAATTGTATTAATTTCTCCACAAATAAAGATTAATAAGCAAGTAAAAATTTCATATTTATATCCTTGTCATCAGAAACAATTAACTTCAAGACTGCTATATATATTAATGTTATATTACACAATGATACGAAGTTATATCGTTGATAACCTGTGAAGGTTATAATTAAATGCGCGTTGATGCATTGTATATCATATATTTTTTCTAACTATGAGTAAATTCTACAGATTATATTGTTCTGAAATCGTTTAATGAACAAAAATGTTTTAGGTTAATGTTATGAAAAATAGAAAATCTATAGGAAAACATTGAAAATATAAGGACGCGAGATATGTGTAAAATATTAAAAGAGTATTATACATTAAATATCAAAATTTTATTAACAGTTGCCAAAAATTATCAATGCTGTGCATAACGTTTCGTAAACTCTCCTTTTTTAAAAGCTCTCTGTGGAGAGCAGTGCATAATTTACCACGCCGACGACGGAAATCGTGGGTCGTTACGTCATATGCCACCAGAGAACGTTACACAGAACGATTTCGCTGAATTTGCTGTTTCCGTCCGCAGACCACAGAATCAATGGGTCGGGCTGCAGCTGCTATCTCTCTCTCTCCATCCATCGTATCTCTCTCTGTGTATGTATCGGATTCTGCTATAACGACACAAGACAAACAGAAACAGCCTCACACGGTCGTCATCAAAAGTAATGACAATTTTAACTTTTATTTATTTTGTTTCGAAAACTGATGTGACACATCTTCTGACGTTTAGCTGTCAGTGGTTTTACTTTTGATTCCATACCCTGGTATATGTTCCTAAAGTTTAACAGAATAAATATTACAAAAAGCTTAACACATCTTTAAACTTTTTTTAACCAGCTACTGCATGTGCTCCAAGAAAGGACTTATCAGAAGTTCGTGAAATATGCGACTAATCACCATTAACATCTACTGAAGAGAAGTATAATACGTCTGAAAATGTATCTTCTGATGATCAGCTCAAAATCTATAAACTAAAATGATAGTGCAGTCTTCCTCACTACAATGTGATGTTACCGCTTCAGTCTCCAGGAACAACATAAATTTCATGTTATTCTTGTGTAACATAGTTACTCTAAATTTAGGTACTCACGGGAACTTTGTTCCATTTTTTTTTTTTCTACTGCAAGTTTCTGAGATACAGTTCTAAAACATAAACTATCATCTAAATGTTATATGTTTTAAAGAACATAGAAACGGACGTCATAGAATAAATTATTGATACTATAGTATGATAAAAGAGTTGAAAATATGTTCATCTTTACTGTGACGAATTATCTTGTTAACTGCCGCAACATTCCTGTCATTTATTAGAACTGAGACAGAGGAGTGTTGCAGGGTCTGAGAAATGTGGAAATCCTTTAAATATTGTTTAGATTTGATGAA